>JAJAGP010000391.1:405600-441692 GCA_025084515.1 Ancistrus triradiatus
TGTGAGGAAAACCACCATCATTAGTGTGACTCCCCTGTGCAGCAATAACTGCAACTGAATGTTTCCTGTAACTGTTGATCAGTCATGCACACCGGCTTGGAGGAATTTTAGCCCATTCCTTTTCACAGAACAGCTTCAACTCTGGGATGTTGGTGGTTTCCTCACATTAACCACTCGGTTCAGGTCCTTCTACATTTCGATTTGATTAAGGTCAGGACATTTCAAAACATTACCTTTATTCTTCTTTAACCATTCTTTGGTAGAACGACTTGTGTGCTTAAGGTTGTTGTCTTGCTGCATGACCCACCTCCTCTTGAGATTCAGTTCATGGACAGATGTCCTGATATTTACCTTTAGAATTCTCTGATATAATTCAAAATTCATTGTTCCATCAATGATGGCAAGCTGTCCTGACCCAGATGCAGCAAAACAGTCCCAAACCATGATACTACCACCATCATGTTTCACAGATGGGATAAGGTTCTTATGCTGGAATGCAGTGTTTTCCTTTCTCCAAACATAACGCTTTTCTTTTAAACCCAAAAAGTTCTATTTTGGTCTCATGCATTCACAAAACATTCTTCCAATAGCCTTTTGGCTTGTCCACGTGATCTTTAGCAAACTGCAGATGAGCAGCAATGTTCTTTTTGGAGAGCAGTGGCTTTCTCCTTGAAACCCTCATATGGATACCATTTGTTGTTCTTCTGATGGTGGACTCATGAACATTAACATTAGTCAATGTGAGAGAGGCCTTCAGTTGCTTAGAAGTTACCTTGGGGTCCTTTGTGACCTCACTAACTATTACACGCCTTGCTCTTGGAGTGATCTTTGTTGGTGGACCACTCCTCGAAAGGGAAATTCCTCCATTTGTACACAATCTGTCTGACTGTGGATTGGTGGAGTCCAAACTCTTTAGAGATGGTTTTGTAACCTTTTCCAGCCTGATGAGCATCAACAGCTCTCTTTCTGAGGTCCTCAGAAATCTCTTTGTTCGTGCCATGATACATTTCCACAAATGTGTATTGTGAAGAGCAGACTTTGATAGATCCCTGTTTGTTAAATAAAACAGGGTACCCACTCACCCCTGATTGTCATCTCATTTATTGAAAACACCTGACTCTAATTTGAGATTCAAATTAACTGTTAATCCTAGAGGTTTACATCTTTTTTTACATACTTTTACTCCATGTATTATGTATATACTAATGTAATATTGGATAATTTTCCTCAATAAATAAATGACCAATTCTAATATTTTTGTTTGATTTGTTTAACTAGGTTCTCTTTGTCTACTTTTAGGACTTGTTTAGGACTTTTAGGACTTATCTACTTTTAGGACTTGATGATGTTTTAGGTCATATTTATGCAGAAATATCGAAAATTCTAAAGGGTTCACAAACTTACAAGCCGCACTGTACATTCCATTTGAACAGTTACTGGAAATATTTGGATGCAGTTATTATTGCACAAATGGGTCACAGCAGATACTCAGCAAGGGTTCATATACTTTTGACACACACATATGTACTATTAAATCATTTTCCTCAATGAATGAATGAATGAATGAATGAATGAATGAATAAATGACAAAGTATAATATTTGTTTAACTGGGTTCTTTTAGAATGTGTGGGAAAATCTGTGGCTTTATTCGTAAAGATTCTTAGTGCTAAGAGTAGCTCCTAGTGTTGAAATTCTAAGAAAAGTGCTCTTGGTGTTGCCCTCCAAAAGTTAGGAGTAGATCCCAGTAAAGACAAAGTTATTCATAAAGCATATTCACCCCTAAAAGGGCTCCTAAGGTGAAAAAGTAATGAGTATGTAGGAGGACTGTTAGGAGGCTTTAGGAGTTCTCCTAAGCAGAGGACAAAACTGTGGAAAGATGACCAGGCAGAAGAAAATGTTCTCCAAACACTGAATCACAGTGAGTTAATCAAATGCTACCGATTAGATCAGCAAGGAATAATGTTTGTGGTTGACCTTATTACAGAGGTGCTCAGATCTACCCAGCACAACAATGCCGTAACACCTGAAAGACCTGGCTTTATAATACCTGAAAAGAGCGGAGCCACATTTTCACCAGTTAATAAGCTATCCAATAGAATAAGTAGGCTACAAAAATGATCAGCATGGTAAATAAACTGTTAATAAAATGAAGCAAATAAACGTGTGTGTGTGTGTGTGATTAGTACACAGTACTGTGAAAATACACAGAAATAGCTCTACCTGTTATTTCAAAGGCTTATAATATTCTACATAGTATTTCGCAAGAGAGAGAGAGAGAGGGGGGGAGAGAGTGGAGTACAGAGAGAGCTGCACACTAGCAGCACAGTATGTACACACCTGTCACCTGATGAGGAGCAGTGAGTGACCACACACACACACACACACACACACACACACACACACACACACATGTACATGCACACAAACACCGTAACGTTTTATTTTATATTACTTATTTCTCTGTCTTTAACTTCCCACTTTATTTTATTTTGTTTAACTTTATCTTAGTATATTTTATCTTAATTTTATTATTCTATTGTATTTTAACTCTTATTTGTTTTCGATTGTATGTATATTTTTTGATTCTCTTGTACCCGAGCTTTGGCAATACAAGTGTACATATTTGTCATGCCAATAAAGCAACTTTTGAATCTTGAATCTTGAATCTTGAGTGAATGAGGGTGTGTGATTGAGGGATGGGGGTGACAACCAATCACAGTCTTCAAAAGAATGCATCATACCTAGCAACCTTAACTTATACAAAAAGTTTTTGTATTCTCCTTGCTCAGAGTTGCTCACAGATTGCTTCTTAATCACACTTAAACTCCTAGGTTTCTGGTTTTTAAGCTAAGTTAGGAGCTTTCTAAGGAGAGTCTTATAATCTTTATGACTACAGCCACTTATGTTTTTGGTCATATATCTGTAGAAATATAGAAAAAGGGTTTACGTACTTTTAAGCACAAATGTACCATGTTGTTGTTCTAGATGTTGCTTTTTCAATTTCCCAGACAAAAATCACCACATACTTACAGAATTGACTGGTGTTCCATATGCTGTTGCCTCCCGCAATTTCACAGATCCTCTTTTCAGCACTTTTTGATTCTGCACTGTTTACTTTGCATCTTTTTTATTCACATATAAAGACCTAAAGCTATATGTCCTAAACCAAATATGTGTAACACCACCCAAAAACAAAATGTGTGCAGAAAAATTTGATTAATATTTTTATTTGGCAGAAATAAGACAAAGCAGCTCTCTCTCTTGCTCACTCTTTCCTAATAGCTTATCACTACACTCTTCACACCTCTGTCCTCATTTGTTTTGGTAGCTGGCTAAATATTCCAGTCACCTGCCCTGTCATGTCCTGTTGTGAACCTGCACCATTCTTCAGTTGTTTATTTGTGTGTGTAAGAAACATTTTACCCAGACAGCTGGACAGTGTTAATGCCAGTTTTGACTACAATAACATCTGCCACTCTGAGACTACCAGTCTTTATCAGTTGTGAGAATCCTCTTTAAACACAGGACACCATGCTATTGTTGTGGTATAATACGCATCGCTGTGCAGCAATCCATGTTGTCAGATTTAGAAGTAACTTGAAAATAGCTGTAACATCAGTGCAATTTGATGGCAGCGATAAATGTGGTTTATAATGCTTGAAGCGTCTGAATTTGACAAGCTATTCTGTAGAAGATGGGCCTCCAAATATTATTAATTGCTTTTGAGAAGTAAGCAAGGCAACTTCAGAGAACAGAAAATATCTTTCAAAAGGCTGACCAAAGTCGGTCTCTATTTTGTCAATGTTAGAAAAACATTAGATAGAAGGTGATTAGGTGTGTTTTTTCTAACTTTCTGGTGATAAAACAGAGTGACCTTGAGCAAGAGGCATTTGTTTAGAATCAATAGTTACTTTGATCCTCTCCCACATCCCGTTATCTACCTCATCTACTAAGACTTGTGTAAAAATCAGATGATGTTTCAGGCCAAATTTACTGAGAAACGTAGAACATTTGAAACAGTTCACAAACTTTTTCTTAATAAAATTAAGGCATGACCTTATTTTTAATGAGATCCTACTGCATAGACACGAGTTAGTAAGGTGTGGGAATGAGATAACTCATAATAATGAGATTACCTCGTTCCCACACTTTAATTATCTCATTCACACGCCTTACTAACTTGTTTCTACACATCAGGGTCTTATTCCATATTTCATATAAAGTAAGTCATGGGAATGGCTGTTATGGAGTAGGGATATCACCAGCAGTTCTAGAATGTATTAGACCATGTATTTCACAGTTGGTGGAGCCTATTTTTTCAACTGTTTTTTTTTAACTGCTGAAACAATCTGAAGAGTTTCAAGTCAAAACGTCTTGATGCATGCTCAATGATCCAGGTAAGAAAATCCAAGAAGTTGAATCTGTTCATCTGGACATAGATTTTATTGGAGAAACGTTTCGTCACTCATCTAACTGACTTCTTCAGTCTCAGCAGTTGGAAAACTTCCCCAATCTTATATACAGCACGTTGCATAACGACTGGTACCAGCACCATTGCATAACAATGGGACCGGTGATCAGTTTAATATGCAGATTTGGCAAAGATTGCCTTAAACTCTTACGAGAGTATGAACAAACGGCTCGTAAGATGGCTGATTACAGGAACCACCTGAGATTCAACCTCAGATGCAGACAGAATGGGATCACTCCAAAGAGTCTGCAAATGAAATCCTCAGTAAAGGGCCACCGGGCCAAGAAGATCCTCCAGAAGGCACAGAACCAGCTGCTGAATGAACGAGTGAGACAAACCAACTTTACCATCGATGCATTGAAAGTCAGAGAGGAACACATCCGACAGAGACTTACATCTTGTCTAGACGAGACCACCCTTCAGCATGTGATCAACTTCACAGAAAAGGCTCGGTTAGCACAACACGGAAAGTCGAAAACTAGGCAGCAGAAGAAGTTTGATCTTCTTGCGGCATCCCAGAGACTCCGGCGGACGGATGATAATCTCAAAGGCTGGAAGAGAGACGGAGGACAGACACAACCGTGGATGTGGACAAGTGGGTGAAGAACTTGTCTGACAGACAACTCACCCAGGCGGAGAAAGACATCTTGGCTAAGGGGCTGAATTTTGCTGTGATACCGAGGCAAATACCACTAGTGGAACTGATCACTGCCACGGAAACAGCAATCCGCAACAACAACATTGCGGACATGGAAGCAGAACAACTGCGAATTAAAGTTTCAGCCTGCCTTAGCAATGCAATGCCACCGCCCATCTAACATCAGCAGAGAGGAAAAGGAATGCACTCACAACTCTCAGTAAGGATAATGACATCATCATCCTTCCAGCGGACAAAGGCAGGTGCACTGTTTTATTAAACCAGACAGACTATCATGAGAAAGTTATGACTCTCCTTAGAGACACTAACACTTATGAGCCCCTGAAACGAGATCCTGGTAGTGGGTACAAGAAGAAGGTGATAAGAGTGTCTGAAGCTTTTAGAACAGGACAATGCTATTGACCGGCCTCTGTACCACAGATTATACCCAGGGGAGGCTACACCTAGTCTGTATGGTCTACCTAAGATACATAAACAGGAGGTGCCATTGCGGCCCATTGTGTGTATGACCAACTCAGTGACCTACAACATCGCTAAGTTTCTGGCATCGATCCTCAACCCGTTGGTAGGCAGCACGGATCATCACATCCAGAACACCATGGATTTTGTGGATAAGGTGAGGGACGTCATTATGGAGACGGATGACGAAACAATGGTCTCGTTTGATGTCAATCTCTCTCTCACGTTCGTTCCAGTTTCTGAGGCAAGTAGAGGTAGTCCAAGTGAAACTACAGGAATGATGGTTTGAACGTGGCGTAAAAGAAAGCTATTTTTGTAAAAAGGGAACGTCCATCCCTGAACCGAGGGGGGGGCCTCAGAGTACACCTCTCACCCATCTTACAATGTAGCCATCGCAGCCCTTCCCCAATCATGTGTGAATGGCACACGTGGGCCATTGTCGTTAATGGCTATGTAAATCTGCATATTAAACTGATCACCGGTCCCATTGTTATGCAATGGTGCTAGTACCAGTCGTTATGCAACGTGCTGTATATAAGATTGGGGAAGTTTTTCAACTGCTGAGACTGAAGAAGTCAGTTAGATGAGTGACGAAACGTTTTTCCAATAAAACCTATGTCCAGATGAACAGATTCAACTTCTTGAATCTGAAGAGTTCAAAAACTCAAAAGTTCTAGTTTATTTTTTCTGGTTCCTTACAAATCTTATCATTTGATCTTATATTGCAGATTGTCACCGATGGCATAGGAACCAGGAAGGATATTGGAAAGGTTGCCTTTGTCCCAGCCAAAAATAATACCACGGGGGAAGAAAAAAAACATACCTTTTATTTTGAAAGCAGGACACAGAGGGTGAATTAGCATGTTTTGGCATCAAATGAGGCATTTCATTTTTTGTTATGTTGTCTGTTGAATGAAAACGGCTTGTGTATAACGTCTTATTATGGTTACATAATAGGATGGTTTGGAATCAATTAACATTAACTGTGCTAAAATTGTCAGAAAGCACTCTGAAATGTCAAGTAACAAAGTAACATTCTCAAGTAAAGTAACATCTCTGGCTGGCTGGGCCCCAAACTGCATGCTGACCCACTAAATAGTATGTAAAAAAAAAAATAGTACACCAGGGTTAGAAGTGCTTTCAGTAGTGTAGTATGTACTGTTCAAAAGTGTCTTGTTGGCACACAGCCTCACTGTCTATTGTTAATGTTAGATTTGTCTCAGTCTTGTAAAGATTCAACTTTCTCAGTGTTAACATATAATGTTTGTCATCTCATTTCAGCCTAATGCCACCAAAATAAGTAAGTAAATAAAACCATCACAGGACATGTTACTGAGTTTTTCCCCCTTTTGTAAGGCATAGGGAGGTCACACCAAATGTTGATTTGATTTAGATTCCTCTTTTGTTCAATCACTTTTCATTTTGTTATTGACAAAAATAAACTATTAACACTTCTATTTTTGAAAGCATTCTTAACTTTTTCCCACACCTGGCTAAAATTATTTCACAGTACTGTATATATAACCTAGGCACTGTATTGATAATTTTCACTTCCACGTTGTCTGGCAATATATATATATATATATATATATATATATATAAATATCAGTGCCATGTAATATGTCGTAACATGTTTAGTTTGCAAATTCACATTTTAATAGTTTTGTCTAATAATAAACATAAGTACAGAGTTTGATACATTTTGTTTATTCATTTGCTGTTGTTCCATATCACTATACATATAGTATTTTACTGCCTTAACTACAGTGGAATCAGCTTATAGCTAGTTAATATTTTAGGGGATGGGATGGGCTTTGATTCACAGTAGAAGTAGTGGCCCCTCCATTTCAAACTCACTCCTACACTCTTGCGTATCACATAACTCTTATCATAACTATAACTTTAGTACCTTAAAAAAATTGAGAGCTTTATAATTGCTTGAACAAATCTGCAGTTTGCAAAAAAAATGTCTTTGAGGCTCTTTCAAATATCCCCATATTACAGTACCGGTAATTTGATGTCCAAAAGAGATTTAAAACACCCACACAGCAATCTTTTAACCTATTCATAAGTGTTTGTAGAAAATGTACATAAAAATAACTAATGCATACTCTGAGTCATCCATTTTCAGCTTTCTTCATGGATGAGCACGTAGTTCTTTAGCCACAATCGCTGTGTATGTCTGCCAGCCTCCATTTTGAACATCATTACCACTGAACCCTTGTTGATTTACCCTCATTTGCAATGGTTAACATATTGAAAGCAGCGGCTCATCTGATATTTGCCAGACATACATCCATTTGGAGTCATAATCTCATTTCCTTCCATTTGACTGAGGTGAGTGACTTCGATGCAGGCTTATAACTGCTGGAGTTGTTGCTAGGAGATGAGCACATCCCTTCAATGTTCAGTTTGACCATGCTAAATCACTCATTGCCCTCATGCTAATAAAACAGCTGGGAGCTTTTGCCTAGAACGGAAGGTCTGCAGCGTCCGATATTTCTGGAATGTCATTCTGATGAGCTGCATCAGGCCACTTCCTGGTCCTGTTGCCATGGAGACAGACATTTGTGACAGCTTGTAAGGTTATTAATTAGAAGTGTAATGTGAGTTTGCTGAACTCGGAGGATTTTGAAATGTTTTAATGATGCCCATTAGACTCCCAGTGCAAAGCCAATTAGACTAACCTGGTAATGAACCTTTTGGATTGCATGGGTCATATGCACCGTTTGTTCAGGCACAGGTCAAGTGCATGTTCTTGCACATTTGTGATTTCTACACCAAAGTTAATATGCCACAAATAATGTCAAGCCACATAAAGCATCCCTGGTTTATATGTGTACCTCTGGAGAATAAGTTCAGTCTGTGTTTGATGGTCTAACTCCAGTACAACCTTCAAACATTAACCTCCTGAACAGAGCTAATCATTAGTCTCCATATTGTGAAAACAAATCGCAGGCCTCCATTTGTTTCCTAGTCACTCTCATCCCTTTTCCTATTTGTTATCTCTTTTCTTTCCTTCCCCCACTCACTCTTGGGTTTATTGGTTGTAATCTGGCAGTGGTGATTTATCTTTGCTGTCTTTCCGCTGACCGAAGATGCTGCTGACCGTGCAGAGAGTCAAAAATCAGTGTGTACATGTTTGTGCTTGTATATATTTTGCCCTGGAGATATGGGTAAAATGACTGCCTATGCTGGCTGAGGCTGAATGCTGAATCAATGAATGTTCTTACATGCACAGATTAATTAGAAAACTGGAGTAAGTCTAATTTTCACATTGGTTTAATCAATGGAGTTCCATCCATCCAAGTATTATTGAGAATTAGAAACCTCTAAGTGTGCATGAGCTGAATCACACTGGAAATGTGGTTATCTTTGGTGTAGTTATTTGCTTTGTAATAACCTGGTCCTAGTACTTAAAAAAAAAAGTTTACAATGCAGCCGTTGAGAACACAGGGTACATGCGTAAGTGTGCCCTGGTGCAGGTCAAGTGCACGCTCTTGCACATTTAAAATCCCACACCAAACTGAATATGTCACAAAGAAATTCAAGCCATGGAAAGCACTCCTGTTTACCTCTGCAGAGTGTGTTCAGTCTTTGTTTGACGGTATAACTCCTAAGCAAATAACCTCCTGAACAAAGCAAAATATATATACAGTATATATATATATATATATATATATATATATATATATATATATATATATATATAGATAGATAGATATAGTATATAGATATACAGGCACCAAGAGTATATTGGCAACAAGCACATTATTTATGTTAAATGATTTGATATTTGTGAACTGTTTTCAGTCTGTTCTCTGTACTGATGTGACTGTCATCTCTCGATGAACCCATCATAGCCCATTATTATGCAGTTCTCATCAAAACTTTGACTTGACTGTATTAACATCATCTGAACTTTTTTTATTGCCTGTTGTGGATAAATATTTAGTTTTTCACTTGTCACCCATATGATGGAGGGCTTCAGTAAATAGCTGCAGTTCTTGAGGCATTCTATGCACTTGAGCATCCGTTAGAGCCTTCTCTTGCTGGAGGGGATTAGCTTCATCTGAGCTTTAACAGACTATATCTGTTTCATCTGTTTTCCTTAATGACAACTAGACAAATGCAGACACAATAATTCCATTAATGCTACATTAGAGAGCATTTATCTTGGATTGTTTATCACTTAACCACAGGAGTCACGGAATGCATTACTCAGACATGTAGCTTCACTTTTAAGAGTTGAGCTAATGTCTTTCATTTTCGCTGTCATATCAGCGTAGTACGTAGATCAACATTGACAATGAGATAAAGGATAGGTTTATTGGGGGAAACTGCACAACTGAAGGGAGGCTCTAGTACACTGTTAGGCCACCTCTAGCCTGGATAAAGGTGAGATTTGGCTGGTCATGGAGGCATACAGCTTCTGTATGTTATCCTGTGGCACATGTGCCCACAGACGTTGCAGCTTGTAATTGTCAAGGCTGGCATCCCAGCAGGTCCCAAACATGCTCGATTGTTAATAAATCTGTCGATTCTGCAGTTCAAGGAAATATTGCATTCTGGCATTCTGGTGGGAAACACTTGCTGTGCTTGAGTGAGCACTATCTTGCTGAAAAATAAAAAGTTGGAAGCTTTTCCATGAGAGGCGACACGTGGCCGCAGGATGTCCTGCAGATATCGTTGAAGTGACCCGTGTATCACTCGTAAGGGTGACCAATTGTCATATGCAAAGGTTCCGCAGATCATCACACCAGCAGTTGTGTCTTGATCCTCAGTAAAGTCAGGATTGAAGTGTTCACCACGAGGCCTCCATACTCTAACCCGACCGTCATCGGATCCAAAACAGAACCTGGATTTGTCGCTAAAGACATTTGGTTAAACCTGTGGCAGTCGAGGTTTCTCTTTCATGACAGCACTGCAAACAAAGGCGGGGTGGCTGGCTGTCAATGGCAGGACATGTAATGGGTGCTGTGACAACAAATTTCCTTCTGCAAAGCACCTGGAAATGGTCCAAGCAGAGACAGAGGTGTGTAGTGAAGGTGCCACCTGTGTCTGAATGGTGGTCAATGAATTTATGGAAGCTACTCATGCTTGTCAGTGGATCAAACAGTTCTCTCTACTGGTGGTCTGTGTGGGCCGTTCGGAGCCTGTTTGCCGTGGGTGGGTGCCAGAACAACTGATCTCAACACCTCCTAACAGTAGGTCAGAACAGCCTAGATCAAACGCAATTTGTTGAAATGACCATCTTGCTTTTCTCACTCAAATTACTTGAGCTGTTGCAGGAAATATGATCACTGTTGGGTCTTCTTCATAAACGCAGCATTGTGTCTGTCCAATTTGAGGTCCTGCTGACTGATGGTGCCCAGGAATTTGTAAGACTCTTCTCTGCGAAGTGTGGAGCCATGTATTTCCAGTGGAGGCAGGGGTGGGTTTCTTCCTAAAATAAATGATAGTCTACAATTTCTTTCCTATGTGTAACTCCAGAATTGTTAGCTCAGCACCATGAAACTAGCCCTGTTACTTCCTCTTGGTACATGGACCATTGACTTTGAGATACTGAAGTAAAAGTCTCTCAAAGCAATGCATGACTACAGATGTTAGGGCAACTAGTCTGCAGTCATTCAGAATGAAGCCACAGATTCATCATGAAGCCACAGTAGATGTGGTTAGAGGCTGTTTGAAGAGATCAGTGAGGATGGGAGAAAGTTGCTCTGAACAGTGCCTGAGTGTTGCAGGTGAGACACTTGCAGGTGATCTTCTGTTTCCTGAGAACACGGCTGACATGCTGTTCAGTGATGATGATGGGAGGTGGTGAGGAAGGTTATAGGTGTTGTGGAGCTGAGTGCAGGTGGGGGTGAGGTGTGTTCCTACATTCAAAGTTTTACACATAAGGTAAGAAAAGATAAGTTAAGATGAGATAACATCAGGTAACACTTTACTGATCCCCTTAGGGCAGCAGTACAATATTTAGAAAAGAGTAAGGAACATAATTTCACACACAGTGTTCAAGCATTTACACGACAGAAAAAAAAAATCACTTTTTAAAAATAAAACATGGAATCACATTCTTATTCAGTTGTATAATGAATGTTATTGCACAGAAACAAAAACACTACTGCATTCATAATTGGGGAATAATTGCATAACATAAATATAGATGCTGACAAATGAGCGAAAAGCAGAAAGTGAATGAAATAAATTATGTGAAGTATAATATAATAAAATTATATTGATATCTCAACTAGCTTGTTTAGTCTTTTCCTGTATCTCTGAAATGCCATCTCCCCAACACACCACTGCACAGAAGATGCCTTCAACAATATCATAAAAACTTGACACAAGTTGAAACAGTGATCTGCAAACTCCAAAAGACCTCAACCTTGTCAGTAGATGGAGACAACCTTGGCCCTTCCTGTACAGGACATCTGAGTTGCTAGACCAGGCCAGTTTCTGTTGAGGTGAATAACCAGATATTTACACTATGTGCAGAATTATTAGGCAAATGAGTATTTTGATCACATCATAATTTTTATACATGTTGTCCTACTCCAAGCTGTATAGGCTTGAAAGTCAACTACCAATTAAGTAAATCAGGTGATGTGCACCTCTGTAATGAGAAGGGGTGTGGTCCAATGACATCAACACCCTATATAAGGTGTGCTTAATTATTAGGCAACTTCCTTTCCTTTGGCAAAATGGGTCAGAAGAGAGATTTCACAGGCTCTGAAAAGTCAAAAATTGTGAGATGTCTTGCAGAGGGATGCAGCAGACTTGAAATTGCCAAACTTTTGAAGAGTGATCACCGAACAATCAAGCTTTTCATTGCAAATAGCCAACAGGGTCGCAAGAAGTGTGTTGGGAAAAAAAAGGCGCAAAATAACTGCCCATGAATTGAGGAAAATCAAGCGTGAACCTGCCAAGATGCCATTTGCCATTTGGCATGGTTCAATGTAAGTATGCCCTTGATCACTCGATCCAGACAGGACGTTTTCCACAGTACACAGTTCAAACTCAGGATCAAATTGAAGATATACAGAACCACCACATAGAGTTGGTCTGCAACTATTCAAATGTTTAAAAACAATGTTCCTCAAAGAAAGATTGGAAGGGATTTGCATATTTGTCTCTCTACAGTGCATAATATCATTAAACATTTAAAGGAACTGCGAGGAATTTCAGTGCGTAAAGACCAAGGTTGCAAGCTGAACACCCATGATCTTCGATTTTGTCAGATTTTGATTGTGGAAAACATTGAAACGAAAAATGCGACAACAATGACAATGTTGCACACCTTATGACGTGTTTGCATGAAGAATGGGACAAAATAACACCTGAAACACTAATTAGCACAGCTACTAGATATCACTGTACTTTATGCCAAACTCTTCAATAATCCATCAGAGCAACCTTGTTAAGACATGTAATACATCTCCAAACAAGCAGAAAAGTGTCACAATCAATCTGTTTTTGTGGTTGAATTATAATTCATGGCTTAGGGGTGATGACACAGTTTGGTTTAGAGATCAAAGAAAGCAGAAGAGCAGCAATCATATTCCATCTTTCTAACTGTAACAGACTGTGACTAGCATGAGGCTAACTGGAGCACAGGACAGGAATGGATTTGTTACCAGTCTTGGCACAGTGGGTGAGCTAATGGGGTCAGGTTCACCCAATCAAGTCACTGTACCTTATAGTTTGAATGAAAGTGAACTTATTTTTTTCTTTCTAACATATGTGCATATACAGTATACACTTTATTGCTAGTCACCCAAAGATATGAGTCTTAGATATAAGATACAACCAAAAATATTGGTAGTATGGAGTTTATATTCCCTTTGTTGTTACAGTTGCCTTTATTCTTCCAAGAACACTTTCCACTGAATGTTGAAACATGACTGTGTTGTGGAAAATAAGACCTGGATCACAATTTCCAGTTAATCTCAAAAGGCATCTTATGGAGTTAAGGTCAGGCACAATGCAAGTGCGTTCAATCTACATCAGATTTTTTTAACGGACTTTGCTTTTACACTCATTGCCAAAAATAAATAAATAAATAATAAAAATAACACACTCTGATAGAAATGTCGGATTGCTGCAAAACTCAGAATGCAATTATGCCTCAGGCAGATACAGTGGGACAAAAAAAGTATTTAGCCAGCCACTGATTGTGCAAGTTCTCAAACTTAGAAAGATGAGAGAGGTCTGTAATTTTCATCATAGGTACACTTCAACTATGAGAGAGAAAATGAGAAAAAATCCAGGAAATCACATTGTAGGATTTTTTAAGAATTTAATTGTAAATCATGGTGGAAAATAAGTATTTGGTCACCCACAAACAAGCAAGATTTCTGACTCTCACAGACCTGTAACTTCTTCTTTAAGAAGCTCTTCTGTCCTCCATTCATTACCTGTATTGATGGCACCTGTTTGACCTCGTTATCTGTATAAAAGACACCTGTCCACAGCCTCAAACAGTCAGACTCCAAACTCAACCATGACCAAGACCAAAGAGCTATCAAAGGACACCAGGAAGAAAATTGTAGACCTGCACCAGGCTGGTAAAAGTGAATCTACAATAGGCAAGCAGGTTGGTGTGAATAAATCAACTGTGGGAGCAATTGTAAGACATACAAGACCATTGATAATCTCCCTCGATCTGGGGCCCCACGCAAGATCTCATCCCGTGGGGTCAAAATGATCATGAGAACGGTGAGCACAAATCCCAGAACTACACGGAGGGACCTGATTAATGACCTGCAGAGAGCTGGGACCAAAGTAACAAGGGTACCATCAGTAAACACACTACACCGAGAGGGACTCAGATCCTGCAGTGGCAGGCGTGTCCCCCTGCTTAAGCCAGTACATGTCCAGGCTTGTCCCTCAAGTTTGGCAGAGAGCATGTGGATGATCCAGAAGAGGATTGGGAGAATATCATGTTGTTCAGATTGAAACCAAAATAGAACTTTTTGGTAAAAACTCAACTCCCCATGTTTTGGAGGAAAAATGATTGCCGAGTTGTTTCCATACCTACTGTGAAGCATGGGGGTGGAAACATCATGCTTTAGGGCTGTTTTTCTGCAAAGGGGACAGGATGACTGATCCGTCTTAAGGGAAGAATGAACTGGGCCATGTATCATGAGATTTTAAGCCAAAGCCTTCTTCCATCAGTGACAGCATTGAAGATGGAACATGGCAGGGTCTTCCAGCATGACAATGATCCCAAACACACTGCTTGGGCAACAAAGGAGTGGCTCCGTAAAAGACATTTCAAGGTCCTGGAGTGACCTAGCCAGTCTCCAGACCTCAGCCCCATAGAAAATTTGTGGAGGGAGTTGAAAGTCCGTGTTGCCCCAAAACATCACTGCTCTAGAGGAGATCTGCATGGAGGAATGGGCCAAAATACCAACTACAGTGTGTGCAAACCTGGTGAAGACTTACAGAAAGCGTTTGACCTCTGTCATTGCCAACAAAGGTTATGTTACAAAGTATTGAGTTGAACTTTTGTTATTGACCAAATTCTTATTTTCCTATTTTCCACCATAACTTACAATTAAATTCTTTAAAAACCCTGCAATGTGATTTCCTGGATATTTTTTTCTCATTTTGTCTCTCATAGTTGAAGTGTACCTTTGATGAAAATTACAGACCACTCTCATCTTTTTAAGTAGGAGAACTTGCACAATCAGTGGCTGACTAAATACTTTTTTGCCCCACTGTATGTATTAAATGTGTGGTCTGATTAGACAGTGGGTCTTATCACAAAAGGGCGTAAAATGGCTTCCCCTGTTGCCCTATACAAAGTCTCTTAGATGCCACTTTAGCCCATTAGCCATTTTTGCTTGTTTTTCATATTAATCCTGTTTTTCCCTGGCCTTGTTTTCCAATCTCAAGCATGTGTAGTGTTGTGTTCCTTTGTCTTGTAAATAAACCCCACTTTGCAGTTCTCTCCATCTGTCCCACCAGCCCAAGTTCTAGACTGCTTTGACTGGCAGGGCAGTAAAACATATTGGGTAGGGAGGTGCTTTGTTAGTGAAATTTAAAAGCCATGGCTCAGTAGATAGTACACAAATCTATCCAATCTATTTTAGGGTTGCTTTTGCAAAACCTTTAAGTAAAAAAAAAAAAAAAAGGTTTTGTTTTAGGTCTGGTAAAAAAGACAACCTGATATCCAGATGTTTCTGTGTTTGATATAAAGCAGAAATATATACATTTTCAAAAAATATAACTTGGAGAATGTAGAAATATGTTACAAATACATATTCTAAGCATTAATTAATGGGGGATAGAATTACGACAAGAAGAAGCATGGGAAACCCTAATATGTCCTCAGTGTCATGGATGTGCACCTCTTAAAAGACATTCTGTATCAAAAAATAAGTTAGAAAGGCTTTTCGTCTTACTTTTTTTTTACTCTAAGTACATTTATAAGCATGTACTTTTATAGGGGAGACCGGGGCATCTTGTCACACCTTACTAATCAGACTCATCACCAGAACTCATCATCACTTTTCATGGGCTCACTGTTTGCATTCCACATACTCTACCCAAGTCTCTCTTGGTCGGCTTTTGTGGCTCCACACTAACAAGTCACTCATCTTCATCTGATGAAGAGCTATCTGGAGTCTTTCTTTTTATAGCTGCCATCTTTTTCTTTAGTGTTTTAGATTAGATTCCCTCATGTTTCTTTTGGTATACTACTTGTACCTGAGTAAAATATTTAGGCCATACTTGAAATTTTACTTTTTATCAGATTATTAGTACTTTTAATTAAGTAAAGAACCTGCATCTTGGTCATTTTAAAATAGTCTAAGAAATACATTACACAATGAACATGAGTTGGGATGTTATTAAACAAAAATGCAAATTATTAGCTAAATAAATCGGCTACCTAAATACATATGCATAGATGAGATCATTATTTGCAGTAATGATATTTGATAACCACCATAATGAAAAAAAATCTGTATTACAACAATCCTATTTGCAAAATATCTCATTTGGCACCGAGTTCAATAGGAATTATCTCATTTTTTCATGTCTTTTGATTAATTATATTTTGTGGAGTGTTTGATTTAGGTCTTGATCGTGCATTGGCTGGTAATTTCTTCCAGCTTTATGTCACCTACTTTTAAGTACCTACTTTTAATGTACCAGTGTTTGTTTTCACTACCAGGGTAAGTACTAATAGACCAAAGATTGTGTCACCATTTGATTCCAACCATTCGGATTACAAATGGACGCTGACTTTAAATGCAGGTTTTGAAATATATTTCAAAATTGACTGGATGGCATATTTCAGCCTGGGAAAAGTGCTGCTGGTGAGAACTAGATTATGTGATGTTATAGAGGAGCTAAGAGCAATGAGTGTGGGAAGTTGTATGCAAGACAATGTGAATCTGTAAATCTGTAAAAAGAAAAAAAAAACTATATATATATATATATATATATATATATATATATATATATATATATATATATATATATATATATATATATACACACACACACACACACACACACACACACATACATACATGTATATGTATACATATATACAAAAAAGCTAGACTATATCCAAAAGCTAGACTATATTCAAAAATAAAACTCAATATCCACAGCCTGACACTGTGGAATGCTGATAATACAAAGTGGTGATAATATTAATGCATTAATCCTGGCACCCTAAATTGAACCAAAGGTAAATGCTGCTGTCTGGTGCATTAATCTTTTCTATATACTATGTATGAACATTGCAGCTTAAAGCTTTCCTGCTCTCTCTGTACGTTACATTGTATAGAGAAGAAGAAGTATTCTTATTCAAAGATGAGACAAAAAGTAGTTTTGTCAAAAAAGTGTTTTCCTGTGAATGTGTGCTTCTCCATCAATGCTAATGCTAATAACAATAATACTAATATATACTAATAATAACGCAACTGATTGATGCTGTGTCAAAGACTGCTTCCTATCTTGTGCCCTGTGCTGGCATTTAGGCCTGGCTCACCGTGACCTTACATTGGATTAAGCTGGTTTAACACTGAATGAACAAAAAATGACTGACTGACTGAATGGGAGAATGAATGCAAATGTGGGTCCCACAGGTACAGAGAGCTGACTGTAATGGGTAAGGTTAAATAGGGATACTCTCTATAAACTTACATTCTCACTCGTTTCACATGCCAGATGATAACCATGCCTGTTACCAGTAAAATATGCTACAATGTTGTAGCAGTGAGGATACAGAACTCGATAAAATAAAAGTAGCTTTACCCAAACTCCATGTAAATTTTTTTAAATATTTGGACTTTCGTATTTTAGTCCTATGTAATTGTAATTCCAAAAAACTTGTTTGTTTGAGATGAGATGATATATCCTTTTTTCACAAGCTAAACAGTTCCCTAGTGTCTTAATCAAATGTGTGTGAAATGCTTTAGTAAATACAGTGGTGCTTGAAAGTTTGTGAACATTTTAGAATTTTTTATATTTCTGCATAAATTTGACCTAAAACATCATCAGATTTTCACACAAGTCCTAAATGTACATAAAGAGAACCCAGTTAAACAAATGAGACAAAAATATTATACTTGGTCATTTATTTATTGAGGAAAATGATTCAACATTACATATTTGTGAGTAGCAAAAGCATGTGAACCTCTATGATTAGCAGTTAATTTGAAGCTGAAATTAGAGTTAGGTGTTTTCAATCAATGGGATGACAATCAGGTGTGAGTGGGCAGCCTGTTTTATTTAAAGAACAGGGATCTATCAAAGTCTGCTCTTCACAACATGTTTGTGGAAGTGTATCATGGCACAAACAAAGGAGATTTCTGAGGACCTCACATAAAGAGTTGTTGATGCTCATCAGGATGGAAAAGGTTACAAAACCATCTCTAAAGAGTTTGGACTCCACCGATTCACAGTCAGACAGATTTTGTACAAATGGAGGAAATTCAACACCATTGTTACCCTCCCCAGAAGTGGTCGACCAACACAGATCACTCCAAGAGCAAAGCATGTAATAATTATCGAGGTCACAAACGACCCCAGGGTAACTTCTAATCAACTGCAGGCCTCTCTCACATTGGCTAATGTTAATGTTCATGAGTCCACCATCAGAAGAACACTGAACAACAATGGTGTGCATGGCAGAGTTGCAAGGAGAAAGCCACTACTCTCCAAAAAGAACACTGCTGTTCATCTGCAGTTTGCTAAAGACCACGTGGACAAGCCAGAAGGCTATTGGAAGAATGTTTTCTGGATGGATGAAACCAAAATAGAACTTTTTGGTTTAAAAGAAAAGTGTTATGCTTGGAGAAAGGAAAACACTGCATTCCAGCATAAGAACCTTATCCCATCTGTGAAACATCGTGGTAGTAGTATCATGGTTTGGGCCTGTTTTGGTGCATCTGGGTCAGTATGGCTTGCCATCATTGATGGAACAAATGAATTCTGAATTATATCAGAGATATATTTTTGGTTCATTTGTTAAACTGGGTTCTCTTTTATTTACTTTTAGGACTTGCGTGAAAATCTGATGATGTTTTAGGTCATATTCATTAAGAAATATAGAACCTTATAAAGGATTCACAAACTTTCAAGCACCACTGTATACCACATGATTCAGGCATCCTTCTCATCCTGTTAAAACAGCCTTTTTCAGAACTTGTGCCTGTTATTTTAAAAGGCCACTGCTCAGCCTACCCCCTCGACGATTCACTGCATCGTAAGCTCTGTTTGAACACATTCCCTTATTCATTAAATGATATCATAAGCATAACTTATTTTTTTATTAAATTAATAGAAATATTCACCATCTATAATTCAGTTTCTTAGACCTTAGCTTTAACATAATGCTGCTAGTAAATCCACTGCTTGCACCATTGGTGCACCATTGTTCTCAAGTCATGGATGAAGTTACTCAGATGAGGGACAGGACAACTCTAACAAGTCTCATTGTGACATAAGAAGGAGAATAAAATCTGCAAGGCTTGGTGGATCATAAGATTTGGTTGACTGAGTTGTCTGATTTCAGTTTGTGAAGTTTGTAGGAACTACTTACATATGAACAGAATCACTGAAAATGTGTGTTAAAAAATGTAACTGAGGTTTAATGGTCTTTGATGAGCAGAATTCACTCCCCTCCTACTGGATGAATGCCATCTTCGTGTGTAATTGTGGTTCCACTTATTGATGTATTTAGAAAGTGCAAAGTAGCAACAGTTGTTGAGTTTCTGCTTTCCTTGAACTTGCAAATTAATTTCACGTTTACTTTTGATACATTCATTTTGTAGACTTATTAAAACATCAACACAACAAAAAATAATTTTATCTGAATGAGCAAGGTTGGTTGTTTGTGAAATAGTGCTGTGCATATTTAAAGTGCATTTAAGTTACCGGTACAATTAAATATTTGATGCTAGCTCTGTGAACTGAGACAAATTATAACATACCTGTTCTAAATTGTTTCATCATAATTCCTAAAAGGGCATCACAGTGTTACAGTGGTAAGTACTGTTGCTTCACCACTCCAGAGATCTTGGTTTGATTGGCCCAGCTTCTGTCTCTGCGGAGGTTGCATGTTCTCTCCATGTTTTCTTCAGTTTTCTCTGGGAACTTTGTTTTTCTTCCACATTCCAATGTCATGTGTTAGGTCAAGTGTCCCAGTGTGAGTGTGTGTGTGTGCATGTGTCCAGTTATGGACTGGAGCTGTGCCTAGGGTTGGTTACTGCTTTATGCTTAGTTATTGCTTTACACCATCACACTTTATTGTCTTGTGGGTATGGAAAGTGGGTGAGTAATTATTCCTAATAATTCAGTGGAACTACATATGACAGAGTACCTGTGGCTCTGAGATAAGAGACAGCTACTGGAATTTAAAAGTCTGGGCTAGGTATGCAACAAGAAGATCTGTTGCTGTGGATACAGAAGCCCTGTATTAAATGCTGCTCTGAACCTTACCTTCCCTATTCTCCATTCTGTTCTCTGGGTTTTCATTAAAGTTAGGTTAGTAATTAAACATGGCAACTGCACTAACATGTCATTTTTCCAACTCTTGAAATCAGATTTAATTTTGTTGTGGGGAGCGGTTGCCAGGTCCAGGTTTTTTCTCAGATTTTGTTTAATTTTGCTGTGTTTTACATTTCATATCCACAATTCCATCTGTGTTTTCATAAATACCTAGGCTGTGAATCTGTAATATCATCTAAGAAGCCATAAGAGCAAAGACAATGCATATCAGTCAGTATAAATGTAAATTAATTCAATATTTTCAAACAAACTATTTAGTAAGGATCATATCAAGTGCAATAAATGTAACTATTTTTTTACATGAGTGTACTGCGGTGTTTGTCACACTTAAGTGTTTTGGAACATCAAACCAATTTAAATATTAGTCAGCACAAGTAAACACAAAATGCAGTTTTTAAATGAAGGTGTTTATTATTAAGGGAGAAAAAAAATCCAACCTTACATGGCCCTGTGTGAAAAAGTGATTGCACCTTCTTAAAACATAACTTAACTATGGTTTATAACACCTGAGTTCACTGTCTCTAGCCACACCCAGGCCTGATTATTGCCACACCTGCTCTCAATCAGGACATCACTTAAATAGGAACTGCCAGACAAAGTGAAGTACACCAAAAGATCCTTAAAAGCTATACATCATGCCGAGATCCAAAGAAATTCAGGAACAATTGAGAAAGAAAGTAATTGAGATCTATCAGTTTCGAAAGGGAACAAAAAGAACATTAAAGCTCATCTCAGTTTTTCCAGAACACCCCAAGACTTTTAGGAAAACATTCTGTGGACTGACGAGACAAAAGTTGAACTCTTTGGAAGGTGTGTCTCCCATTACATCTGGCATAAAAGTAACACAGCATTTCAGACAAAGAGCATTATACCAACAGTAAAATATGGTGGTGATAGTGTGATGGTCCGGGACTGTTTTGCTGATTCAGGACTTGGAAGACTTGCTGTGATAAATGGAACTATGAATTCTGCTGTCTACCAAAAAATCCTGAAGGAGAATATCCGGCCATCTGTTCATGGCCTCAATCTGAAATGAACTTGGTTTCTGCAGCAGGACAATGATCCAAAACACACCAGCAAGTCCACCTCTGAATGGCTGAAGAAAAACAAAATGAAGACTTTGGAGTGGCCTAGTCAAATTCCTGACCTGAATCCTATTGAGATGCTGTGGCATTCATGCTGAAAAAACCCTCCAGTGTGACTGAATTACAACAATTCGGCAAATATAAATGGCCAAAATTCCTTCACAACGCTACAAAAGACTCATTGCAAGCTATCGCTTGGTTGCACTTGTTGCTGCTATGATATGAAAAAAAATATATATATTATATGAAAAAAAATCATCTTGAGCAGCACTGTTTGCTCTAAACTGAACCATCTTAAGACATAAGATCTCTGTGTCTCAAGACATCATGTCTTTAAGACATGCCTTGCCATCAAGATACACAAAATTATTACTTCCATGTCTTCATTCAGTCAGTCTGTCTGTTATCTAAGCCTGTCAAGACGTCTTAAGATGCAATGATAGCTGGGTATGAAGGTTATAACGATACTAGTAAACCTACTCAAACTCACATACAATTTATAGTGACCAGTTAACCTAATGCATGTCGTTGTAATGTAGGAAAACCCAGATTACCCAGGGAAAGCGTGTGCAAACACAAGGAGCACATGTACATTATCTCTGAAGCTGTGCGGCAGCCATGCAGAGTCCACTACTTCGTTGCCTCTGAATGCAGTAGGCCTACAAGTAGTAAATAATAATAATCAACAACAAGTAGTAGTAAGTTCGTCAAAAAGCACCATTTTTACATGAATCATGTAACATCATGCATGTTATTTATTTATTCATTCATTTATTTATACTGTTTTATTTATTCATTATAAAATATTACATTACCAATAACATCACTGTCAGCTTAACATGTTTGTGACAAACTTTGTTGCTCAGTGACAATGATCAAAAGCATTTACAATATGTATTTTGACAGAAGCACTCGCTCATTCAGGTGTCTATATTAAAATGCTGTACATGGCTATCTTGGATAAAAATTCTGCAAGTTGTTCATCTACTGCAATGCAAATGCATTCACATTCTCACATGACATCTCCGATCTATAACGCATTATTCCTCACTTTCTGTTTCGTTCTCTCCACTTCACTGCCTAAATTTGGGCTTTCTCAGACAATTTCTGGTGGTATGAAAGCCCACAAAGGGGAAATGTTTTATTCAGAGGCATTGCTTCACCTCACCTTTATGTGAGATCTTGAATCTAATTTGGTGTGGTGTAATGCAACACCCTCCTGACAGAATGATTGCAACTGAACTTTGACCTCTTGCATATATTTTCACTCACATTACCTGTCTGGTATAATGTCAGTGCCTTTAAAAGTGCAGTAGGTATAACTTTTTACTGGAATTTTAAAACAAGCTGATGGTTCAACTGGTACTGCACACTGGTGTATATGCATAATGACAATAATGACTGTTTTTTGTTATATGCTATATTGAGTTGTCATTCTTCTGTTACTGTCTACCAAGGCTTCTGTCAAACAAATGTGTCATACCATCTACTTAATTGTCACGGCTTTCCCTTGGACAGAGTCATAACAGTACATTACTGCATTTTTAATAATTATTGTGAACTTCCATAAATTTTAGGTTTAGCATGTATATTAGTTTAGGCTTTGGACATGATGGAATTAGGGATGCCACATGGATGGTAGCTCTCCACTACTGTTTTCAGAGGTAGCTCTGACATATTTACCTATTGTTTGCACACAGTTATTTTCTTGCGAAAATACCCACTATATGTACATTATGTTATTCTAGAAAGTCTAAGTGACTATGGTAATGACCATGGTAATGACAATGACTATGGTCCACATCCATTTAGGTCAGCATCCTGTTTCGCAGAATGTAGGCTAATGTGAAAAGTAAAATGGCACGTACCCTGTATTTACTTGCATAAATAAGATCAGCTTCTGTAGAATTCAAGGTAGATATTAATACTCACTCACTTTCTATACCTTCTAAATTCAATTTAAAGTGACGGGGGGGATGGAACACTTAGAAACTCTAGTTGACCGAGTGCATGTGTTGGGAATGTGGGATGGAAACTGGAGTACAGAAATGAAACTCACAAAGACATGGGGCATACAAACAAACTCCAAACAGGCTGCAGCCAGCCTGGGACTCAAACCCATGTCTCTGGAGCTGTATGGCGACAGCACTAATCAGTGTGCCACTGTGCTGACCAGGTGCTAATACATTCATTCATTTTATTACCTGCTTATTCCTGGTCAGGGTTGCGGGAAACCTGGTGCCTAGCTGGCGACACAGTGCACTGGGCAGGAACAACCCTGAACAGGCTGCCAATCCAACGCAGAGCACATACAATCACACACTCATACACACACTAAGGGCACTTTAAAAACACATGCAGACTACACACACATGGAATCCAACGTCGGGATCAAACTGGGGACGCTGGAGCTGTGAGCACTAACCACTACCATGCTGCCCAGATACTAATACAGAAGTTTCAAAAAGTCTTTTGTCTATTTTATATAGAATAGTTTTGGACTATGAGTAACACAGTTCTTTTACAAGATAAATTATGAATCTTACTAAAGTGATTATTTGAATGATCTTGAGTACTAATGTAAAATATTTTGAAATGCAAAAAATACATTTACCTGAGTAACATTTTAATTTTTAGCTGCAGAATCTTGCCCGTGTTTGGTGTTTGTGACAATAACTGCTCATGTCAATATTATTAGGAAACTAGATCATAAAAGTCTTCTTTGGACTGTTGTTCAAAGTATTGATATTTGAGGAGGCTCTCCAGTTGCTGATTTTTCTTATACTGTAACAAAAAGTGATCAGTTTTCCATCCGTTTTGACATCTGGGAAGACTGCATCAAAACGTTTACAGTTTCACAGACAACCATTATACTTAGCACACATGACATTGTGAATGCTATTGGTACTTCCATGGCTGCTGTATGTTGGAGTGGTATCTGCTTAGTAGGTGATTTCAAGGTAAATGACAATGTATTGGCCTGTGCAGAATATACAGTGGGCATGAGTATTCAACTTGTCATGACCAGTGATGCAGATCATTCTAATGATTTTTTTGTCTCTGTCTGTGTCTGTCTTTGGGGATGTCATTTGAGCCTGAGCATGTTGGAGCTCACTGACAGCACTTGTGGTGCTTCTGTATTTTTAGGCAGTATTGAGAGGCAGTGTGGTCTTTTGCTCATTTTGCTTCAGCTCATGTTCACTTATGTGCTTATGTGTTTGTTCCTTATGTTCTATTTACCAATTTCTGCCTGTTCCGACCCTGAATATTGCTTTTGCTCCTAAAACTTTAGATGGTGGTTGTATCTACAGAAGCTTGTGTATGTTCTTTACAGATATGTGTTGTGGTCAGTAATTTTGACTCTGTCCATTCTACTTCTCCTGCATCCATACCAAAAGCATGTACTTGTGCTCATTCATGACCACCCTTGGTCCGGTCATACCATAATTTGTAAGGTGTACATGCATTGGAATACTTTGTTTGGCCATGAAGACCGACGTCACTTGTTTCTGTCACACATGCCAGGTTACTTCACCTGTCTCACTCAGACCAATTCCAGTTTTAGGAAAGCCACTGAATACATTTTTGTTGATTGTGAGTCTTTGCTGTACACTTTGGACTTACTATGAAAATTAGCAATATTTTGCAACATGAAAATGTCTTTAAAAAAGCATGGACTTAAATATTATTCTGCTCCATTCAAGGGGCACACATTTTGCTGTGAAGCCACCTAAAGGCCTTATACATTGGTACCTCGCTTCTCGACCACTTCGTGAACTTGTCAAATTTGGTTCTCGATGCATTTTGACCAAAAAAATTTGTCTCGGTTCTCATCGTTTGCTCAGTACTTGGCGCACTTGCTTAAACTTGTATGAGTTGAGCTGCACGGCTCATTTCAGCCAAAACTTAACTCACGATTCATGATTCACGATTCAGTACACAGTGATTCAGTGGTTCAGATTCAAAATAGCTGTTGCTCATAGACTTCAGCTATTTCGTCGTGTTTTTCTTTATTTTTTTTAATCTTCAATACTGAATTCTTAACAAACAAGTTACAAATAAGTCTTCATGGGTTCTAAAAAAGGTAGTATTGACTGCCAACTGAAAGGGAAACAGGAACTTAATGCTCCATAATACACAGACAGGCTGCAGTTAGCATTAGCAGCTGTGCTAGCTATAGTTCACCAATAGAGTAAGTGCTTTTAGAGTACAGGTGCTCAGTATAGACTACTCTAGCAAACACATTAAACTCCTTAGTTTATGATATATTTAACTCATTATCCCCATCGTAAATGAGGGAGCACCTGTACAATAAAACTCCATTATTGCATATAATGCCTTATACAGTGTGGATTTTCTGGTAGTCTGGAACAGATTAGTTCAATTTACATTATTTCTTATGTGGAAAAATTGCTCAGTACTCGTCATTTTCGGTTTTCCGTAAATTTAACCCCCAGGGTCTATATGTGCATGTCCCTGTCTAGGCATTGCTTACTGTGATCTGCTCCCAAACAAATTTTTACAGAACACAGTTGTAACATGATGCAAGCCTTCAGCTTGCATCTATCTGGTTTAGCTCCCCCTGCTTTCTGCTTCCCACCCAGCAGGTGGGGCTGTAGCCACCTGCTGGTCGGTTTCCTATATAAACCCCGCTTCCTGTGCACTTCCTTGTCTGGCTTTATCCTATATCACACATGGTGTTCCTTGGCTCCTGTTTTGTCTGGTCCTGCTTGCCTTGGTTCTGTCCTCCTGTTTGTTTTGCTCTTTGTGTACAGTCTATTCCCCTGTGTCCTCTGTGTTGTGTGAAGGTTCTCCTAGATTGAGCTGTGGTCTGGTGTTTTAGCTTTGTAGTTTGTGTAGCAATTGTCTGTGTTAGCTTTAGCCATGTTAGCTTTTCCCATGTGGTAGATGTTTGTTTAGCGTATTAAGCCCTAGTGTTTGTAAATGTGTCCTTGTTAACTCGTGCCTTAGGTGTTATCTTGTGTCAGTGGTCCTTTTTGTATTATTTTCGGTTTTTCCTCCGTAAATTTAAACCCCCAGGGTCTTATAACCCCATGTCCCTTGCGTGTAGGCATTGCTTCCTGTGATTCTGCTCCCAAACAAATTTTTTACAGACAACAGTCTTCACACAACTTTATTTTTTATGCATTAATTAATTAATACATTTTTTTTATCATCATTGTAAAGCACAAAGAACTGGAATAAAATAGTCCCCAAAACAACAACAAATTATCAGACATCAGTGCTTGACTTTTTGAGTCTGGGTGAATATCGTAAGTAATAGTGCTTAGGTAAATAGTGCTTATATAAATATAATATAATAGTTTATATAATTGCTAATTGCAAACCAGCCGCTAGATTGCTCAGGCAGGGTATTTCTAGTGCCGGTCCCAAGCCCGGATAAATGGTGAGGGTTTGCGTCAGGAAGGGCAATCCGGTGTAAAACATTTGCCAAATCTAGTATGCGAGTTCATAATAAAATTTCACCATAACCGGATCGGTCCGCAGGGCCGGGGTTAACAACGACCGCCACTGGTACTGGTAGCAAACAGGGTAACCAGCGAAAATTGGACTACTGTTTGCCCGAAGACAAGAGGAAGGGGAGGCGTGTGAGGAAACAGAGAGAATTCAGAGGGCGCCAGAATATAGCACTGAGGTAGCAACCCTAAATGTAGGGACGATGACAGGGAAAGGTAAGGGAGCTGGCTGATATGATGCAGAGGAGAAAGGTCGATGTTTTGTTGTGTGCAGGAAACAAAGTGGAAGGGTAGCAAGGCTCGATGCATTGGTGCGGGTTTAAACTGTTCTAACATGGTGTGGATAGGAAGAGAAATGGAATTGGGTATGGTCCCTGAAGAGGACTATGTAAAGAATGTCGTTGAGGTGAAAAAGGGTGTCCAGATAGGATAATATGTCTGAAGCTGGAAATTGAGGGTGTAATGGTGAAATGTTGTTAGTGGCTATGCACCACAGGTTTGGCTGTGAATTTAGAGAGAAAGAGAGATTCTGGGGGAGTTAGATGAAGTGGTTGAGATCATTCCACAGGGAGGAGAGACTGGTGATTGGTGCAGATTTCAATGATCATGTTGGTGAAGGTAATAAAAGAGATGAGGAAGTGATGGGCAGTTTGGTGTTAGGATAGGAACCTAGTAGGACAGATGGTGTGGGATTTTGCAAAGAGATGGAGAAATGGCTGTGGTTAACAACATATTTCCCAAAGAAGTGAGGAGCATAGGGTGACTTATAAGAGTGGAGGGAGGAGCACAAAGGTAAAACTACATCCTATGTAGAAGAGGTTTGCTTTAAAAGAGATTGGTGATTGTAAGGTATTGGCAGGGGACAGTGGTAGCTAGGCAGCAATCGGATGGTGGTGTGCAGGATGGCTCTGGTGGTTAGGAAGAGGAAGAAGAAGAGGACAAAGGCAGAGCAGAGGACCAAATGGTGGAAGTTGAGAAAGGAAGAATTGTTGTAAGGAGTTCAGAGAGGAGCCTGAGAAAGGCTTTGGGTGATAGGAAAAGAGCTCCCAGCTACTGGGTAGTAAGCAGCAACAGTAATTAGACAGACAGGTAGAAGGGTTACTACTGGGTGTGTCTTCTGGACAAACAAAGGATGAAAGGAACCTGGTGTGTGGAACGAGGAAGTGCAAGGAGGTTATTCCGAGAAAGAGGTCAGCAAAGAAGGAATGGGACAGGGGACAGGACTAATGAGAGTAGGCAGGAGTACAAGGAAGATGCGAGCAAAGGGAAAGAGGGGAGGTAGCAAAGGCCAGCAGAAGGCCTATAATGAGCTATATGAAGGTTAGACAGTAGGGAAGGAGAGAAGGAGTTGTTATCTGCTGGCGAGACAGAGATAGAGCTGGAAAGGATGTGCATCATGTCAGGGTGATCAAGGGATCGAAATGGAAATGTGCCTGAAAGGTTGAGGAGAGGGGTGAGGGAAAGATGGAAGGAGTATTTTGAGGAGTTGATGAATTGTAGAAAATGAAAGGGAAAGAAGGCTGGATGGTGTAAGAAATTGTGGAACAGGATGTTAGCAAAGATTAGCGAGGAAGAAGTGAGGAAAGCTTTGAAAAGAATGAAGAACGGAAAGTCAGTGGGACCTGATGACATACCGTTGAGGTATGGAAAAGTCTAGGAGAGCTGGGAGTGGTGTTTTTAGACTATGATTATTCAATGGATTTCTGGTGAATGAGAGTATGCCGGAGGAATGGAGGAAAGTTTACTTGTACCGATTTTTAAGCAGAAGGGTGATGTACAGAGTTGTGGGCTCTTACAGGGGCATAAAGTTGATGAGGCCACACAATGAAGATTTGGGAGGAGAGTTGTGGAAGCTAGGCTTAGACAGGAGGTGACAGTGGTGTGAACAACAGTATGGTTTTTTCATGCCAAGGAAGAGCACCATGGATGCGATTTTTTTGCTTTGAGACTGCTGATGGAGAAGTATAGAGAAGGTCAGAAAGAGCTACACTGCGCATCTTTGTGGGGATTTGGAGAAAGCTTATGAGACAGGGTGCCAAGGGAGGAACTGTGGTGGTGTATAGGTTGAGGAGAGGTGCCGGTCGAGTGGCTGAAATGTACTAATTAAGATTAGTGTGCAGGACATGTAATGACAACCAGCGTGACAGGGGGGCAGCGGTGAGATGTGTGCTTTAGGAGGGTTGACAGAAGATAGCTTCGAGGTAGAGGTTGGAACTGCATCAAGATCGGCCCTGAGTCCCCTTCTTATTTACTCTGGAGGGAAGAGGGGGGGGTGATGGACAGACTAACAGATGACGTCAGACAGGAAAAATCGCCGTGACTATGATGTTTGCAGATGACATTGTGGATCTGTAGTGAGAACAGAGAACAGGTAGAAGAGAACTTGGAGAGGTGGAGGTATAATCTGGAAAGGAGAGGAATGAAAGTCAACTGTAGTAACGACAGAATACATGTGTGTGTAAATGAAAGGGAGGCAGGTGAAACAGTCAGGCTACAGGATCAGTGGTCACAAAGGGGGGTCCGAGTTCAGGTACTTGGGATCAACTGTCCAAGGAATTGGGAGTGCTGGGAAAGGAGGTGAAGAAGAGAGTACAGGCCAGGATGGAGTGGGTGGATAAGAATGTCATGGAAGTGGCTGTGTGACAAAAGGGTCGCAGCAAAAGTGAAAGGAAAGATTTATAAGAGAGTAGTGAGACCAGCCTTGTTGTATGGGTTAGAGACAGTGGACACTGACAAAGAGACAGGAATCAGAGCTGGGGAGATGGCAGAACTTAAGATGTTGAGGTTCTCTTTAGGAGTGTGTCTAAGGTGGACAGGATTAGGGGGAATTAGAATCATCAGGGACAGCACAGGTTGGAAAATTGGGAGACAAAATTCGAGAGGGAAGACTGAGATGGTTTTGGACATCTGCAGAGGAGGGATAGTGGATATATTGGTAGAAAGGATGTTGGCGATGGAGCCAGGCAAGAGATGGAGAAGAAGAACCAAAGAGGAGTTATTTGGTTGTGGTAACACCACGTCATTTGGTCAAGAAGGGCACAGCAACGACTGCACTTCCTGCACAGAATGAGGAGAGTCCACCTGCCCTCAACCCCATCCTCATTACATTCTACAGAAGCACAATAGAGAGCATTCTGCAAACTGCAAATCTCTGTGTGGTGAGGTGGTGGAGGCTGCAGTGCCTCTGACTGGAAGAATGTTAAGAAGAGTGGTGAGGACAGCGGAGAAGATCATCGGGACTTCTCTCTCCTCCATACAGGACCCTTATATCGGTTTTGCTGTATATCTCGGGCCAGCAAACATCAATCATGACCCCTCACATCCTCACTGTGGACTGTTTTCTCTGTTGGCTTCTAGAAAGAAGGTTTCGGAGCATTCAGTGCAGGACCTCCAGGTTCTTCAATAGTTTCTTCCCACAGGCCATCAGACTGCTAAATTTCTGAACAGTAACGCTTTACATGCTGCTGCTATATGTTCATCATGGCAATAGGGAACTACATGCCTTCAGCAAAATTCATTTAAAACCCAGCTATTTTTTCTGTATATATCTATAAATATGTATAAGTATATAATTTTTGGAACTCTGTAGTTCACTCTTTCATTGCACTGTAATATATTTCACTGTATATATTAGAATTCATAGCTGTGTATATTAACATTTCATTGTCCTTTATATTATTCAGTTACTCACCAAACCGCCCCCCCCCCCAAATGCTGCTATTAATTTCATACGTTAAACTCATGTACAAATATTTAAAAATGCTTTTTCATAATCTTGTAAATTATGTGCGAGTTACTTGCAACGAAATTTCGTTCTGTGTACACTTGTGTACTCGGAATGACAATAAAGTTTGTCTAAGTCTAAGTCAAAATGAAGATATGCAGGGAGTTGGGGTGAGAGTAGAGGACGTGGAGGACAAGGTGAGGTGGAAACGTTTAACTCGCTGTGGTGACCCCTGATAAAGGGAAAAACCGAAAGAAGAAGAAGATATAATTGCTAATTGTGTATTTGATTTGTTTAGAGAAAACCCTATGTCATTGGGGCAACAGACACAACTGTACAAGATGAGCTTAAACCGGAGCACACAGAATTTAAAGAGTAACAGCTGTAGCCCCTGCTTGCCGATCAGTTGTAGGGGCACAACTGTGCATAAAAATAAACCTGTTAAGCAGTATATAGATTAAATTAGAAGTGCTATGTCTTAAGAAAGGAAGAAAAGAACAGCATTCCAGCATCAAAACTGAACCCCATCTGTGAAATATGATGGTGGTAATGTCATGGTTTGGGCGTGTTTTGCTGCATTTTGCTGCGTGACAATCCGGTGTGAGTTGACGTCCTGTTGTATTTAAAGATCAGGGATCTGTCAAAGTCTTTAGAACACGTTTGTGGAAGTGTATCATAGTACAAAAAAGGACATTTCTGAGGACTTCACAAAAAGTTGTCAATCCTCATCAGCTGGAAGAGGTCACAAAACCATCTCTAAAGAGTTTAGACTTTACCAATCCATAGTCATTCAGACTGTATACAAAAGGAGGATTTTAAAGCACTTCCCTAGAAGTAGCTGACCATCAGTCCAAGACTATTTAAAAAAATTATAATAATTAAAAAATGTTATCACATAACTGACTTCAGGCTTTCCTCCATGGGTGGGAGATCCTTTGCTATGGCAGCTCCCACCCTCTGGAAATATTTTCTAAAATCTTTTCTTAAATATTTTCTAAAAACTTTTCTGTTTTCCTCTTCTATTATTGTTTGATGTGTCTGCTTGTCTTGAACTGTGTGCCTCTTATTTGTGTAAATTATATTTGATTTATGTTATTCTTGTTGCAAAGCATCCTTGGGTTTTGTGAAAGGTGCTATATAAATTAAACTATTATTATTATTATTATTATTATTATTATTATTATTATTATTATTAGGAAGCTCAGGGTAACTTCTAAGGAACTGAAGACCTCTCTCACATTGGTAATTGTTAATGTTCATGAGTACAACATCAGGAAAACACTGAACAACAATGGTGTGCATGGCAGAGTTGCAAGGAGAAAGCCACTGCTTTCCAAAAAAAACACTGCTGCCCATCTGTAGTTTGATAAAATTGAAGTGTTCAGTCAGGAGGCTACTGGAAAATCATTTTATGTAAAAAAAAAAAATGGAAATTATTAAAGATTACTACTGGTTAATTTCTATCATTAATTTTAGAAGTGTGATTCATCCTTTAGTGTCCGTAAAGTGTGATCCATCCTTTCTTCATCCTGTCCTTAGTCCTTTCTCTGTTTTGAACAGCCACACTCTGTTTGTATGTTAGAATGATCATTATTTGAGCTTTCCATTTCCCATTTGGCTAATTCTGGATTATATGGACAAGTAAGTGCAACTAACCTTGGTTTTGATTATTTTAATTTGAGAATAAATTCCAGGACTCTCAGCTGGTACCTACAGATAAACAGGCCTAAAGATTAGGAGGGTCCACACCATAACACAGTCTTAAGAACCACATTCCATCTGTGAAACATGGTGATGGAAGTATCATTGTTTGGATTTGTTTTGCAAAATATCAATGACTGTTTGCCATCATTGATAACAGTGAATTCTCAATTATACCAGCAAATTTTAAAGGAAAATGTCAGGACATCTGTCAATGAATCTCAGGAAAACGTGGGTTATGCAGCAAGCATTCCCCATGAAGTCATTCTACGAAAGAATGGTTAAAGAAAAATACTTGTAATAGTTTGGAATGGCCAGATCTGACTTTAAAAGGCCTGAACCCAATCTAACAGAAATATTGTGCAAGGACGAAGTGAAGTGAGCAGTTCATGCAGTTCACCAACCATCCCCAAGTTGAAGTTGTTCTGATGGAAGAATGGGCTAAAATTTCTCAATGTGCAGGATAAATCAACATCTATCAGAAATGTTTATTAACAGTTATTGCTGCACAAGGTGGTCACACCAGATATGGAATGCAAAGGTTCATATACTTTTGCGACTCAAAGATAAATAATATTAGGTCATTTTGCTCAATAAATAAATAGTTTGTTTATTGGCTGCTCTTTTTCTACTTTAAGACTTGTGTGGCAATCTGATGAAGTATTATGTCGTATTTCTACAGACAAAGAGTTCTCAAACTTTTAAGCATCATTGTATGGCCTCAGGTCAGATGACAGAACCACAAAATCAATCAGAAACCTTTGGTCCAAGGTTTGAGCATGATGTTTTTGTTGACAGTCTATGACTCACTTGGAAGACTAATAACATGAACCCTCAGGTTCAAATCAGGGAGACCAGTCCTAAGTGAGCCCCTCCAGGTATTTTCATCATGCCCAATGCTAGAGGCCAGCGTTGACTCACTATTGCAGCGTGAGCATGCTCGGCACAATAGCGCATGCACTAGCCCTGATTTGGTGCCATGCGCGCAAGTGACAATACCTATTGGTGGGGCTATTTAAGCACACCTTTGAGCGTAAGCACACCCTTAAGCACATCTTTGCACCTCCTTGAACCTCACACGGCTGTTTTTGTCAGGGACAGAGATAAGCTAGCGATTTGTTGATCGCCAGCTATGGGAGGTCAGGAGGCTGCCCGGTAACTGTCAGGGCCTAGTTATAGTGTAGGGCAAGCTTATAGCCCACAGTTGCCGACTTCCAGTGGCGAAGCATGTCCCGCCTCCCTCCTTCGCGATCGGGGGAAACAATGTTCCCCTCATGATCGAGCTTGGAAAGGACACTGTGCTACCACTGTCCTTTCCCTTTCTGCGTCCGTGACATGCTCCTGTAAGTGTTTAGGAGTTTCCATGGGACACTTTTGTGGCGCTTTGCTCAGGTTCCGTCACTCTGCACCGGACGCGGACCCGTACACTGTTTGCGTAGTGGAGCCATGCCGTAAGCGTACTGTAGCATAGGGGCGTTGTATGCTTACGGTGTATGTTTTTGTTTGTTTTTTCCCCATTTGTTTCTTTGTTGGCTGAGTGACGTGTTGGTTTAAAACATCATTAACCTATGCGTCCGCTCAGGGTTCGATCCTCGGCCATTGAAGCCAGTTTTTTTGTTATTGTATTTACTTATTTTTGTGTATTCAGTTTACTTTATTTATTTATATTTTTGGTTCAAAATTTCCATCTGGAGCTAACTGCATTTGGGTCCTAAAAACCTAAAAAAAAAAAATTTTATTTTCACGGTTCACCTGGTTTTTAATATGGCAAACCATTACAGAAAGATGTAACCAGTCCAGGACCCAGTGTTAGCTCCTGGGGCCTACTGTAGGGAGGTCCCCACTCACCATAAGAGTCAACAGCATTCCCTGGTAGGGTCTCGGCTAGCTTTAACTTTTACCATGTTATTGACCCTATATGATATCTCGACCCCGCAGAGCTGCCCAAACCCCACCGCAGAAGGTGCTGGTATATGCCCAGGTATAAGCTGGGATTGTTGGACCCCAAATCCTGAGGGACCAACTTTCAACCCTCCCATACACCCTGACCACTCCAAGATGGGGGATTATCACCATTGTGGGCGTCGGCCTACCACAACCTGCCCTCGGGTGAGATCAAGATCTATCCTCAGGCCCGGCCGGACGAATCGCTCGATATGTACAACTCCGTCGGGTGGATTCCCGTGCCTGAGTGGGAAGTGAGGCATACCATAGTACTTGTGCACACTGCACCTCTTAGCTCCGTACCTGAGCACGCCGCGCCCCGTAGCTCTGTACCTAAGCATGTTAGCTCTTTACCTGAGCGATGTGCAACGTCCTGTATTTTCAGCATCTCCCAAGAGTCCAGGGCAGTCACAGAATACGTGCAGGAGTTACGTGACCTGTTGAAGTGTTCTTTTTATGACTGACAAGCTCAAGCATCTTATTTCACAAATTTAAGAAGAAAAGCATTTTGCCAGCAGTGCAGATATAACCTGAAGGTCATTAATCAACTTACTGAATACCCTCCTGCATAATACAACAACTTGAAAGTGATTCCTTTTACAATGTATGCATTATTGTACTTTGAGACAAATCACTATATATACCCATTGACAAAAAATAACACACCCAGAAGGAGTTGTTGGTATCAAATGAAAATTGTATGAATGTAATGATGATATATGTAACTGATTACAGGATAAGTTTATTGATCAAAACTGTACAAGTAAAAGGAGACTCTAGTATCCTGTTGTGACTCCTCTAGCCTGAATACAAGATGAGATACAGTTGGGCATGGAGTCATGCAGGTTCTATATGGAATCCTGCAGCACACTTGCCCACAGATATTACAGATGGGTCTGTAGGTCTTGCACACTTGTAGGTTGCTGAAGCTTGCACCAGCTGGTCTCATAAATGCTCGTTTGGTGCTAAATCAGTGGCTACATGCCAAAAGACACTCACAGATGCATCGTTTGGATTGGCAACCATTTCCAAAATTCCAAGAACTGGGTACCTTTAAAAAATAAAGCATTTTTGATTATGCTTCATGGTTCCTACAAACCCATTTTTAATCATACTTGCTTCAAATATCTTTCCATTATTACTGCTACAATAACTCCATAAGGACGCAACTATCTGCTTAGACCTGTGTAATTACTGTAATGGCATTCATTTTGAGATTTGTTTTGTTAAGTTCCACTAAGCATTAGTCAATTATAGTTCCACTTGAAAAGGAAAAGTGCAATATTTATACAGTATAGGCTGATCTATTGTGAAGGAGGTTGTACCTCCATCATGACAAAACATTTACAATGACACAACAATGAGCCTGAGCACTGTGCAGTTTTCAATGTAATGCCATTTCCAAGCCTGAGAACCACATTAGTAAGCTCCACAGACAGGTAAAGTCAACCTGCGACAATGCTTAAGAGCAGGGGAGGAAAGATAACCAGGAAGACAACAGAGTAGCATCACAGAACAGTGACAGCATCTTTTTTTTTT
>JAJAGP010000392.1:0-422500 GCA_025084515.1 Ancistrus triradiatus
TTTGTCTCACTTGTTTAACTGGGTTCTCTTTATCTACTTTTAGGACTTGTGTGAAAATCTGATGAAGTTTTAGGTCATATTTATGCAGAAATATAGAAAATTCTAAAGGGTTCACAAACTTTCAAGCACCACTGTAGTTGTGCTTAAATGTATGTTACACATGGGTAAATTGGGTGCGTAAACAAATGTATGTTGTGACACACCTGCCAAAAACCTGCCAGAAGTCAGGCTGACTACTAGATTGCCTCTAGATAAGCATGTGAGTGTGTTTTGCGCTGTAATTGCCTGATGATCTGTTTTAACCTTTCCGCCCAGTGTTTTGCTGTTAGGCTCCAGATTCACTGTCACACTGACTGCTATGGAGTGCTTACTATAGAGTAATTAATTAAAGGTTGCTTTTATTTTGCAAACCCTATTTCACAGCCGACAATGAAGTTTCCTTGACACGACCACAGGAGCCATGCTGTGCTACAAATTGAATAGTTTCTTCATGGGTGACAGCAACTGTGACAATATAAAGCCAATTTAACTACAAAGCAAATTTAATATATGATAACGGAGAACGAAACACACACCGAGCCCTGTAGGACATGAGAGAAATAAAACGTTACCTCAGATCTCCCAAACAGAGGATGAAACGGAACATGTTGATGGCAAAATGTCTGAAGTGAACATAAAGAGCAATTCACCCAGCAGGCAAGCCAGGGTACGAGTTAAAGCATTATTACTTCTGTTATTGAACAGCACACACACACACACACACAGTTTGCTTTCCATTGACATAATCATTACTGTAGCTAATTAATTATTTCTGTAACAAAGCAGTTTTCTCTCATGGGGATCAGCAAAATGTCCCCACAAGGTAAACAAGGTAAGAATACTTGTTCCCCACAATGCTATATTGATTATAATGAAACATCACACACACTGTAAGAAACAAGAACAAAACAGTTTTCCCCAAATGTCCCCACAAGGTAAAAAATGTCAGACTTTTCTGGACATTTGCTCCCCACAAGGATATATATTCTTCCACCAACCTGTCATCATTCCCAGGAACCCTGCTTACCCGGCCCACGATTACAGGGGGTCCACAGTCTTACTCCTTTCAGGGTTCCATGAGCCCTGGATTCGAACCCAGAATCTAAGGAACTGCTGTTTCCAGGAGCTAGCTCTTACCAAAGAACCACAGGAGTTGCTTTTTTAAAATTAATTTAGAAAGAATTCTCTACCTCAGCATGTCCACTTCATAGCATATGCATTGGACTGTGGTGATGCAACATACTGAACAACAGTGATGCTTGAAAGTTTGTGAACCCTAAAAATTTTCTATATTTCTGCATAAATATGACCTAAAACATCATCAGATTTTCACACAAGTCCTCAAAGTAGATAAAGAGAACCCAGTTAAACAAATGAGACAAATATATAATACTTGGTCATTTATTTATTGAGGAAAATGATCCAATATCACATATTAGTGAGTGGCAAAAGTATGTGAACCTCTAGGATTAGCAGTTACTTTGAAGGTGAAATTAGAGTCAGGTGTTTTCAATCAATGGGATGACAATCAGGTGTGAGTGGGCACCCTGTTTTATTTAAAGAACAGGGATCTATCAAAGTCTGCTCTTCACAACATGTTTGTGGAAGTGGATCATGGCACGAACAAAGGAGATTTCTGAGGAGCTCAGAAAGAGTTGTTGATGCTCATCAGGCTGGAAAAGGTTACAAAACCATCTCTAAGAGTTTGGACTCCACTAATCCACAGTCAGACAGATTGTTTCTCGAGGAAAATGTCAGGACATCTGTCCATGAACTGAATCTCAAGAGAAGGTGGGTCATGCAGCAAGACAACGACCCTAAGCACACAAGCCGTTCCACCAAAGAATGGTTAAAGAAGAATAAAGTTCATGTTTTGGAATGGCCAAGTCAAAGTCCTGACCTTAATCCAATGGAAATGTTGTGGAAGGACCTGAAGCGAGCAGCTAATGTGAGGAAACCCACCAGCATCCCAGAGATGAAACTGTTCTATACGGAGGAATGGGCTAAAGTTCCTCCAAGCCGGTGTGCAGGACTGATCAAACAGTTACAGGAAACGGTTAGCTGCAGTTATTGCTGCACAGGGGGGTCACAGCAGATACTGAAAGCAAAGGTTCACATACTTTTGCCACTCACTAATATGTAATATTGGATCATTTTCCTCAACAAATACATTACCAAGTATAATATTTTTTATCTACTTTTAGGACTTGTGTGAAAATCTGATGATGCTTTAGGTCATATTTATGCAGAAATATAGAAAATCCTAAAGGGTTCACAAACTTTCAAGCACCACTGTAGAAGATGTCCTTCTCATACCAGTGTCACTCTGGGGGCTGTGGTAGCTCAGTGGTTAAGGTACTGGATAATTGGTTGATGGTTCAAATCCCAGAACAGCCAAACTGCCGCTGTTGGACCCTTGAGCAAGGCTCTTACTCCTCAGTTGCTTGGATTGCATCGTCTCAGTTGTAAGTCACTTGGGATAAAAGTGTACCAAGGGGCTAAATATGTACTTTTCATTTTCATAGCAATTTCATTTCCATCCAATCCAGGCCTCCATCACAGGGCATGTGCGCGCACACACACACACACACACACACACACACACACACACACACACACACACACACACACACACACACACTAGGACAATTTGGAGACCCCAACTGACCTAGCACATATCTTTGGAATGTGGTTCAAAATGTCAGTACCCAGAGGAAACTCAAAGAGTGTGTGCCAGAAATTGAACCAAACACTGGCCACTTTGCCATCACGCCACCCTGAATATACACTATATATAGAAAAGTTTGTGGACACCCAAAAATTACATCCAAAACATAGGTATTTTGTATGGGTATGGAGTTTGCCTCCAACCTTCACTGCTACACCAGCCTTTGTTGCCTGGACCATGACTGTGAGGTCGGCTACTAATATAAGGCAATAAGCCCTGGCTCACTTTTGGCATTCCAGTGTGTTGATGTCATTGAGGTCAAGATTCTGTGCAAACCAGCAAAGTTCTCAATCAGAGTTGGCAAACCAATTCTTTATGGACTTTTTTAAGGACAGCAGAGCAGAAAGTTGATAAACGTGCCATATATAGAGTCACTGGGGTGTCAGTACAACCCATTCTACTGCCACTGTTTGTCTACAGAGAATCCACAATCATATGCGTTATTACATGTATGTATAATGAATGTTTTAGAAGTGAGTGTTGCTGAAAATAGCAGGACTCATTCATTAGAAGTGGTGTCCACAAACTTTTGTCTATATACACCGTACTGTATATACATATTTTTAAAGAAATAACGTAGGAATTCCAAACATGGAAAGATACCATAATCAGATGCAAGAGCTTTACCCAGGTCCCTGGAGCTGTGCAGCATTTACAACCCAATATGAAGTCCTGACCCAGTGGATCACCTCAAACATGAACATCATCATGAATTGTGGCTTGTCTTTGGACCATGACTTTGAAGGACACGTATGTGCCTCAGGCTGCAGGTCATGAAAAGGCTTCATGAAAAAGTTTTTCAGAGGTATTTCAAGAACCCAACTTCAACTTCAGGAACCCAATAACATAGGATGTGTGATTGTGTTTCGAGTGCTCTTATTATTTCAAAATATTCATTTGCTTACAGCAAATAAATATAGCTTATATAGCTTATATAGCTAATTAGCTGTTCAAGTTCCTAAACTAAATTAATACCATGCCTAGGAGTGCATTGTGTATACAAAATAGACTTTTTACACAATCAGAATCAAGTTTTTTCAGATTTTTATCAATTTTTTACAAGCAGATTAGTAGTACTTACAATCCAACTCGTCTACTTCGTTCGCAGGGTGCAGGTCTTCTTTTAGTTCCTAGAATTAAAAAAGTCACAGCCGGGGGAAAGGCTTTCTCATACATGGCCCCCCAACTATGGAATAAACTTCCCACTTTCGTTCGAGATTCAGACACTCTCTAAAGTTTTAAGTCTAGGCTAAAGACATACCTATTTACACAGGCTTTTGGCTAGATTTAGACCAGGATGCATGGGTTGGGTTGCTGGGGCCGGAGTCTGGAGTCATGTCTGGCCTGCCTGCCTTGTCCGCTAGCCGGGAGTGTCGAGTGGGCGGTCTGGCTGAACTGGGCTTCTTTCCTCGTGATGTTGACTCGTGCATCCTTGCCTTAGAATAAGGGCAGAGCTGGGGGTTCATAGTCAAAGAGTCTTATGGTGATCAGAGACGTTGGGTTGCTGTCTTCTGCCGCTCGTGGGGTTGTCGATGTCTCATGTGATCCCTCTTGGCTGTGTTACCTACCAGTTCTCCCCTTTCTAGCTATGCTGCTATAGCTAATGCTGCCGGGGTCTCATGCTACACTTGGCATCAGTGATTGTTAATAGACACTGTGCTCTTAATCAATAACTAATTACATTTTTTGTTTTCTCTCACAGCTGTGTTCCGGTACCAGTTCCTGCCTCACACATGATGTTCATCCGCTTCGGCTTCGCTCAGGCCGTTTCCTTCATCGGCTCCGGTCCCACCATGCCCGGGCCACACCAGGGGGCAGTAACTCCCCTTCGGTTGGCTGAGGATGAAGTGGTGCCAAGGACTTTCCTGCTTAGACTCAGGATCCTGGAGTGACTCTGTGTATCGGACTACTTAATGCCAATGTGCATATTTTACATTTTATTTGAACAACAGTGGGGCAAAAAAGTATTTAGTCAGCCACTGATTGTGCAAGTTCACCTACTTAGAAAGATAATCTGTAATTTTCATCATAGGTACACTTCACCTATGAGAGACGAAATGAGAAAAAAAAAAATACAGGAAATCACATTGTAGGATTTTTAAAGAATTTAATTGTAAAGCATGGTTATGTTACAAAGTATTGAGTTGAACTTTTGTCATTGACCAAATACTTATTTTCCACCATACTTTACAATTAAATTCTTTAAAAATCCTACAATGTGATTTCCTGTATTTTTTTTCTCATTTTGTCTCTCATAGATGAAGTGTAGCTATGATGAAAATTACAGACCTCTATCATCTTTCTAAGTAGGAGAACTTGCACAATCAGTGGCTGACTAAATACTTTTTTGCCCCACTGTATCACTCCAAGACTTATTAGTTTAGAAAAATTAGTTTCATCCTTACATTTATCATCTACACCACCCAAGGAGGTCGCGTCCCTTTTTGAGTCTTGGTCCTCCCAAGGTTTCTTCCTCATAACACTTAGGGAGTTTTTCTTTGCCACTGTCGCCCTAGGCTTGCTCAATTAGGGATTGGCCATAGATATTAGAAGATCATCTAAAATTGTAAAGTTGCTTTGGGACAATGCTGCATTGTAAAAAGCGCTATATAAATAAATCTGACTTGACTTAAGTACAGCACTTCTGCCACCTCTATACAGCTATCTTCTTCATGGTTGAAAAAGGTAATTGAAAAATTAAAGTAAAGTAAAAAAAACGAATTTGCTGTTACTTTAGGACCCAAATTCACCCTGCTTTAGTATCTGAATAACTTTTTGCATGGTAGGAGTTCCCTCCTTAGTAATATCTAGCTTTAGCAGAAACTCTCCATCCCACTTGTGATCTCTCAAAATTGAAGTGCCAACATGGGCGACCCTGGTCGAAATGGAGTCTTTTCACTGACAAACAACAAGGGCGGTTTTACAATACCACTGCTGATTTGACTTCTTTCTGAGTGCACTCCATTTCCTCCAGAATGCCCTCACTCACTAAGCAATATACAACCCCGCTGCTGACTTCAGCAGTTATATCCAAAATCGATGCCACCTTTTGAACTATTTGCAGCATGTTTCATTCAGTATCCCAAACCTTCTGAAAATAGTACATCCAACAATGCTTACCACCATACTGTATGTCCCTGATGAAAGACAAACACAAACCATTTTCTAAGAAGATTAAGGAGCCAATCAGTAATGGGGGGCCGCCATGTGATGAAAGAGCAGAGTTGGTGAACATGGTCATCATATAAAGCAGGTTCTGGGCTGATTTCTGAACTGACAGACAAACCTCCTTTAGGGAATGTGGAGCCCAAGTGTACAGCATTGACTATTTTTCAGCATACAAGCATTGACTGTGCTTAAAGTAATGGAGGTCCTAGTGTGACGGTCCCCCTGTGGAAGGTTTGTCAGTATAGTGCTCCTTTTAACACTAAGCCTGGAACAGCACTACATGTTGACACCAACATTTACAATTAGTGATTTAGCAGATGCCATTATCCAGAATGATGTACATCTGGTACAGTATCTTGCAATTTTGAATTAAGGGCCTTGTTCAAGAACCCAATAGAGGCAGTGGTGGGATTTGAACCCTGGACCTTCAAGTCCATAGTCCAGTACCTTATCCACATCACAACCACAGTCCCACGTTGTTGTTTTGAGACTGAAACCAGTGCCTCAAACAACTTTTGAATATTTTAGACCAAACTGCCAAACTATTATCTAATTATCAATATCGGCAAAGTCTTAGAAAATATTGAGATATCATTTTTTGTCAGTATGGCACCCCACTAATCTTATGTGGACACTCTTTTTAGTAAATCTGGACATACCTTTGTACCTTCTTAAACCACCTAACTACTTTAACTACTATATTTGTGGGTTCTGGATTGGAGTTTCACAAGTTGAAGTGAAATGCAGAAAAAACAGCACATCCTATCAATATGCTTCTGCAATCTTCAAAAATTCTGTGAGAACTTAATGTCGAAAGCAAATTGTAAAACCAATTGATTTCCTGAGGCTTTGTGTAGTTTGGAAAATAGAATATTCTCAGTGAAATAGATTTCATTAAGTGCTGCTCATTTGGAATGCCTTATCTCAGATCAGCTGTGTAACGAGTCTCTCCTTTATGAGCCATTTTGAAAATACGGAACAAACAATATGCTAATTGCTGTCTTAGTGGAGATTACGAAGCTGTGTTCAGATTTAAATCATCTTTTGGGCCTGCTTTTCAACTTCATAAGGATAAAAGTTAGGATTAACAGGTTGATCTTGGTGGATGAACAAATTGAAAGTGTTATAAAATGGATTAAAGTTATTAAAGGTTTGCTTGTGGATATTTATCCTGAGTCATTTAGCAGAAGGTCTTCACTTCCAGAGTGACTTACAAGTGAAAGGTACAATTTATAAAGTACAATCCACATAATCGAGGGTTAAGGACCTTGCTCAAGAGAAGCAGTGGCAACTTTGCAGTACAGGGACTTGAACCATGGACCTGGTCAGTAGGCCAGTACCTTAAGTGTTGTGTCACAGATATTCGTGAGACATGCATAATTACATACAGTGGGGCAAAAAAGTATTTATTCAGACACTGAATTTGCAAGTTCTCCTACTTAGAAAGATGAGAGAGGTCTGTAATTTTCATCATAGCTACACTTCAACTATGAGAGACAACATGAGAAAAAAATCCAGGAAATCACATTGTAGGATTTTTAAATAATTTATTTGTTAATTATGGTGAAAAATAAGTATTTGGTCAATAAATTTGGTTCAACTCAATACTTTGTAACATAACCTTTGTTGCAATGACAGAGGGCAAATGCTTCCTGTAAGGTTCCGTCACCAGGTTGCAACCTGAAGCTGGTAATTTGGGCCCATCCTCCATGCAGACTCCCTAGAGCAGTGATGTTTTTGGGGTCAACACGGACTTCAACTCCCTCCACACATTTTCTATGGGGCTGAGGTCTGGAGACTGGCCTAGGTCCCACTCCAGAACCTTGAAATGCTTTTTATGGAGCCACTCCTCGTGCCTCGAGCGGTTTTGGTTTGGGATCATTGTCATGCTGGAAACCCCAGCCACTTCCATCGTTCAATGCTGTCACTGATGGAAGGAGGTTTTGGCTTAAACATCTCACGATACATGGCCCGTTCATTCTTCCCTTAACACGATCAGTCAATCCTGTCCCCTCTGCGAAAAAGCCCCAAAGCAATGATGTTCCACCCCCTGCTTCATCAGTAGTATGGTGTTTCTTTGGATCCAACTGAACCTGGCACTGGCAGGAATCTGAGTCTCTCTCGTCATAGTGTTTACTGATGGTAGCCTTTTACTTGTGGTCCCCAGCTCCTGCAGGTCATTCATCATGTCCCTCCGTGTAGTTCTGGATTTTTAGCTCACCGTCTCATGATCATTTTGAACCCCACAGTGAGATCTTGCAATGGAGCCCCCAGATCAAGGGAGATATCCAGTGGTCTTTGTATGTCTTACAATTGCTCAAACAGTTGATTTATTCACACCAACCTGCTTGCCTATTGTAGATTCACTCTTCCCAGCCTGCTGCAGGTCTGCAATTTTCTTCCTGGTGTCCTTCGAAAGCTCTTTAGTCTTGGCCATGGTTGAGTTTGGAGTCTGACTGTTTGAGGCTGTGGACAGGTGTCTTTTATACAGATAACGAGGTCAAACAGGTGCCATTAATACAGGTAACGAGTGGAGGACAGAAGAGAAGTTACAGGTCTGAGAGCGCCAGAGATCTTGCTTGTTTGTGGGTGACCAAATACTTATTTCCCACCATAATTTATAATTAAATTCTTTAAAAATCCTACAATGTGATTTCCTGGATTTTTTTTCTCATTTAGTCTCTCATAGTTGAAGTGTACCTATGATGAAAATTACAGACCTCTCTCATCTTTCGAAATAGGAGAACTTGCAGTGGCTGACTAAATACTTTTTTGCCCCACTGTAATTGCCTTACATGTCTGTCACAGATACTTTGAGATACTCATTTTAAATAATGTGTACATCTCACAGTTAGTAAGAAACAATCACCATTTGTTTTTGAACCAAAATATCACCAGCAGCCCCAAACAATTATTTCATCTCCATCAGCCTTGAGCAGTATGATAGACAATACTATTATTGAACCAGGAAATGGATATTCAGTGCTCCATCAGCCATTGTTGGCGTGCTATACACAACTCCATTTGACACTTGGTGTTGCAAATGACAGTTTTAGGCTGGTATGCATCTGCCACCCATGGAACTAATTTAAATCCAAATTACCATTACCATAATATACCATTACTTTGGTCCAAGTGTCAATCCTAAGTGCATTTTTTCACCTCCATCAGCCTTGACCAGAAGTATGATAGTCAATATTAGTGTTGAACCAGAAAATGGATTACCGATGATCCATCATCCATTGGTGGTGTGCTTTACACCACTCTGTTTGACACTTTATATTGCCATTGGCGATTAAAGGCTTGTATGTGGCTGCCTAAATATGGAACAAATTTAAACCCAAATTAAGGATGATCAATTCTTATTTGCTTGTTGTTTCCAGAAGCACTCAGTGTGACTGCAGTTTTGGAGAAACTTCTACATTATCTACAATAACTACACTTACAGGAGAGCAAAAAGATGATCTGACCTGTCAAACCAACCTACAAAACTGCCATGTGTCATGAAGCTCTTCGGGACCACCCACTGCATTGCCACTGTTGGTTTATGGGGATCGCATGGCTGTATTATGTACGCTATACACCTGTTAGCAATGGATGTGGCTTAATTACCTGAATCCACTAGATGGGGAACCAAAATACATGTAGTCTTGTGGGTGAAAGGCTATCGCCTGTGTGCCAAAAGTCGGTTGAGAAATAACTGTACGCACTCAGAAGTTCTAGATGGCTTCTGGAAAAGACTGCTTCAGGGTGGGTAAACAGCAGGAGGCCCAATTTCTCCGAGGCACTGAATCAAATCACTGCTTCCACCAGCAGAAAAGCGATACGTGGAACAAAGTGTCTAAGAGTTCATGTCTCCATAGGGTGTGTGTATCAAACTGAGTGTTCTTGATAAAAGCCTCAGATGAAGAACGAGTTCCCTCAGGAGTTCCTATCGCTGTGTGTATCTTACAAATCACAACAGTGGAGCAGGAAGAGGAAGATCCAGTGATACAGGCTGATAAACTGAGAACTGCAGGCACAGAAACAAGGACTTGGCATTTAAGGGTGGCATCAACACCTGAATATGCCAGCTGGATAATAGACTGGGACAATTCCAATACAGGCAGATGAATCAAAGCATATCTGCAGTAGCGTCGATCAGTGGCTTAACTGAGTGTGTTCTGGAAGATGATGGAGTGAAGCTTACACTGGTCTGGAAGGCACTGTCCCACCTTTTGCTTCTGTGTGAGAGACTGGTAAGATTACTGAAGTCATTATTTTTTAGCATTAAATGTATCATTAAATATAATTGAATATTATCATTTGTCGTTAAATGTATTTATTGAATAATATATCATATGATTTTCATAGTTTATTTTTAGATATTTCGATTCAGTTTAAATGTGTTAAATATTTTTTGTGATTTATATTATTGTTTGTATATTTATGAATGTTTGTTATATGTTTTACATAAATTTTTAAATGAAGTATCTTTGTCAGGATTTTATTCCTTAGCATTCTTATAAATGATGACCGTATACTTTTGATTTTCAAGGTCAATATCTCCTCCACTATTTGTTTTGGAAACGGAAAATAATTTTCAGTTCCTTATATGCAACACTAGCATACGTTCTTTCAAAATCCAAAATACTGTAGCATATTGTTTCATTAAGATATGGCTGCACCACTTGATGTTCTCAGTGGTGGTGAGATGGTCTGGTTGGTGCCAGCAGCACCTGAAGGACACTGAATCAGGGCAGGGCTAAAGTATATACACATAACTGCTTACACACTCAGTTGCTTAGACTAGCATTTCACATTATACCTTTGTTATCCGCCTAGAGAATGGGATAATAAAACTCAGAGTGTGTGTGTGTGTGTGTGTGTGTGTGTGTGTATAAGCAGCAAGATTCTGCATAGCCCAAATTGCTGACTGCACATACCTGGGTTTCAGCCCTGGAAAAACGCAGAGCTGTTCAGTAAAAACATCAAAATCTGTTTATCACAATCGACGGAAAACAGAGACGGATGTCAAGAAACGTAGCGGTGTTCTTCTCTCCGTCAGCGCAGAATGCTTTTAATCAGCTTTCACTACTTTCTGTTTTACTTGGTGATAGCTCTGCTCTTGCAGAAAGTCATAAAGTCCCAGTTTTGGGTGTCACTGTTTTTTGATAAGAGTCTGCTTTATATTCTTGCATAGCAGTGAACAAAAGTTAGGGGAGAGTGAGGCAACTTGGAGAGTTCTGAAGATCTTTCTGCACTTAGTCTTCCATTGCTGTCTTCTTAGATTCCTCTTACAAAGGAAGGTATAGTCTGAATTTGTCTGGGCAAGCGATATGCAGTACGATACTCTCCTGCACTTTCAATACATTATCCAATAATATTCAGTACTTTGTTGTAAATTATACCACAGTTAGTTCCGACCCTGCAATCTGATTGGCTGAGAGACGATTTCCCTGTGACATTATTGCCCACAACGGCACTCTGACCGACGCTCTATAAGTATTACTCCGCGGCATACACACGTAACCTAGCAACGATGCCCGCCCTTAGTTCATAAAATCTATTGGTTTTGAAAACTATTTAAATTTGGAAGATGAAGCTCTTAATGACCAAAGGTTTATCACCTTTAGGATTTGGAAGCTGGAAAAGTCAGAACTTTAAATGAAACGTCCGGCTCTTAATGGATTCACAGCTCGACTGAAGATCAGTTTTAGTCCCATCAACAAAAATGCTGAATCAGCTTCATCCCTCACAAAGATGTCGTTTGCTGGAGTTAAACTCGGCTCTTCCATTAAACCCCATCGGCGGCTGATTGGAGCTTCGTTCCTCTGGCAGGTTTATCTGTGAGTCCAGCTCTAACCCAGAGAAGCTGCTGATGCTCTGGAACTCTGTAACATTTCTGACTGATCAGATTAACATTAAGAGCTTCATCATACAGATTTATAATCGCTAATCAAACGGGATCTAGACTTTGGTTAGAACACCGGGATCTGACTCCGATCTGCTTCAGTCGGTAGAATAGTGGATCTTAGGAACAGCCTGCCTTATAAACCCCACCCATTTTATTTGCCGAATGTAAATAAACTTTCTTTTTAATAAATTAAAGCTTACCAATCGATATATTTGTGTTATTGTCTGTATAATAAAGTTATTGGTCATTCTGTTCCTCGACTTTAATGACTGAAGGGCTTAGCCGTGGGGTAACGATAGAATGGAGCTATTTTACCTCACGGAGGGATGATAAACAAATTTTGTCCTCTTTATCTTAAAATCTAACAATAAATGGTGATAACGGAACTGTGGTATAATTGCAATAAGACACTCAAGTTCGTGCTCTAACGTGAGATACTGGCACAGGTGTGATGAGGTCGTAGGCACGAGGCCGCAGTGCCAATATCTCACATTAAAGCACGACCTTGAGTGAATTATTGCCTAAATAGGCTTTATGTTAAAGATTTTGCCCAATTGTAGTTTAATGTAAGTGGTGTAAGCTAGGCTATGTTTCCCAATTTGGTATGACCCATAGGAGAGCCAGTGGTCGATTCGCAATACCAAGTACACGAAGTTCGGACTTGAGTACTTAATCTGGGCTAGGAAGTTCAACTTGCGAGTACATTCTCCCGATGAAGGGAGGACACAGTTGGGTTATTCTACAAGTGGAACAGCAGCGTACTTGGCTATGGAGACAACACAGTTTACTTTTTACACCTAGATAAAATCCTAAAACATCTTATAGCCCATCAGTGGTGGAACAAGTGCTCAGATCTCTTACTTTCCAGACAAACAAGTCTGATTTTAGAAGGGAATTTAATTCTGAACTTCAATTTATATCAGACAACTCATATTTAGAATACAGGTTGAATAAATAATACATATAATGCATAATAAATACGTTAATAACTTTACGTCACATCTCATGAGCATTTTTTTATGTTAGCTCCATCCTGATAAATTGACCGCATAGTTGAATTTTAAACAACTACATTCTCACCTAAAAAATTATTAGAACTTCATTCCGCGACACAATAACAGTATTACTTTGAAAATAATGCATCCAGTGGGGAGTCCACTCATCTGCCATTACCGAGCTGACAATGGATTGTGGGATACTTCGCTGTCCAAGTCCGCACAAGTCTGCTCTGATGCATCCTCGGTAATATGGCCGGAGCAAGAACACACCCGGGGATTTGGAGCGTACTTGGTTAGATGTGAACTTAGAAATGGAGCAGTACATGGGCAGTGACTGATGACGTTTCACAAGAACACAAGTACAGAAAAGTACGCCTATTGAGAAATGGCCCTTGTCTTTACATAACCACTGCCCAGGGGATACTGGGGAAGCAGCAGGAAGACGAACACTTGCTCAGTCTCTCTCTCAGACATGTTGAATTGTGTCGGTGGCACAGCCAAGAATTGAACCTGAGTCTCTATATGGTTGGGCCAGTGCAGTGGTTCCCAAAGTGGGGGCTGCTGAAAGTTAAAGCAGGACACTGCAGAAAAGTTTGGGAACTACTGAGCTAGTGAATGAGACTGCTATGCCACCAAAGACCCCATATTTTGTAAAGACAAGAACCTCTGAAGCCTTCCCCAGTTTCTATATGGGCATTTTTTACATGAACAGATCCATTTGAGACGAGCAGACAGAGTCCGTGCCTCATACCTCTAATCTCATCCTATTAATTGGAACAACTGACTTTTGGAGAAGCTACAAATCTAGAGGATTGGTGAAAGCAGAAATCCAAGTCGTTTCAATGGGTTCACAATGCTTTAATATGCTTAAAATGTCTATAAGTCTCACTTTAATAAATGTATTACTCACCAACCAAGGCTATTTTCAGCATTATAAGAGGCACGAGGAGCTCAGATATTATCCACATTACATCGATTCAATGCTGCATGGGTGACAAAATAAACATCGACACACGTACGGTAGACATCTTGTGCAGAACATTCCAATTAACATAATGTAATTAGACTTTTTATTGATAATTCATAAATGTAAGCGTCAGGTTTGTGATGACAGAGCATTTAAACATAAGACCTCCTCTCTTCTAAGAAATATTCACATTGATCTCAAACGTCTGAGCATGAAGGTGAGAGCAACTTGACCTTGTATTGTTTCCCCCCCAAAGATGATGTAGCATTTTCCTTCCTGGTGAGGAACAGCATGTTGACATTCGTCATAGAACTGATTGCCTGGCCTTTAAAAATGGACTCTATGAGAAGAGCATGCATGATGTAAGAGAGCTGAGAGCTCTTAAGGAGTACAAATATAAAGTGGTATTAATAAGAAAAGTTATTTTGAAAGAAGCCCTGCTTATCTTGCCTCTGCTGCCATTGTAAATTAAATGAGGTTACTGTTAACTTTTACAGCGGGGAGTAAAATAAATTAAATCCAGAACCAGAAGCAAATTACAACAAGCTCAAGCCCATTAGATCTCCCAGGTTTTTTAGCCTTAAAATGTCCAGCCAGTGATAACCCTTCATTCAGTTTTAGAACCAGGACTTTTAGTTAGACCTCTTTTCTGCTATGTTTCTGTAAGACATTTTATTCAGACCTGTATTTCAGACCATCTGTTAGTGACGGCAATAAAGATCCAAACACAGCTAAGCTGAAGTATTCTTACATTTGACCCTGTAAATGGTTCTAAATGGTTAAGCCTCTCAGAAGTCTGGAGCAAACAGGATCATCTTGGATCATCATATCTAAGCTTGAATGTGGTTTCTTGCAGAGGTTGCGTTACCTTCTTTGTAGTTAGAATTTCAACATAAAGGGAGGCCCAGGCTTTTGCATAACATCCCATTTTGTATTAGCATAAATTCTAGTTACTCTTGGTCATCTGTACTATAATGATCATCAAAATGGGATGTTGTTGACCATTTTATGGAATTAGCTCAAACTGTGGTCCCACAGTAACAAAAATATATTTAATTAATAATTAAGAATTCTGATCTTAGATATTTATAAGGGTTATTTTATGGTATATTTAAACCCATGCCATTAATTTAGATAGTACTAAGCTAAATATATACAAAATCATCATTTATACTGTTTCTATTGTTGCTGTCACAATCCCTAACCCTGAAAATATTTTTACATTGTGTTCAGTGTTGCTTTTAAAAAAAAATTATTTTTATTTTTAAAGGTAAACAATGTGGATTAATCTTGACCTTAAATGTTGAATGAAAAAATATTCATAAAAATTGCTGACCCACGTTTTCAGGTCACTACCAAGACACAGAATTTTAGCCAATGGGTGGAGCCTTAGTTTAGCTACACCCCTGCATTTTAGACCAGGAAGTGAGAAGGCACCCCTGTATCCCTAGGCCACAGGGTGAGCAGGTGGATCGCACTGTGTTGACGCAGCCAGAACCTTGACCAGAATTAAGAGGATAACAAAATGAACGAATGAATGAACGTTTCGAAGCAAGTCTGGAAATCAGTGTGTAACAGTAAGAATTTCCACTACCGAACACAGGTTTTTGTTATGATTTTATGTTCGTTCAACTCTTCCACGCTGTGTTTGCAAGCGGATTGTTTGTCTTTTTGAGTTACACTCAAAGCTGTCACTATCGTAAACAGTCAAGACCGAAACAGCTGGCATTTCAGAGCAGTGTGGCATTTGAAAAGCAGTACAGAAATACAAGCTGAAAACTGACTGTACTTTACTAGATATGTCAACCTTAGATATGGTATAACATACATACCCACAAAGATTTGGGGAGAAAAGCCATACATACTCTGACTTTTAACGTATTCAGTAGAATGGGCCAAATATAGCCGCTTCCAGGCAGGTAGGATGATATGCTGAGAATATCTAAAAGCTATTGAGAAGGCATTATGGCTGAACTCTTCTGCTGTCACCCATTGACAGGTCTAATCCTGGTGCTGTGTTGCTACACTGTAAGTAATTATGAGCTCTAATCTCTTTAGCCTATATGGACTAACTAGTGTTAACATGTTGGATTTGCAACCAATGTGAATTCTCTTCCCCAGACATCAGACTGTCAGGATCGGGATTTTTCTCAAACAGATAAACAGATGTCGAGTGGAATATGCATTTAAAATCTCTTGGGATGATGTTGCGGACTGAAAGAGTTCCGTCCTTGACAGGATCTATTCTTGGCACTTGTCTTCTGTGCTCGGTGGAAGTGATGCCCTTACCATGTACATTTAATGGCTTACGACTTTCCTGAATAATTAACTCCCTGCGAGAAAAAATAATGCTGACAGAAGACCTGAACAGCAAAGGCCAACAGCTATAAATGGAGTCTGCTGAAGTGCCCTGATAGAACGTTTAGCCGAGCTTTTTAAATGCTTAAGGACACCTCAAGGATGACCATTGTGGTCTCTCTGGGGTCTCATCTCATCATCCTTAGTTCTCCTGGTGAGAGTCAATTGTCAGCGAGAAAGTCAATCCAACAGGATTCCTTGCAAATCCCAAGCTGTCAGATACCTCGAAGATATAACCCATCCAGCAGGTTCAGGACTTCCCCGTGGTCTCAGTTTAGGAGGAGTTGCTTGAGCACAGGCCATCAAGGAGGCATCTTCATAATACACCACCTTAATTCACGTCCTCTGCTTACTGTTGAGGTGGTAGCAAGCTGAGAAGGTCAGTCTCGACATCTTTATCTCTGGACACAGTTTTCAGGTTCTCCCGAGGGGATCCTTGACATCCAACAGGTTCTGGGACTGTGCTGTGACTTTTGTCCAGGTTGACTCTCCTAGATTGCCTCTGGAATGGACAAACCAGGGGGCATCTAATCCAGATGCCTGACTTCATTTGTGGTTGTGATGTCAGCAGGGAGACATGATCAGTCCAGACATCTCTATCCCTAGTAACAGATTTCAAGTTCTTCTGAGGAGCTGCATTCCAGACCAACCAGCTGCATGAACCACCTTAACTCACATCCACCAAGTCAGTCCAGACATCTCTGTCCTTGGTCACAGCTCATCCTGTGAGTATCCCCAGATTATAGCTTTCCAACTCTAAGCTATAATCGATTCAGTGGAATCTGGAACCACCCAAGGTCTCTGCCTAGATATATCAAATATGCTGAAAATTCAGTCATGGGAATGGACATGGTCTCTGGCCATGTCTATATGTACTGTACACGCTGATATAATAAGCAATATTTTATATATATGGACATTATACCATTACTAAAACAACAAATCTAATGGCAGACTTTTGCACAGACGAGCAGCAATGTTCTTTTTAGAAAGCAGTGGCTTTCTCCTGGCAATCCTGCCATGCACACTATTGTTGTTCAGTGTTCTTCTTCTGACTTTAGACTCATGAACATTAACATTAGCCAATGTCAGAGAGGCCTTCAGTTGCTTAGAAGTTACCCTGGGGTCCTTTGTGACCTCACCAACTATTACACGCCTTGCTCTTGGAGTGATCTTTGCTGGTCGACCACTCCTGGGGAGGGTAACAATGGTCTTGAATTTCCTCTATTTGTACACAATCTGTCTGACTGTGGATTGGTGGAGTCCAAACTCTTTAGAGATGGTTTTGTAACCTTTTCCAGCCTGATGAGCATCAACAACTCTTTTTCTGAGGTCCTCAGAAATCTCCTTTGTTCGTGCCATGACACACTTCCACAAACATCTGTTGTGAAGAGGAGACTTTGATAGATCCCTGTTCTTTAAATAAAACAGGGTGCCCACTCACACCTGATCGTCATCCCATTGACTGAAAACACCTGACTCTAATTTCACCTTCAAATTAACTGCTAATCCTAGGGGTTCACATACTTTTTCCACTCACTAATATGTAATATTGGATCATTTTCCTCAATAATTAAACTACTAAGTATAATATTTTTGTCTCATTTGATTAACTGGGTTTTCTTTGTCTATTTTTGGTCCTTGTGTGAAAATCTGATGATGTTTTAGGTCATATTTATGCAGAAATATAGAAAATTCTAAAGGGTTCACAAACTTTCAAGCACCACTGTATCTATCTATAGATAGATATATAGACAGACTGTGCAAAAAGCTGCCATTACATTTGTTGTTTTAGCAATCCATATATAACATATTGTCAATGACAGGACTGACTCCATAATGCTCTTTTCCATTGATTTTCATTCCAGTCTTTGTGAGCTTTAACAAATCTTGGCCTTTTCACCCTGTTCTCCTTCTGAAAAAGTGGTTTCTTGGCTGCTACCCTTCTTCCAAAAAGACCATTCCTGATCAAGCATCTTTGGACTGTAGGGTCAACTTGGCATGCCAATGAACCTACCAGATGCGGCTATTGCTCAAGTGTAAATGAGGACACATTAAATACTTGCCACAATAGCCTAAATGGGTTTTTTTTCTGATTTATTTTTCAGTTTGTTAACACTGCATACACATTTCCTGTATTTTGTGGTTATATTCTAATAATGAGACTGAGAAATAATTAAATATGGTTCAGTATACCATTGCTAAAGACTTTTGCACAATACTGAATCAATTATTGTTTATTTTTTAAAGACAATCCAGCTGTTTTATTAATTTTGTATCCACTATAGAGATATGGACTGGTTTCTTTCAGCCGGAGTTTCTAAAAGTTGGAAAACAGAATCAATTGCGGCAGCACACCAAACTGCAAACCATTTCAAAATCCACGCAAATAGATATGAACATTAAGCTGTTTGCACTGCATCCAATTTGTCTTGCTGATCGGCGCTAATGGTATGTAACACAAAGTTCCTATATTGCAGGATTGCATTAAAGAATTGGAGCACAATCGCAGGCACAATCTTGAACAAGAACCGGGGTGTGTTCAGCGGCGTGTACAACAATCCGCCAATTTATTATCAATCAGTCACATTTAGAGACCGGCCCTAAAAGAGCTAGGGGAGGATCGAGAGTTCGTAAAATTAATATCTGACTCTCCATCAGTGCCAAACAGTGAAAGAGAGATAAATACAGAGAGGGAGCAAATGAACAACTCGACCGTATGCTGTGGGGGATCTGCAGACATTTTTTTTCCTGATTTGCACATAATGGCCCATCAATCTTTGTGTTTGCGCGTGTGCCGTACATTATTAATCACATTAGGGGAGCCTAATGATGCAGCAAACTCCAAACAAAACAAGCACTCACCCTCTCCGAGGCTGCCGCTCACACAAACATGCTCTGCATCTGTGTGACTTTTCACTTCAAGCAGGTGTTCTCGATCAGGGTGAGGTCAAGAAGGTAGATTCTCACAGAGCTTGCCTTTTTTGTTGGGATATGGTCCTTAACTATCCAGGCCCCATTTATGCCTGTGCCCTGTGATGTCTAGGGTATGTGCCTAAGCAAGAAAGAGCGACTTTAAAACTGGGGGTTGGAATAATATTAAACAGATACATAAAATGGGATTTGGAGACCTCTCTGGTGGCAAGATGTTACTGCAGGAAATTCTTAGGAGAGCTTTTAGTAGCCAGCCAGGTTGGGCATCACTTATAGGTATGACTGGTTGTGTCTGAGGTGGATCATTCTACCCACACTGCGATGGACTGGCATCCCACCTCTGCCAAGCTGCCACTGTTGGGTCCTTGAGCCAAGACCCTTAACTTGTATTATTTTAAGTTGCTCTGGGTAAGGGCATCTGCTAAATGATTTCTTAATGGTTAGCGGTTCATTAAAATTTGCAGTACTATAAAATGTACGTTCCCTACAGACGTTGTGTTAACTTCATTAATTTAGAAAATTAACAAAACGTGCAATTTGACCGGTAGCGCCCAGAGCTTTGCATAAGACTCCACTCTCTGACCTAGAGTGCATAGTGAAAGTGGGAGAAACAGGGGCTGTGGGGCTTTGCAATACCCTTTCCTTCGTCGGCGGCTGAAAAGACTTGTGTTGGCCGTTGATTGTAAACAGGATTTATGTAATTTAATTAAGAATTTGTAGAATTAAAGGTATTTATGACTGCGGCAGCTGGACCGAGCTGAAAGGAAAGCGGCGTGTTGCCAGTATCTGAGGGCTCATAATTTTTCCTCGCGCTGGCCTCATTGTTCAAGTACACAGTCCTCATGAGGAGACATGCCATGCATGGGTGCGGCCGTGCATTTTCTTCTCAAAGCCATTGATCTGCTTGAAAGATTTCTGTTGCAATCAATTCTAGGCATCAGGTAATTAGAAATGCCCTCTAGAATTGTGTGCGTGGGGGGGGCAGTATGAGAGTGAGATTGTGTTTTAGCATTCAGGACAAATCAATGTTCCTCTGTGCAGTGTTGTGTTTTATAAGCTCCGCAATGTATTTCATTTACAGAATTATCCACAGTAATCCATTACAGCTACAACGCAAGGGGTGTGAATTGCAGGAATCTCAGAGGGGTTCAGAGGTCCCATGGTGAAATGGCACCACTCGTTCTTTTGTTAAAAAAGAAAAAGAAAAAAAGGTTTTCCTCAGAGAGTCCTCTTGTTCAGTCCATAGTCAAACTCCAGCAGGCAATGCTGTTTAATGTTTTGGAAATATACAGGTGACCATAGTCTTTATATACTACTGTAATACTGTACTATGGACCACAAGGTCCAGTGTTCAAATCCCACCTGTGCTAAGCTGCCACTGTTGGGTCCTTGAGCCCAATTGCTTGGATTGTAATGCTGTATCCATTGTAAGTCGCTCTGGATAAGGGCGTCTGCTAAATGCTGTAAATGTAAATGTATAAAGGGCATTTTCACAAGAAAACTCTTTGCCAGCGATCTGTCAGAGATACCACTGAAAACACATTACATTTACAACATTTAGCAGACGCCCTTATCCAGGGCGACTTACAGTTGATACAGTCTTACAATCCAAGCAATTGTGGGTTAAGGGCCTTGCTCAAGGACCCAACAGTGGTAGCTTGGCAGAGGTAGGATTTGAACCCTGGACCTTCTGATCCATAGTCCAGTACCTTAACCGCTGGGCCACCAATAGATACAGTTTGGAACACGAGGTTTGGAGTTGAGAACACGAGTGGAACGCTACCATCCACACAGCATCCAGCGCCTAAACGGTTCTACATATCACTCTCTCAAGGAAATACACAACACCGTGGTTCTTCAGTTACAGGCACACATTAACCAGCACACACTGTTGGACCAAAATATAAGCACGCAAGATGGATTATAAACATACATAAACACACCCCGCTGACTGCACACAACCAAGAGGGAATGAGTCCACTAATTTCCAGTATGACCTTTTAAACACGTTGAACCTGCATTACCAGCATTACTGCAGAAAAGTACATTGAGAAAAAGTACATTTTTCAACAACACAACGCAGCACGAGCCAAATCAGAAAAAGTTAGGACAGAATCGAACTTTTAACATGGTAATCCCAATCCCTGATGCATGCCTCATAAAAACTTGTTGGGTGATTAAAAACCTGTTAGATGATCTGAAGAGAAAGTTTCAGTGTTGTTATGTTGTCAGAGGAAGGTTGCAAAATATGCTAAATGCAGGAGTGCTAATAGCAGTGACACTTTTTTCGGTTAGCATACATTTGCATAAATTAACAGTTACATTTCTTTCACCGTCAGTGTGAGACTAAGCTAATTAACCATAAAGGACATTTTTACTCCAACTTTGAAAAGGATTCCAGTCATTCTGGAGGTGTCTTTATATTAGCTCTCTCTCAACGGCAGCAACACGTCATCAGCCTCGGGCTGAAAGCTGATGAGAGCCGAGCTAATTCTTTGTTTATCAGGCGAGGGCTGGGTAATGTCATGGTGCAAACACTCTTTTGCATACAATAGCTGCAAAATGAGAAGATTGGGGGAAACTTGGGAGAAAATTGTGTCAGAGAACCAATTGGAAAAATAAAGCCTACAGCACGCATTCAGAAAGCATACAATTAGCGCAAATAGATAAACAGAGTCAGGAATACTTTGCTCATTAATTCATCCATATATCCATCCATCCATCCATCCATCCAACATCCCAACCTTTCATCCTTAACCTCGTCAACTATATCTTCAATGCAACTCCCCACTCATTCACACAAACATCCATGTATCCACTCACCGATCCATCCTACCCCAATCCCAAATCTCCCTACTCGTGCTGCCAAAAACCGAACTAGTAGAAATGAATGTCTGTCTGATATCAATGATATAATAAATGCTCAAGCGGCTTTCCGTATCCATGTGCTTTGAGCAAGAAGCGCCATCTAGCGACCATTAGCTATATGTCAATAACAGCGTCCTTGTCTGAGGACTCACCGGTTTTTTGACAGCCGCAATGGCACTTTAAAAGCAGGTAAATCCAGTACGGTGTTACTAGTAGGAAGTCACAGCGGTCAGGTGTATGTAGGTCAAACAAAGGCGCAGCGCTTCTAGTGCTAAGGCAGGGTAAGGAGTGTTACCGCTGCATAGCAACAACTCGTTTGTTATGGATATACTTTTTGGCGGAAGGTCTTCTTCTTCTTCTTTCAGCTTCTCCCTTTATCAGGGGTCACCACAGCGGGTTAAACGTTTCCACCTCACCCTGTCCTCCACGTATTCTACTCTCACCCCAACTCCCTACATATCTTCATTTACCACAACCAAATAGCTCCTCTTTGGTCTTCCTCTCCGTCTCTTGCCTGGCAGCTCCATCTCCAACATCCTCCTACCAATATATCCACTATCCCTCCTCTGCACATGTCCAAACCATCTCAGTCTTCCCTCTCGAATTTTGTCTCCAACCTGTGCTGTCCCTCTGATGATCTCATTCCTAATCCTGTCCACCCTAGACACTCCTAAAGAGAACCTCAACATCTTAAGTTCTGCCACCTCCAGCTCTGCTTCCTGTCTCTTTGTCAGTGCCACTGTCTCTAAGCCATACAACAAGGCTGGTCTTTTTTCTCTTTTGCTGCGACCCTTTTGTCACACAGCACTCCTGACACTCTTCTCCACCCACTCCATCCTGCCTGTACTCTCACCTCCTTTCCACACTCCCCATTTCCTTGGACAGTTGATCCCAAGTACCTGAACTCCTGGACCTTTGTGACCACTGATCCCTGTAGCCTGACTACTTTTTTGGCGGAAGGTATTAAAGCATATTCAGTATGAATTTCAGGGCTTCTTTGATTTATTTGGATTGTTTATTTTGTTGTAAAAAAGACAACTGTTTTTGCAAAGAACATTAAGGCTGGATTTATCTACATCACTGGCCTTCCACCCCTGCCTGCGACCAAATCACAGCATTGATGTTATTCGCAATAACACACTCCCTCTCCTGTTCTATTGCTTTTGTAACAAATCCTTTTACTGTCACGTTTTTAGCACAGGGTGAACATGCCAAACTCTACGCAGACATTAAGAGGGAAGGATGGCACCCAGATGAGATGTCCAACACCATTATTACCGTAAAGTGCTTTTAGAGAATGTAGACATTTTATTCCAGACACCACAATGTTTTACTCCCCCACATTTCACACACTGCCATACTGATAGCTGCATTGATTCTCAGGACTCGATTTCTCCACGTGCCTGACAGTGACACGACGATGTCATTTTCTCCAGCGTTTCCTTGAAGCGCCTCTTGTTGTCATGTTACTGTGCTGCTGTGTTTTCATCACTCATCTTAATGAGTGTAAATGTCTTGCACCGATATCCAAGGGGTATTGAGGGGTTTATTAGAGTCAAGTCAGTGTTTGGGACGAGAACGAAAATGATATCCAAATCTCTCCTGGGATTTGGATATCATTTAAACAGTCACACACGCTGTGGGTGTGATACTTCTGGATCTCACTTTATATTAATGAGACAAGGCGTGAGAAATAATGACTATTTTTGCTCTTTCAGAACAGACTGCATGGTTGTTTGTTGGCTGCTTCATCTGGATGACACCATTTCCCATGAGCTTGTATCCGGGTTTGATTAGAACAGACAACCTTATTCGTCCTATAATTGTGCCGTATAGAGGAGGCTCGTAATCATGCTGAGTGTATGGTTTCATTGGGAATATACTTCTCACATAAATGAATAGCAGCTCCCTTTGCAGTGACACTTGCTGGTTGTAGGATGGAAACCGCGGTGTCCAGTTTGATGTAGTTAGAGCGACCCCTGGTGGTGTATACATCATACAAAATGTATACATAATACAGACGATCCAAATCTGCACTGGTTATCCGAATTGACTGGTTATGTGAATCCTCCTTAAACCTCCTAACTGTTTCAGACCTAATTATGTATTCTGTGTTCGCCGCTGCACTTAATGATCATGGCTCCATCAATTAATGGTTACTGAGCATAGCATGCATCTTTCTTATGCAACCTATACAAAGGCCTGGTAACCACACTAGTAACCACCTAAACACATCCTCCTAAACTCTATAGCCGTCACCTGATTTATGAAGGTCAGCACAGTTTGTCTCATTCATTAGGTTTCTGTGCTCTTCCCAATGTCAATAAACGACTAAAGGAATTTGGTGTCTCTGCCAGTGATGTCATGGATGCTCGCCTTTTCTGGTCTTGATTGTGGTGTATCCGGCACCTATGAAAACACAACATCCATCAAACAAAGAGTGAACAATGAACAGTGGGGGATACAGTATATACTTTCAAGAGAATAAAAAAGGCATCTTAGCAACTTTTATAAGTGTAATAATAACTGGATTGCTCATTTCACAAACCTTTTGCTTTACAATATTTTATCGTTATAGCTCCAGACACCCACGCTGGGTCTGCGAGACAAAGGGCGAGTGGATTACAGACCTGGATAATTAACTGCATGAGCTCAGGGCTCGGAGAAATACGTATAATCCTTCATAAAGCAATAGTCCCAGTGCAAGTGCTATTACCACAGATGATCGATTCTATGTTTCCATGTAGTGAAAAATAAACAGACATTCACTCCTACATCACTTATAATGAAAGTGCAAGAGTTGGGGAAATTTATGCAACAGATATTGTTCAAATCTCTTCAGTTGTAAACATAAAAAAGAAAGCATCCTGTATTACACCTTCTTATTCTAATCATGACAAGGGTCTGGAGCCTAACCCGGAATAAACTTGGGCACACCAAACAATCTTCACGTTGCAGGATCCAACCGGGAATTGGATCCAGCACATCAGGAACTGGGTATTTCAAGCAGTTGGCTCTTACCACAGAGCTACCAGAGCTGCTCTTCAGTTACAATTATCTGTAACATAATAAAAACACGACATGTGGTCATCAGGATGTGTGTCCTGGTACTCCAACTTTTCAAATCTTCCAGTAGGGAGATCGGGTTTTCAAAAGTATCTGTAAGTGTGAGTGATGCCATGCACTCTGTGGTCACATTGTGTCCAGTGTGTCCATCATCCGTCTTCCGTCATCAGCTCCGGGCTGGATCATACCCGGGCCACTTAATGCCGATGTGCATACTTCACATTTTATTCGAACTATGACTCCATGACTTTAGTTTCGTTCTTAGATTTATCATCTACGCTGCCCAAGGAGGTTGGGTCCCTTTTTGAGTCTTGGTCCTCCCAAGGTTTCTTTCTCATAACACTTAGGGAGTTTTTCCTTGCCACTGTCGCCCTAGGCTTGCTCCATTGTAAAAAGCGCTATATAAATAGATCTGACTTGACTTGACTTGACATTAAAGTCAGATCCGTATCAGTATAAAGCGTAGACGGAGTAAGAATGTATATTGATGTTGATGCAGTACCATGTTTGAGCATACGAGGGCGCGTGTCATTACGGTTATACCGTATCTTGCACTAGGCTACCGTTTGATTGTGGTTTCTTAAAATGCATTTTTGATTGCCTTCAGCTGACCACCATTTACTGAATTCGTGTTCATTTTTAAAAAACAGAACACACCTACCTTTCTGGTGTTGCCACAGCATTGTAAAGTATATACCTCTACACAGTAAGAACAGCTAATCCTGAGTTAATTTGTTTACTTACCCTCTCAGTCACACTAAATAGGTCAGGACTCGGAAACCCACAGAATCAGGAGTTTCCTCAGGGTTTCTGAGTCAATGTGGCTTTTTTTAATGGTCATTACGCTCCTGCATAAAGAGACTCTCGGACATAGTTAGCCTGAGGCCGCCCAGAGTGAAAGCTAATGAAAGATGGGGGCCGCAAAGCTAAATGACAGTGATTCAGTCCAGAGCACACTTATTATAGGCTTAGCGTGGAGCGTCGTGCCAGCCGCTGTCCTTAAAGGAGAAAAGTGACAGAGGAGACAAGGGAATGGGTCAAAGCTTTCAGACATGACCGACTCCAAGACTTATTCGAGATATGTTAGACTGAAATGTTGTCTCATCCGTGTGGGTGTAGGCAGGGATACTTGCCTGGCTATGATGCATCCATCTGTGCATTTGTGCATGTGTCCATCCGTCCTATTAAGCATGCATGTATGAGTGGGCAGCAGACGGCTTGGGCAGCAGTTTTCTCACAGGGCTGCAAAGGAGGGGCGAGGCACAGATGGGCACCGTCAGCTAGTGCTGTTTTCAGCCATCGCATTATCAGCCTTAGGTTTTCCTCATCTCAGTACTAACCAGAACCTATTCGTTTAACAACTCACATGCAAATTGTCACACGCACTACAGCACTTTAATACAATCCAAAGGCATTCGGAAAAGTCTATCCCTAGCTATTATGATGTCTGTTTTTCTATTTTGTGCTACGCAATCTACACAAAAGGGCATTTATAATCAAATTTTGAATATATTAGTCATTCGTTCACTTCATACCTGCATAATCGAGCTCAGGGTCGTGTGGAGGCCGGTCCATGACACTCACTGACTCACACTGGGACACTTTAGACACACCAACTGACCTAACGCATGTCTTTGGGATGTGGGAGGAAACCAATGCAGACACAGGAGAACATTCAAACTCCACACATTGAGCATCTAGACTGGGAATCTGGGAGCTGTGAGGCAGCAGCTCTAACCACTGTGCCACCAAGCAGCCCTGAATATAATTCTGTATATATTGATTGTATTTTCCACATTTTATCCTCATTTGTCTCATAGAGCACAGAGTGTAAGCCTAGACAACACCAGTCCATCTCAGCCATATGTATTATATTTTTGGGGGCTGCCCAGGTGGCACAGCAATCTAATATGATAGCTTCAAGAAAACTTCATGATCACGGGATGTCTCAGATCACCCACCCACACACACATAGGCAGACAAAAGAAGCTGCTACAGTAATCCTGACTGCTTCTTCTGAATCGATAATGCTAATAAACTTAATGGCCACTGCTCTTGCTTTGGGTGGAATTTCTATTCAAGGCCCAGCATCCCATTTTTCAGCTATAACATTAACTTTTTGTATACATGCCAACAAAGCCATGTAGATGCTCTTCTGCCTCATGCGCTACTGTATTAATACGCATTAAATACGACAGCTTCCCAAACAGTTTGCAGAATGCGTGCTTCCTGCTAATGAGCTCACGTAAACCGCGATAGCTTCAACACATTACAAACAATACTACACCATTAAATGGGTGCTGTGTCCAAAAAAGCAAAGCATGCATGGTGCTGTATTTTAAAACGTATGAAAGTACATATCGGTGTCATGCAAAGCTACAAATATATTCTTTTTTTTAGAATGAGCCTTGCACAGGATGTTTCATCATAATTCTGTTGGAGTCGTGGACCAGCAGAGTACGGCTGGATAAAAATAGTCTTCATCTTGCCAGTAATGACAAAAGCATGCCTACTGATCCGCAGGCAAACCAACTTCTTCTCTCAGATGCACAAGCCAAGACCAATAATAGGCTATTTTTGTTGAGTTAGTTCAGCACAAATAATTGGAACTGACTAAAGGGAGCAGGCTATAGAGTTTCCATATCTCTAATGCACTGCTCAGTTTGACTTTGTATTGAATCTGACTGTGCTAAGCCTATGCATGTGTTTCTTAACTCACATATACTGTGTTTAGTTTGAGAAAGTAGCACATTGTAGTTCTGCCTTGGAAGGGGGGGGGGGATTCCTAATAATCCCTCATGTTAATTCCACCCCTGGCAAAATGAGCTCGTCTGTGTTCAGCTATCAGAGGGAACTGGCAAGAAAGCCATGTTGGAACATCCCTCCTAGTCTAATTAAATGCTGCTTATTTTTGGGTCTTCTTCCAGTCAAGTTGTGGTCTGTCCAGAAGTCATATGAAATTATAGTCGTAAGAAATGATGAAACAGCTAAGATTTACGCTTGGTTTCCAAACCTCTTTAACTTTCAAGTATTCTTGGCAGAATTACAGGTAAATGTAAGCAGTTGGAATAGCAAGGAATCTACATCTAAACAGTTTTTGATAGAACTGACTAATATTTTTTAATAAGTATGTGGCACAGACACAGGTAATACTGAATGCTGCCTACAGTCTGGCCATTCATAAGTGACTATGAAATAGGATTTGGATGATCTGTTTGAAATAGATATATAATTCAGGGCTTGTTTAAAATACCAAAGTCCCAAGTACCTACTGCTTTTCACAGAATGTCTCCAAGACCAACTATTATTGTCATAGAGAAGTACAGGTATGTTAAAATGGTTTTAACCAAACCTGAGCAGAGGAGACACAACAATCCATTTGTCACGGAGGGCAAATGACTAGCTAACTGTGACTAGCCACCTTAACCCGAGACAAGACCGACTCCAAATAAGGTCAAGACCGAGACCGCTCGTTTATGGTCTTAAGTCTATTCTCGAATACTACAACACTAGTAACGAGTCCCTTTAAGCAGGCTAATTATGGATTTTTACTCTATGCATGTTCTGATGGTGGCATATTGATCCATCTCCTCAGCAGCTTTATTAAATCACGTCTGAAGCACTGACAGATCCACGAGTCATTGTGGTTTATGGTAACTATATGATTTTAAGGGCTATCAGTCAATATAGACCATGTGTAGTATGAGAATCTACTGTTGATAGCGAGTACAATACACTACATTACTCTAAAAAGTGCTAAAAGTTCATGCACTGCTTATTCCTGTTTAATATGAGCCATGATTTACAATGAGTCTTTTGTATTCTAGGGCTAGCCTGCGCCTCCTTACAGTCAACATAAACCTTGCATATGATGTCATGCGGTAAAAGACAGTTAGCATTGACTCAGGCTGCGTCTTTCGTCCAGATGAAAGATTAGTGGGGAGAGGAGGCCAGCTCGGAGCACATCTCTGGGGAGTTTCTATTATTTACACTCTGCCTTAGCGTGAACCCAATGTGAGCTGACAGCATGCGCAGCAAACTCATGAATAAACCAGTCAAGCCTTAAAAGCAAGAGGACGAGACACAGATTATGGGTCACCCTGTCTGGGTGGTATTGGAGTTGGAAGGTAGAGATGGCCTTTCTGCCCTGACCAGCAACAGGAGGAGATGAGCTAATATGCCAAAGAAGAGATGACATCATTCTCACTTTCCTCCCTGGTTGTGGAAGTGGTCCATGTTGTCACCGAACTGATAAAATGGACTCCTTTATTAGGGCTATGGCAGACTGTCTCAATGGAAGTCTTCTCTCACCTGAAATTATTTCACCATCCCTAATATTGATAATGTAATGTGGGGGACTTGGACGGCATCACATGATACATTCGACCCAGCCTCCATCCTGAGAATCACTCAGAGTCAGGAGCCTCCGACGAGGCAGGACATCCAGAAAACACACATCTGGAACATGTACAAAGCGCAATGTGAAATTCTGGTGCCAGCCAACCATCTCTGGACTGGTGCTCTGGTGCCAGGAGACCCACAAATGGAATTTTGGTGTCGGTAACCAACTGGACTTGGAAAGGAAGGGCGTATATAGTTGGTTAAATCTCAAACATGTGGGCTAGAAATCTCTGCATGCACTTGTAGTGCTCGGGTGTTTGGACACCACAAAGCAAACATGCTCTTTGTGGAAACGTCCATGTCTTCCCACTTTGCCCCAAATGGCAAATGACTCAATATCAAGTTCAAGCTAAGTTGCACACACCATTACATAGACCTTGTGATATGTGAAGATATAGGGTTCATCTTACCGCAGCGCCGTCTACGCTTAAGGTTGTGTTACACCATATCGGTAGTGAATGCATTAAATAAACTGTAAAGAGCCTCTGAGTGTGAGCCTGTGAGTCTGGATGTACCATTTGTTAAAAGAACGGCCGAGTAAAGGCTGAGAGGGACATAAGAACATCTACTACACTCTTGGTCTCGTTCCAGTAGGCGTTAAAATTTAATGATGATGAATAAAATCAGTGAGCTATTATCAATGTGTCTTAACGGATCAACCACATTAATAGCTGATGATGTCATTCCCTTCTCCCTCCTCTAGTGTACCAATAAAATGAAGCCTTAATGGTGACTGCGGCGTACTGTGCTGAGCAAGGTATTACGACAGCGCAAATGCTATGCAATGTCACAGCTCTTGCAGTGATTACATATCACTGGTCTTGTACCTGAGCCTCACCCAGCATGAGCTCAGTAAGGGACTACTGTTTTCCACTCATCCATCATCCAGTGTCTGTGTTCTTCGTCCCTTTGTAAAATTTTCTTTTGTTTACCAGTTTAAAAAATGACTCTTGTTTGAGTCTCTGTTTGCAGCATCACTGAGACATCTTTCATTTGCAGATCACGATGGTATTCTGTCGGTACTACACTCACTGATCAAAAAAAAAACTCACCAAGGAGTTGTACGAAGTAAACTGACTCTAATTTCACTTTCAAATTAACTGCTAATCCTAGAGGTTCACATACTTTTGCCACTCACTAATATGTAATATTGGATCATTTTTCTCAATAAATAAATGACCCAGTATAATATTATTGTCTCATTTGTTGAACTGGGTTCTCTTTATCTACTTTTAGGACTTGTGTGAAAATCTGATTATGTTTTTGGTCATATTTATGCAAAAATATAGAAACTTCCAAAGGGTTCACAAACTTTCAAGCGCCAAAACCAAATTATAGGCCTACTGGCTCAGTCTGACCAAGGCAGCAAGAGCAGAAGTGGTTTGCTCTTGGTATACTGGGAAACTGGGAGAGAATCAGCTAAAATTGCCAACAAAAGCTGCCCCACTCTTTGCATCGTGGTATGTAATGCATTATTCTGTGACAAAGCCTGCCATTTAGACAAATATCCTTCCCCCTTGCATGTTTCTGTGTTGCAGCCCTTGATATTCATCATGTACAAGAAATTAAATTAGGCTGTGCCAGGATACAAACTGCTGTGACAAATGATCACTACTAAACCTAGTTGTCCTTACCACATTCACATGATAGAGTGACAAAGCTATCTAAAATGTTCTATTTCCGCCATTTTTAAATGACATACATTAGTTCAGCTTACTAACACTCACCTCCTTTCTGGGGTGCTATCACTGTCTGAATATTATCTCAGACCATAGCCCAATTAGACACATTCAATCCACTATAATTTAGTGTGACAAGGCTCCATTTATTATAATGACTCTCATAACACCATGTAAATTAGGTGATATATGGTTCACAAGTGCCTTGTGGCAGAAATTAGACTACAACACATATCTTGTTGCTTTTATTCCCTCTCTGTTACGACTCCCAAAAGAAATTGAGACCAAGAAACTGCAATAAAACTTTTATAGCATTAACAGGATGGAAGTGGATTTTATGTTGGCTTTTCTGTTTTTATATAGAAACACTCTTAGAAACCCAATACTGCTGTGAAACTTTATTTTGCTAATTAATCTGTTCAGATACTCTATTTAGCATTTCTTGTTGCAGACCAGTCAGCACAGATTCAGTGATTATTTATAATTAAACTTTCTTCAGGAGTCTTTTGCTGTTCAGTTTGTTTCGCTAACTTAATGAAGATTTAAATATGTAGTTCCTGAAGTTAGAAACTCAAGCCTTGTAACAGTTATATTAATGCTGGGAGAAAGCATGAAGCAATGTCACCTAATCTTCTACAAATGTTTTGGAACTTGTGGCCAACTTATTCTTTTTTTTCTTTGACTAACCACATTACCCGATCTTCATGTTACAACCCCAGTCCACATTCCAAATCCAGGTCCTCAGAAACAGCTTTTTCTGCTTAGCTCTGAATCATAGGAGTTTCCAATATGATATTTTGTAGAAAATGATGACCTCTTTACCTGCTCAGGAAGAATATTATGTGGACCACCAACATCTAACCCAGGGGCTCCCAACATGTAGTGACATTTGGTAGCATTGTCCACATATAAATACCTTTTAGAACGGGGTGGGTTGATTTGGATGGTTTGCCCACCAGGTCACAGACCTTAGTACTATTCCACAGATATGGTTAAACTGTCATAGTTAAAAACAACCAGAGATTAGGATATTATATGTTTTGGACACTGGTCCAAATATGGTAATATTGATACGGTGGTTTGGTGGTTCAACCAGATTCACAAGCAAGCACAAAGATTTTGTTGGTCAACCAACCACAAAGCATGTTGTGTTTTGAAGGCTAGTATGCCTGTCATTTACCTAGACCACCTGAGTTCCATGTTCCATATTGGTCCAAATTTGTTTTGTGCTAATCGGTGCTGGTCTGGTGAGGTTTAGGTGGTGAACTCAAATGGTCTTTCCGAGTTAATGAGGTTTTTTTACAATGTCGATGCATTTGGTGTAGTTTACCATCAGTTGGACCTGTGGTTATAAACATGTGTATGAAAGATTATACAAATTGTATGAAACAATTTGAAAGATGTGAACTACAGACACCCAGGAAAAAATGTACTGTGAAATTTGGCAGTACATTTACAGAATTTAGCAGACGCCCTTATCCAGAGAAACTTCCAATTGATACAACCTTACAATCCAAGCAATTGTGGGTTAAGGGTCTTGCTCAAGGACCCAACTGTGGCAGCTTGGCAGAGGTGGGATTTGAACCCTGGACCTCCTGGTCCATGGTCCAGTACCTTTACCACTAGGGTACCACAGTAGACAGTAGAACCATGAAGTGGCGAAATTACCACCAAAATTCATACTACAACTGTGAAATAATTCATGGTCAGTTCACTGTCCACTAAATTTCACAGTAGAACCATGAAGTGGCCAAATTACCATCAAACATTCATAGTATAACTGTGAACTTCATGGTCAAACTGTGAAAGTTTACATTAAAACTGTCAAGCAATTCAGAGGTTTAGTAAGAAAATTCACAGTGCATTTTTTCCCGGGCAGTATTAAGTAGTTGTATATTATGTTTGAACTAAGGTTTCCTGAGTGGAGACGTTCTTTACAAAACGCTACAAATTTACGAAACAACAAAAGACTGGATCTCTTTCCACATACAACCTCCCTGTCGTGTACATTTAAATAAGATTTTAACTTTTCTGCGTCAGAGAGATTATCTCTGAGGTAACCTGAGCGAGAGACTAATCGATGCGCTCGCGCTCCGTTAGCAGAGTCTGCGCGAGTTCACGGGCACGCGCAGGGAAAGGAGTGGGACTGGGAGCAACAGTGGTGAATGTTGCCGTGTAATCTGTGCAGAAAGAAAGTTTTCTCAGGAATAAGTCGTTCACACTCGTCGCCTGAGTGGAAATGAAGAAAGAGAAGGGTCTCGGGTGCTAGAAGGAAAGCGCGGCGCGTTTGCAGAGCAGCTCCGGAGTTTATAAACGGGTAGAAAACAGAGTCAGCAGCAGATAAAGGCTGGAGCATACGGTGACAATAACAGCAGCACAGCCTCCCGTCCGGTGCCGCGTTCTCGAAAAGTGGCGTCAGTTCAAGCCTGACTGCAGTTACTCCCATTTTCTGCTCTTTTTTACTTCCACGTTTTCAGACAAGTCTCGTTTCCCGGCTCTAAACTCGAAACTCGGGGAACAATGAAGACCTAAGTCATCAGGAGTGCCGTCGGCTAGCTTTGGCTAGCTATCTAGCTAGCTAACGTGTGTTACGGGACTAGCCAGATAGCTAACGGGGTTCAGCGACAAACTTTTGGGCGACGGCTACAGCGCCTCGAACACACCGCGTCACTTCTGCCCTTCTCACACGTTCATGGACGACGAAGTACGGAACGAGGACCGGAGCGCGGTGGCGTCGGACGGCCGAGGCCCCGAATCAACACAGTTTCCGTTTTATGCCAAGCCGACTCGGGTGCGGGTGACCGAGCTGTGCCAAACCGCAGCGCCGAGCTTCCGGCAGCAGGACAACCTGAGCAGCATGATGATTTACCCCGTGTCCGGAGAGGACCCGAACTCCGCAGGCTGCTGTTCCCCTGGATCGGACGGACCAGACAGCCGCACGTCGCCCAGCTCCGCGGCTCCGGACGGGCCTCCGCTTCCTCCTCCACCGCTCTTCCACGGATCCGGAGCTCACGGCAGCGTGGACGAGAGCGACCAGCAGGACGGAACCGAGTACGAGGAAGAGGAGGTTGTGTTCTCCCTCTCCGCACCACCTACGAACCAGTAAGTATCTCCATCATCGAAGCGGTTCTGATCGGTTTAAGGTAAGACCGAACTGGCGTTGTGTCTCAGAAAACATCTGCTTTATGAAAGGTCTCCAAAATCTACATTCAGTTTGGTCTAACTAGTACATTTTGCCTCCTAGGAGTTACCTTCTTTAGGTAGGTAACTCGTAAATAGTCTGGCTAATGGAAGACCAATGTAGTCAAAGACATGCCCTATGAAGGGAATGGTTTTAAAAGGCCAAAATACCGAAAGCTGTATTCATGGAAGGATCTAACTACTGAGCATTTTGATATCCCTAACTAATTGACGTCTTAGACTCACCCACTAAATGCCCTGTATGACTTCAGGCCTTTGTAAGCCACACTTCATACTGCTTATGGGTTGTTTGAAGACTGAGGTAAAATCTGACACGGCACTGATTAGTTAGAGCTGAATACCAGTAGCCCATTGTGGATGAGGTGTCCCACTTCAAAGATCTGCTTTTGGTTAGACCTTCCTAGTGAACAGTCTGCTTTAGGAAGAAGCTGAATCGTGGAAGAGCAAATTTTGGCTTTACAGTGTAGCCCATCATAAAACAATGCTTTGGGCGAGATGAGGTCGGGCATCATAGAACCAAAACAACCCATGAGTGTCTTGGGACTGTCAGAAATTTTGGAATAAAGAACCAGAGCATGACCGCTACTGCCAGGCTCCTCTAAATTCACCATTAGGAAGATCTCAGTCAGGAAAATGCGTCAGTGGCAATGACGATACGCAAACAAAACGTGAGATTTAAAGGAAGAGTGGGTTGTGGAATTAGGTCGGAGTTTTTGATATCTTGTCAGAGTTTTGTCTTGATGCAAGCAGCACGTGGTTGTTTTTTCACAGGTATAATGTTAGGAAATCTTTGAAGTCAAGTCAGTTTTATTGATATAGCACTTTTTTATAATGGAGCATTGCCTCAAAGCAACTTTACAATTTTAGATGATCTCCTAATATCTACGTCCAATACCAAATTGAGCAAGCCTAGAGTGGCAAGGAAAATCTCCCTAAGCGTTATGAGGAAGAAACCTTGGGAGGACCAAGACTCAAAACGAGACCTGACCTCATTGGGTGGCGTAGATGATAAATGTAAGAATGAAACTAATTTATGTAGTCACAGTCTCAGTCAGTCACAGTATTCAGGCTAGGTTTTATGGGAATGACCTCATACAGTGTGACGGGTAATAGTCTGATTTGCTTAAGAAAATCTGACAGGACATAGACTGGATGATTCTTGGTCCTTTTCCACCCAGCCAGCCGAAGATTCACCTCATGGTGATCATTTTAATACTGAAAGACACTATTATTCCATCCAAACCAAATAACATAGTTTTTATCTAGACATACGTCAACATTTCCGCCACTGAAATGAGGAAAATGACAGACTGGGCCAGAACGTGGAGACGATCTGCTTTGCAGAACACATTATATTGCATAGTCTGTCACAGAATTCACCCCAGATTGTATGGGCTTCACCTCATACAGTGTGTAAGAAAAACTGAGCTTGAGAGTAATCTGCATGAGAGAAGACCTTGCCAGTGAATGTAGTGCTTAATAAAACCTGTAGCTATTTTGCTGTTGTTCAGATGTCAGCTGGTATGTATTGACGAGCAATAGATGGGTTACGTGGTTTTTACCATGACACAGTCTCTTCAGAGATAATAAACGAGGAAGCTGTATGTCAAGATCTTGCCAAGCAGGATGTGGAAGTTGGACTTTGGCTCGCTATTCCTTTCTAGCTGTGAAAACGCATCGTCGGTTAAAAAAAATCCTCTGGCACTCTGTGTATTCTGTTTAAAAACACGTCTATCGGGTTCCTCAAGCTGTTGCCCATGTTTTTATGTTACTACGTATTGTATTCAGTGACTCTGTGAACGTGGACTGGATGTTTCTTGGTCTTTTTCCACCCATCATGCCTATTCAGACCGTGCTGGACCTCAGGGTGTAGTGATGCACTCGTTTTAGAATGCAAAACCTGTCGTTCATTTATAGTGACCATAGCAATACTGAAACCAAACATCGTAACATCTGATCAATGCACCAACGTTTTCAGCCGCTGAAAAAAGGACAGTGCAGGTGGTGAATAATCAGAGTTTCTGTGGCATCTTTAATACGGAGCCTGAGAACGGCCCAAATGTGTACACAGGAATGCATTTGCAAGCACTTTTGCAAATGCCTTTCTGTACACGAAGCATGGTGGACATTCTCACACCCTTTATTAATGATACTTTTACAATGCCGTGGGTTAGACTTCACCCCGGTTGATTCATATAAGGGAGTCGAAAAGCAAAGGATGTGGTTAAGGAAATGCACTGCAGGTGAGGGTTACCGACATGCGAGCAAGCCGTAGGAGTCTGAAGAACACTTTCAAATACATTTACAGCATTTAGCAGACACCCTTATCCAGAGCGACTTACAATTGGTACAGTCTTACAATCCAAGCAATTGTGGGTTAAAGCTCTTGCTCAAGGACCCAACAGTGGCAGCTTGGCCGAGGTGGGATTTGAACCCTGGACCTTGTGGTCCATAATCCAGTACCTTACCCGCTAGGCTACCACAATTTTTATGGGAATTAAATTTGGAAACTGCAGTCAATTCGCCACGTAACGTGTGTTTGGGTTCAGGAACAGGCTTCCAGAGAATGCAACCTGAGATTATCTGCAAGAGATTATATGGCTGATTAAAGTAAAGTGACTACTGCTAATGGCAGGCACTGTTCTGTGGCTGCAGTGACGTTCTGTCGCACACCAGGAGAGACTCGCTTCCCATGACAAACCCACAACCCGCTGCGTTATGTATGATCTCGCCTGGTTTGCATTGCTACCGCACCAATCTTTCTGATCAACAGGAAACACCGTTTCGATTTTCAGCTCGGTGTGTTAACAATTTCAGTATCATTTTCGGCCAAAGATTTGTATTTCGGTGCGTCACTATTTCCTCCCTGTTTTGACTTGGTTTAAATCAATCATAGCCGTATTTTCTGTTTTAAAATATTTTGTCTCGATCACAGGGAAGTTGCCTTTGCATCTGTTGAACTATTTTAGGTATATTCTGTAGTGAAAGAATGGAAACCATGCTTTATATAGTCAAGTCAAATTTATTGATATAGCGCTTTTTACAACATAGCATTGTCTCAAAGCTCTAGTTGAGCAAGCCTGAGGCGACAGTGGCAAGGAAAAACTCCCCAAACCTTACAGGGAAGAAACCTCAAATAGGAACCCATCCTCCTTGGGCAGCCTGGATGTTACATACAATAATTAAAGAATATATGTAAAGAAAATACCTTATGTAAAATTAGAATAGAATAATATATAGGCTAAGATGAATTGAAATAAAAAAACAATAGAGAATAAAATCTGTGGCATACACAGTTAGGATGGAGTGAGTTTGGACAGGTAGTCCAAATGGAAGTCATTAGGTTTTTGTGTCCTGGAAGTTATTCCCCTCTGAGGGGTACTGAGTAATGGTATGAGGACTGGAACAGAGAGACACCACAGGAGTACAGCATATGAGTTGGAAAGGCAGTGTTGTCAACTGCTTTATATAACACACCGATAACGACATGCTGTTCTGTGTTTGCGAAATGCCTTTCTGTGCTCCCGGAGTTCAAGCTTTTGCACTATCTGCGTTCATCCCCGTGCTCTAGCCCAGCCTGGCATTCGCCTTTTCCAGTCAGAAAATTCTCTTTTTGCGTCCTTTCCCTCAGACATTATCAGTTCTGTGTCTGTGCGAAGCCCAGCCCAGCCCGGCCAGATGGTACCGCCAGGTCACTACCGCGCCATGCTCATTCCAGCCAGGCATTTAGTGCCACTTGTCAAATGCAAACATGAATGCCAAAGCAAGACTGGATGAGGCACTGCAGCCGGAGACTCCTTTCCCATTAAGTGCTGTCACACCGCTTGATTTGTTGGCATGCTTTTGACTTTTATATTGTAGAGCATCAGCGGAGGTTGAAGCCATATTCACTCTGCCTTCCATCTGAATGTTTCCACTGATTCCTGTAATGAAATTGTGCACTGTAAACCAATTACTGTTTTAATTTAATGTGACAGGGAAGGTTATCCATTATTAATTCCTCAATGTCACGTTTTTGTTCCGCTCCGTGTGGTAGTCTCGCATCTGAACCATTTTCACATGACAGAAGTCATGCTGGTTGGGAGCAGGGCTGTGTGAATGAACTCGGTCTCCTGTACCGTTCCTCAACATGTCTCTCAGATGGAGACTGTGTAAAGCATGGCTGTGCGAATTTTTGCAGTTCGAGTCCAAGTAATGGCTCTGCATGGAAGATCTAGTGCTGTCACTGCTCTGCTGCTTTTTGTGCCGTGTATGTATTCATAATCAAAGCAATCAATAATCCAGTTCTCATGCTTTCCTGATAATAAAGGGGTTGCTCTTGCATTGCTGGGTATTAAGAATTATGTTCTCGATCCTCGCTCGTTACAGTGGGTTTAAAATACAAGTGCAAATATGGATAATCGGACTTCAGATAGTGGAGTTCGACTGTGTTTTACTCCTGAATGTTCAAACCCATTCCTTGGTGCTGGAAATGTCTACGAGGTTGTGCATCATGTCTGACGCTTTATGATGACTTTGCAAAACAGGGAGGGAGGTTGACAGGCTTGCGTGAAATCGGCGGTAGATTTTGCGTTTCCCACGCAGATTAGGGTGGATTGTGAACTGGTTTCAGCTGTTGGCATCCTAGATATGCAGTTACTCATTAAACTTGCTGGAAACTGTTAATGAAGCACCGCCAGCGGTAGCTAAGTGGCACAAGATCTGCATAGGATTAAAGCATACGGGTGAGCATGCCTTTAAATAGGTTTTCCTGTTGTCTTGTGTTGTAACTTCTGTATTTCTGTGTGGTGTAGGTGTACTGATGAGCCCGGTCTGTGCACTGGTCGTGTAGCTCATTATTCGCCATTTACCTTCATGCTGAATATATTTCAAGTGTGTTCAAATGCGCATATTGAAACGCTGAAGTGATATTAGTGCTATTGACGAGTCAATTAAAACATGGTCACACAAAGAAGATAAATTGCTCGTAGGCAGCTATTTGATCGTCCCAGCCCATCCTTTTTGCAAAAATGGAAGAGCTAGTGGGCGGTGAGGGCTTTGGACCATCTGCAGTCGTACACACTCCCATCACAGTACCACTGCATCATAGTCACTCTCTTCCTGCACACTCCGGCTGCCTGAGCCTGTTCACGCTTACTCGTCGCTCTACTTGACCGCCTTCACAGCAAAGCTCCGGAGGAGGCTTGGTAACGGAAACTTGTACAGCATAGGACGGCATATTTGAACATGTCGTTACACGGTCCTGTGCTGTACTGAACAGCCTGAGCTTCTGTGTCATTTGTCGCTGTGGGTGTAGTAGCGCTGTCCTAAGGACAGGAAGCTTTGTGGGATCATGTCGGAGATTGTGTTGGAGTCGGGTCGGTTATGTCTGAGACGGGGGACGATGCCAGCCGTTCAGCAGCTCTGTGAATTTCCTTTGTGAGCCAGACAGGGTTTGGGACGGACAAGGATGCAGCAGAAGATGAATTCTGTGTAAGTGGGACATGGCTTACACTCACATCATGGCTAGATGCGAGAAGATCCGTCTTATTAATGTATTGTTGTATATAGTTCTTTGTTCGGGAAGTTTTTTTAGACTTGTAGGACTACTTTAAGCTGTCAGTTAGATGGGAAATGTTTATCCATCTAGTAGCGATATAATGTCATGATATTTTTATTGTGATCTTTATTTTTTTTGTAATTGATATTTATCTCTTGAGAACACACAACCACAATTATGTTGTGTTATATTCAGAGATGTGTATAAGCTGCTGCTTTAAATATTTTGGACCGAATCGTGAGCTGTGTATCATTACATCCCTGTTGATAGTAGTATTCAAAATACAGTGGAACCTCAGAATTCAAACGCCTCTTCACATGGAGAATTTGGACATTGGACGGATTTTTTTTTGCCCCCAAATTAGAACAAATATTCCAACTTCGGACATGGGCACCCTAAATAAACCACTCCACGTCCAGTCTCTGTCTCACTGCTGTGCTGGGAGTGATCCAAATCATATCCAAGTGATAAGGGTCATTCACAAAATACAAACAACGCAGATTTATTTCATCTGATTTCAGTTTTCTGGAGTGTTCAAAATATTTTTATTTCTGTGCATCACTGCTTTGAACCTATTACATGTGCTCTTATGGCCTAAATGCTTCCTGTATTGTAAACATCTTTCTCTACATGTCATTCTTCAGGATTCCTCTCACTCCCTTCAATTCATTTTGACTGGGACTGTGGTGGCCTAGTGGTTAAGGTACTGGACTATGGACCAAAAGATCCAGGGTTCAAATCCCACCTCTGCCACCCGTCAAGCAAGCAAACTATTTTTCTTTTTTAAGTGAACTTGGATGACTTAAAGGGGAAATCGTAGATGAACGATTGTCATTTTGACTGCCTGTGTTCATACGGCTGCCCAGTTCACTCTATAGTTTACATTAAAATGAACAAAAACTAAACCAAAATAGTAGGATGGATATTGGTAGGGACATCGGGACTGTTTTAGCCTAGCGGTAAGGTACTGGACTGTGGACCAAAAGATCCAGGGTTCAAATCCCACCTCTGCCAAGCTGCCACTGTTGGGTCCTTGAGCAAGACCCTTAACCCACAATTGCTTCGATTGTAAGACTGTACCAATTGTAAGTCGCTCTGGATAAGGGTGTCTGCTAAATACTGTAAATGTAAATGTAAAATGAATGTCCTTCCTCTGTGAGCACAGCAGTTTTCATATTACTTTCTAAGGCCCATTCTTGGCTTTCCACCCACGGTGAAACGACTTTTACTCAGCACTACATCACACGTTCAGTTTATTCATGGAGTGCCTTTTACCATAAACCATTGACTCAAAGCAGTTTTACAAACACAGCTAATAATGAGGAGCCTTCGTGCAAGAGCGGCAAGAAAAAACACCTTCAGTGTCATGAGGAAGAAACCTTGTGGGGGAACACGACTCAGAAAGGGATCTAACCTCCTTGGGCAGCCAAGATGTTATATGTAAAGGTTATATTAAATATTCAGTTTAGAAGAGTAAATGGGTTACATACAGTACCAGTCAAACGTTTGGACACACCTTGGACTCATTCAATGTTTTTTCTTTGTTTTTATTATTTTCTACATTTAATATTAATATTGCAGACCTAAAAACTATGAAGGGCCACGTATGGAATTGTGTAGTAAACAAACGTCTCATACTTCAGGTTTTTCAAAGTAGCCACCTTTTGCTTTGATGGCAGCTTTGCACACTTGGCGTTCTCTCAATCAGCTTTACAAGGTAATCACCTGGAAAGGGTTTAAATGAACAGGTGGACATTGTCAAGAGTTACCTTGAGGAGTTTCATGCCTTCTTGATGTGTTTGTGACCATCAGCTTTATTGTGCAGGGGTATGACTGAAACACGGAATCTAAAGTATAAAACTTATCCTGGTTTGTTTACCTGTTTTTTGTTTACTACATGATTCCAGACATGTTCCCTCATAGTTTTGATGTCTTCAGTATTAGTCTACAATGTAGAAAACATTAAATAATAAGGGAAAACACTGGGTGAGAAGATCTGTCCAAACTTTTGACTGGTACTGTGTATAGAAGCTAAGTAGGATGAATAAAACAGAAAATACAATCAACAAATCAGCATTCACACTGCTGGCTTATTAAAACCCATCAAATGTTCCTTCAGACCTTATTTTGGACCACTGCCCTCAATGATCGTGACATCATTTTATGGTTATAGAGCATACAGTGTCCTTTAAATGCAAATCCCAGGCTACACAAAGGTAATCAGACTAATAACCAACTGGCAACTGCACAACACCCGTCAAGCAAGCCAACTGTTTTTCTTTTTTAAGTGAACTTGGATGACTTAAAGGGGAAATCGGAGATGACTGATTGTCATTTTGACTGCCTGTGTTCATACAGCTGCCCAGTTCACACTCTAGTTTTACAATAAAATGAGCAAAAACTAAACCAAAATAGTAGGATGGACGGTAGGGCTGGATATTGGTAGGGACTGTGGTAGCCTAGCGGTACTGGACTATGGACCAAAAGATCCAGGGTTCAAATCCCACCTCTGCCAAGCTGCCACTGTTGGGTCCTTGAGCAAGACCCTTAACCCACAATTGCTTGGATTGTAAGATTGTACCAATTGTAAGTCGCTCTGGGTAAGGGCGTCTGCTAAATGCTGTAAGTGTAAATGTTGTTTAAAAATGTAATACTGGTACCTGTCTGATGCATTTAGTCTGATTTCCTCAGATGTTTCCTGGGATTTCTTGAGTCACTTGATATTAACTTGGCGCATTTATTGCACATTTGTTTTAGCCATACTTTCGATCTCTGTGGTATGCGTTTGCTCTCCTGCAGCAAGAGATGGCAGCTTCGTTTATTCAAAGTAATGAAGTTTGCACCAAACTGTTTTGCGACTTTCCCTCAGAAGTACTGAGAAACTTCGATTTCCCTATATCTAAGCAAAACGACTGATAGCTTTGGCGCTAAAAATACCAAGCCCTTGCATGGTAAGCATTCAAAAAGGTCACGACACCCCCAGACTTCTGAGGCTCATTTGAAGTTCTCAGACCAAAAAAAAAGACGTTTCAAGACGTCTCTGGTAGTAATGGTAGTAAGCTTGTCCTGAATACTAAAAGCACTGAAGTTTACATAGGACAGCTAGTGGAGTGGTAAAGGCGTTTCATGTCGAGTGGGACGTTCTGCCTGCACGTTGAAGTTAACGTGAAGTGACTGGACGTCTTTGGAGATTTTTAGATGGGCAGCTTCCGTCAGGGAAAAGAGCAATGTGCAGAAGTCCCTTGATGGAAAAGAGGGAGGAAGTGTGAGAGCAACCCCTCAATCAAGTCTCAACAAGCTTGGTCTACCCTTGCTTCCTCGGAGATGAAGCCCTATAAATTGAAAGGTCTCGCTTTTTCTCCAGGACGGCTGCCATGGGCCAGAGAAAGGTCATGTCCTGTTTTCAGTAAACCAGACTCGCAGCGAGGAAAGACAGAGACGCATAATATTGCGTTGATTTATGGGGATCCTGTCAGCTCGGTTTCTGCGTCCAGGCTGGACGTATTTAGCTGAGCAACGTTTTGGTGATTTATCATGTTTACAAATTGTGGACTATGAAAGGCGTTGGTTTTTACAATAGGTAATTTTAGTTTAGTCTATATTATATGAATGAAGAAATGACAGGTTACTCTGCTGTACCTCATTGTTATGCCTCTCGGAGGGATGCAGTTGCTTGTTTACCATATTTTTAGTCTAATTAAGCAACATTGAGTTGCTTGCAATATCACCTAATTATTTATAGTGATTAATTACTCAATCATTTTTGTAGTTAAATCTTTAGCATTTTTTTATCAGTCTCGTGCTCACTGCATGCAAGAAATGTGCTGATTTTCCTGTGCAAGTAGAGACGTTGGGCTAACCAGCTGATCTCCATTCTTTCCATCAACAAACTGTGTGACAGATAATCACACAGTGACCTCCGCAAAACAGCTGAATTCCGTATTAATGCTACAGGTGTAGAAACGGAGAAAACCATTTCACTGGGCAGTTAGTTGGCCAATGTGAAGTTTTGAGGTCAGTTTTGATTTACTTGGTGTGGTAGATGGACAGTATTGAACGGATCAGTGTCTAATAACTCAGAGGTCACATTCTTTTAGTCATTCTTCAACATGGGGAAAGACAAAAGAAGTAAAGGAAGAGAAAAGTGGGTTGACCTTTGTATGTTAGGGAATGGCTATTGGGGGGAAAAAATAGGTACTCACCTGAAGATGTCCATATCTAGTTAGGGCAATAATTAAAATGTTCCAGTTAACTGGAGCTGTGACAAAATTGCTCGAATAAGGACTTGGTCGTTTTGCCACTACAAACGGTGAAGACGCTGGTAAGAGTGGCAAAGAAAAAGTTGGAAAGTTACAGAAAAGGTACCGATACTCCCCAATTTACGATGGGATTCATCGACAAATCCTTTGGTTTCCTTCCACAGTCCAAAGACGTGGGTGTTAGCATAATTGGCATCTCTAAAGTGCCCTAGTGTGTGCCCGACGATGGATTGGTGCCCTGTCTAGGGTTCTTCCTACCTTGGACCCTATGCCGCCGGCTAGGCTCTCCTAATCTGTTTATGTTTACAGTGATGCTTGAAAGTTTGTGAACCCTTTAGAATTTTCTATATTTCTGCATAAATATGACCTAAAACATCATCAGATTTTCACACAAGTCCTAAAAGTAGATAAAGAGAACCCAGTTAAACAAATGAGACAAAAATATTACACTTGGTCATTTATTTATTGAGGTAAATGATCCAGTATTACATATTAGTGTGTAAAAGTATGTGAACCTTTGCTATCAGTATCTGCTGTGACCCCCCCCTGTGCAGTAATAACTGCAGCTAAACGTTTCCTGTAGCTGTTGATCAGTCCTGCACACCGGCTTGGAGGAATTTTAGCCCATTCCTCCGTACAGAACAGCTTCAGCTCTGGGATGTTGGTGGGTTTCCTCACATTAGCTGCTCACTTCAGCTCCTTCCACAACATTTCCATTGGATTAAGGTCAGGACTTTGACTTGGCCATTCCAGATTATGAACTTTATTCTTCTGTAACCATTCTTTGGTAGAACGGCTTGTGTGTGCTTAGACTCGTTGTCTTGCTGCATGACCCACCTTCTCTTGAGATTCAGTTCATGGACAGATGTCCTGACATTTTCCTTTAGAATTCTCTATCATTCAGAATTCATTGTTCCATCAATGATGGCAAGCCGTCCTGCCCAGATGCAGCAAAACAGGCCCCAACCATGATACTACCACCACCATGTTTCACAGATGGGATAAGGTTCTTATGCTGGAATGCAGTGTTTTCCTTTCACCAAACATAACGCTTTTCTTTTAAACCAAAGTTCTATTTTGGTCTCATCCGTCCACAAAACATTCCTCCAATAGCCTTCTGGCTTGTCCACGTCTAGTCCAAACTCTTTAGAGATGGTTTTGTAACCTTTCCCAGCCTGATGAGCATCAACAACTCTTTTTCTGAGCTCCTCAGAAATCTCCTTTGGTCGTGCCATGATACACTTCCACAAACGTGTTATGAAGAGCAGACTTTGATAGATCCCTGTTCTTTAAATAAAACAGGGTGCCCCCTCACACCTGATTGTCATCCAATTAGTTGAAAACACCTGACTCTAATTTCACCTTCAGAGTAACTGCTAGTCCCAGAGGTTCACATACTTTTACCACTCACTAATATGTAATATTGGATCATTTTCCTCAATAAATAAATGAGCAAGTATGATATTTTTGTCTCATTTGTTTAACTGGGTTCTCTTTATCTACTTTTAGGACTTGTGTGAAAATCTGATGATGTTTTAGATCATATTTCTGCAGAAATATAGGAAATCCTAAAGGGATTTGCAGTCATCTAGCTGAAAACATAAGCATGAATTTCTGCTAAACCTTTTTACCAGAGGCTGTAATCAGAGAATTTTGTCACAATTTTATGAAAGCATTAAACCACAAGAGGCTGTGGTATACTGTGATTTTATCAGGGGCTGCATGTCATATCTAGCATCCCCCTTACCTGTGGTAAAATCACAGTATACCACTGCGCCTCTTGGCGTATTGCTTTAATATAATTCAGCGTACAGCTGCGTGCAATACCTCCCTTTTGAACGCAATAGTGGAAATCTCAATAATATAGTAATAATGCTGCATGCACAACATAAAGTGCTGTTAAATAAAACTGAAGCACAAAAAGAGACTGGGTAAGCAGTAGGATCTCTGTTAGCCCAGAGCCAGACTTTGGTGAGCCACAGGAGAAATGGAAAACAGGACGTTGTCCATATATGGAGGTGAGAGCTGTGTGTCATTGCCATTACACCAAAACTGCTTCTGTGTTGAGACCAAATATAGCCAAAAATGCGCAACATGTGGAAAGAAAGTGTCTCAAATTGGGCAACACCAACAATCAGCGTCATAATCACCCAAAGCAATTCAGTCAACTTAAGATAATGTGGTAGCACTACTAGTTTTAACAAGACAGATTTCAGACAGATCTTTATCTGAAGAATGACTTTGGTGCTTGGTAATAGTGCCATGTTTCCACATAATTGTTTTATGGCACTCTTGATTGTTCGGTGTTTCCCTAAATATACTTAGGAGGATTTGATTGTGGTTAAATAAAACACACCATTAAATGAGCTCAAAGCTTCTGAATACACTTTTGGCAGGGCAGCCATAGTCAACAGTGATTAATGTTACTTCCCTTCCACTTTCCCCGGTGAAGCTAATGGTGGCAGCTGGCTAAGACACTCAGCCCAGGCCTCTCTATCATCAACCACAAACTCTACTCCTGGGGGATCCCCAGATGTTCCCAAGCCCAGCTGTGATTATAATCCCTTCAGCAGTTCCTGGGACTGCCCTGTGGTCTCTGTCCAGATTGTATGTCTAAGGGGGATCCTTGTGAGAGACCCAAACCTCACCTGGCTCCACTCTCCAAATGAGCAGAGGCTTACTCCAAAGCTCCGGCCATCTTAACAGACTCATCCCCCTGTCAGGGAGTAAGCCCAGGAACTCTGTAGGAGCCTCGTGTGTCACAGGCCATATGCCTTCAGTCACTACCCAAGTCTCATGACCACAGAGCTTTTTCTGAGGACTAAGTTTCTTCACCACCACAAACCAGTACAATGACTGCAAACTGCTCTCGCTGACCCAATCCATTTGTCATGCTCTCTTTATCCATCATTCTTAAGCAAGCTCCAGAGCTTCCTTCTCCAGTATCGGCGGGTTTACTCCTCTTAACTGAACAGGACATCCTACACTTTCGGGGCTTATAGTTCTGTTCATTTTTGACTTCTACCTCGTTCATATCAGCCAGCTTCTACTTCAAGGACTAAACATGTTCGCGTTAAGGGGGAAGGTTTGAATGTAAAGCACTCGCTCTGTAAGAGCGTAACTCTGTCCAACCCTGCGTATTTATTTCCTGCTACTGTTTGACAGTGAGTCAGGGTAATGCGGTAAGCTGGCTGCGAGGTGTAGGCTTAAATCGGATTGTACAACAACATGACAAGCTCTTAATGTCATACAGGAGCCTTGTAGCTTTCTCCCGATTTACTAAAGAGCTACGTGACGATCACGTGGTATGAGTTTATTTACAGCCAGGATTTCTTCATCTGCTGAGCACTTTTAAAAGGGTTAAGTGCTTCTGTTGTGTTAATGAAGGCTGAGCATCTTCATTTTGATATCACAGCCTGGACAGTGTTACTGCTTCACGAATCTGAGGACCACTAGCCTTTTAGGCCTAGGACGTGTAGGCCTTACAAAACCTAGCCTTAGGTTTTGTAAGTTCAAACCTTTGTTCCCTAACCTTTATTTGCGTGGACTGTGGTAGCCTAGTGGTTAAGGTACTGGACTATGGACCAAAAGGTCCAGGGTTCAAATCCCACCTTGAGCAAGGCCCTTAATCCACAATTGCGTGGATTGTAAGGTTAAGGGGGAAGTACATGGCAGGATAAGGGCGTCTGCTAAATGCTGTAAATGCTTGCCATAGATGCAAATAATACTGATAATAACATGGCAGTCTTTTTACATGATGGGAGTCAAAATTATGCTACATCTCATAAACCGACCTGCTTATCTCTCCCTATGTGATGTCATTAGTATTATCGATATTGGTCTGTGTGAGCTCCTCAGATCCCTTCTGCTGCCTGTGCAATTTTTAACACACACTCTCCTGGCTCACTTTTTAACTGTATTTCAGATAAAATCCTCCTTCTAAATTGTATATATGGATTACATCCAGGCAGTAAGCCATAAGCCACTTGTTAGCAGACTGCTTTGAGGAAAACAGGATCCATACGTGATGTTTAACTGGTTAAAATGGCTCAATGTATTTGTGGGGCACCGTATAGCTTGCATTTTATCACACTGTCATTTCCTTTCTGCACAAACAGGGAGCTTTTTAAAGCTTTGCTTTGGTTTCACACCATGAAAAAAAACACGCCGAAGTTCAAGAAACCTGTAGGTAAAATGTCAAGCTGTTAATTGTGGTGTTGTCCGTGCAGACCAGCTACTGAAAACGGGCATCCTTCCTCTCTCAGCTTGCTAATACTGTCTTGTCTGTGTTGAACTTCTAATCACCCACCATCACCACATGCTTTCCACTTCCTGCACACATGTGAACAAGTCTACTCCCACACGTCTTGGGTTGATAAAATCTCTTGGGTCATTTTGGACAGGGCCTGTTGTTGTTGTTTGTCCTGTGATGGTGCTGTGAATCAAAACTCGACGACTCTGGCGTTTGCCTCGCGTTCAATTAGTAGAAACAGTTCTTAATTCATCCGAGGCTTTGTACCCATACTACGGCTACTCTGACTCTCCCAAATCAGCCTTCTGTCTCTCATTGGTCTTGAGAACTGAAAACTGATTCTGCTCTCGTTCACAGTTTCGGCTCTGTCTCTCACGGTTTGCTCCTTTTCCCCCACTTGCACTTTCTTCCCGCCCCGTCTTTCATAATTTGTCTCGTCTTGCTGGGTGCTAAACCAGGAAGTGGTGTTAAATTTATCTGCCCCCACAGGAAACCACATCCACTGAAAATTTAAGCAGCTTTAAAAAAAGCTACTCTAATTTATAGAATGGCCTGGTTTACAGAGTAAAATCTTTTTTATGCTTTATTCAATGCGGAGCTGCCTTGTGGTGCATAATTTCCTTCACGCCATGTTTGGACAGCTTCCTCTCGAGGCGTGGTGTCTGCTTTGCACCGTATGGCTGTTCAGATTTAAGTGTTTAAGCGGTTGTTGGGGGGAAAGGGATCACCAGCAACCTGCGCTGCACCACCAACCCCTGCTGGGCCCTGCCATGTACTGGCCCCTGGTCTGTGCTGCTTCCTGCGCTCAGTGATTTCTGAGATGGCCTCAGGAGACTCCTCACGAGTCTTTTCTTGGAGTTCAGCTTTATAGTGGTCAAGGCTAACATTGCAGATGAATTCTGTGATTAGATCTGTGAAAGTTGTTAAGTGCCACCATTCTCTTTTTCCAACATTTTACAGAATCTCTCTGGCAATCGGTCCGTGAAACTGATGTAACCCCTTCGGATCCTGCTGTAAGCTTTTGTTTGATGTAAATAACAGGCACAATATGGAACCTAGTTGTTTATTGTACTCTTGTATTCTTAAGAATGCTGTTGACGAACAGTCACAAGGGATTGAAATAAAAGTAAATCCATTGTCAGATTTGTTATATGCTGTTTGAAAACAGGTCTGCCTGGGTAAATGGTGAATGGGTGAATTCCGGTGAATTTCAATAGCGTAAAGCCAGGGCTTTAGCAGGTATGCTGTTTACGTTCCAGGGTTTAAGTGTAAAAGGGCTACAGGATGCAAAATGCTCAGGGGCTGATTCTAAGAGCAAATGAGGAGCTAAAGAATTGCTACATAAAGGAACCTGTTAAAAGTTAATTCATGTGTTGCTCTACCATAGATGGTACCATGGGAAGCTGGACCGGACCATTGCAGAGGAGAGGCTCCGCCAGGCCAAGACGCCAGGCAGCTACCTGATCAGAGAGAGCGACCGGAGGCCTGGCTCCTTTGTGCTCTCTTTCCTCAGCAATACCAGCGTGGTCAACCACTTCAGGTGAGCCCAGTTGAGAATCGATAAACTCAAGTATCATGTTTTGTAAATGCATCAATTCTGAAAGCATCATATACTGTAATATTATGGACAGTCCATGGTGGACTCCTTGGCCGTTCCAGTGGCTTAGTGGGTGGGCAGAGCCAGTTTCTGGAAGTGGTTGGGTATAAGGGCCTGGGTTCAAATCTTGAATTTTTAAGGTGTATTTATGGACCAAACCCAGCCCCTGGCTATGCGCAGGAGGCTTCCAGTCTTGGTCCAAAACCTGAACAAATGGGAAGGGTAGCGACAGGATTAGCATCCGGTGCAAAACCTGTGCTTTCCGTGTATTGGAACAAATTTTGCTCTTTTGGGTGAAAACCCAAGATGCATCTCTTCATCTTACCTTGGTAATGTGCCAACCTTTTGGAGTGTGCTGCAGGTATCAAATTCTGAATGAACACATTTACAAAACTCACTAAAATTGGTAAGACATTTCTTTGTACTGATTTGGATTACAAATAGCTAAAACAGAACACACAAATGAATGCTTTCTGATCTGATTTGCATGTTACATACTCAAGCCCCAGCTTTTTTGGAATTGGGTTCGTAGGTTGATCTTTCAGTTTGAATCGAGAAGACACAACAGTTGGTTGGGTCTGGTTTCGTTTAAGTGGTAACTAAGGAAGGAGAGCGTGGGTGGATCTTAAAAAAAAAAAAAAGAGAGAGAGAGCGCACATCAGCTTTCAGCATGAACAGACTTCGACCTCTGCAGTGAGAGGAAAATGTTTCGATTAACTAAAGCGAGGACGGAGCTTCTCATGTAGGGACTTCAGTAAAGAAGTGATCCACAGTTTTTCAAAAACCTATTTAATCCGGCTTATTGCTGGTCATACTGCCCTGTTTTTACTTTAGTGCATTGTTGGACAGTGTTTCTTAGCAGACCTCATTGATTATTACAGATTTTGTTCAAAAGCTTCACCCGTAGAGCACCCCTTTCATTTTTAGGCTCTGAACTGTGTAATGTCAAGGAGCAGCTCCTCATAACATGTTGTTCCCCTCCACAAACCATGTTTTGTTTCCCTCATGGACCATATGTTGTTGTTTTTACTTTTAATGAGTCTGCTTTTAAGGCAGAGTAAGCTTTACATTAGAGTTAAATATATTAGAAAAAATCATATTGTGATATTTATTGTTGTGGATTTTTAAGGCTGTAGGATGAGGACAAAGATCATACCTTTTTGTGTTTATGCTAAATACCTCAATAACGATCTGACTATGGCTGTGGTTTTACACTTGATTTTTGAAGTGTTGGTTAAAAGCAACAATCATTTTACAACAAATCTATGTGGAAACGAACTTTCCAAAATTCAATGACAAAAACACAGTGACAAAACCTGTTGTTAGCTATATTTATGCATAAATATGACCTAAAACATCATCAGATTTTCACACAAGTCCTAAAAGTAGATAAAGAGAACCCTGTTCAACAAATGAGACAAAAATATTATACTTGGTCATTTATTTATGGAGGAAAATGATCCAATATTACATATTAGTTGAGTGGCAAAAGTATGTGACCCTTTGCTTTCAGTATCTGGTGTGGACCCCCCCCTGTGCAGCAATAACTGCAGCTAAAAACGTTTCCTGTAGCTGTTGATCAGTCCTGCACACCGGCTTGGAGGAATTTTAGCCCCTTCCTCCGTACAGAACAGCTTCAGCTCTGGGATGTTGGTGGGTTTTCCTCAACCTTAGCTGCTCGCTTCAGGTCCTTCCACAAACATTTACATTGGATTAAGGTCAGGACTTTGACTTGGCCATTCCAAAACATGAACTTTATTCTTCTTTAACCATTCTTTGGTAGAACGACTTGTGTGCTTAGGGTCGTTGTCTTGCTGCATGACCCACCTTCTCTTGAGATTCAGTTCATGGACAGATGTCCTGACATTTTCCTTTAGGATTCTCTGATATAATTCAGAATTCATTGTTCCATCAATGATGGCAAACCGTCCTGCCCAGATGCAGCAAAACAGTCCAAACCATGATACTACCACCACCATGTTTCACAGATGGGTTAAGGTTCTTATGCTGGAATGCAGTGGTTTCCTTTCTCCAATTATAACGCTTTTCTTTTAAACCAAAAGAAGAGCAGACTTTGATAGATCCCTGTTCTTTAAATAAAACAGGGTGCCCACTCACACCTGATTGTCATCCCATTGATTGAAACACCTGACTCTAATTTCACCTTCAAAGTAACTGCTAATCCTAGAGGTTCACATACTTTTGCCACTCACTAATATGTAATATTGGATCATTGTTCTCAATAAATAAATGACCAAGTATAATATTTGTCTCATTTGTTTAACTGGGTTCTCCTTATCTATTTTTAGGACTTGTGGGAAAATCTGATGATGTTTTAGGCCATAGTTGTGCAGAAATATAGAACATTCTAAAGGGTTCACAAACTTTCAAGCACAAACTTATATTTTTGTAAATGCCAATTGGTCATGGCACGTATGCTGGCACAGCCTGCTTATTTCAAGTTATTGTATAGCATAATTTGTAAGGTTTGCACATACCCTACTTTAATTTCCTACAGTGATAAGGGGTCCGATTCAGTTTCATGAGCTGATTCTTTGAACTCGATTCAGTTTTGCCTCCGGGAAGAGGAATCCGTTCTTTGCGTCGGACAGTTCAAAAGAATCGGGTCGGGAAAAGAATCAAAACTGCTCGCTAATACAAAGTAATGTACTGAAAGTAAGTTTGGTTATCGCCCATTGAATTATACACAACAACCATTTCGACCCACAGATTTAAGCTATGAAATGGGCTAAAGTTATTAGTTATGGTTAAACTAGTCTAGTCAAACAGTATTATAATTGCAGTTTATCATTTTTAAGAGTATGGTCCAAAATTAGTTGGATCTCTAGGAATTTGTCCTGGATATTTTATCCACATGCTGAAAGACCCAGTCCTGGAACAGCTGGACCATTGGGGAAGGCGCCTGACCCTCAGTTGCTTGGGTATCAGTGGTTAGTTGCTCCCGGTGAGGGTGTCTGCCAAATGTGGTAAATTTAAATGGATCTCAAGGCTCCTCAATAAAGCTACAGGAATATCGCCCTGCTAATAGTGTACTAAAGTCGACTACAGACTACAAACCGACTTCCCATCAGGCTGTTGCTTTGTGAGGCAAACGCTCAACAATTAGCACGAATGAACGACGTTTGTTGCGATGAGCACAGAGCTCTTGCCACTGTACAACAACTGTATGAACACCATCAGTCAGACCGAACTTCTGCTTCAACACGAGTTTCTTGTCTTTTAATTGAATTGATTCACTTTTGAAACAGACTCTTGGCAATCCCTGTGTGCGTTTGTGTTGCAGGATCATTGCCATGTGTGGGGATTATTACATCGGGGGAAGGCGTTTCTCATCCCTGTCAGACCTCATTGGTTATTACAGCTATGTGTCTTGCCTACTTAAAGGTGAAAAGCTGCTATCACCAGTGGCTCCCCCAGAGGTAATGATGCTCTCTCAATTTCCTGTTACTGTGCTACAGGAAACGGCTCAGTATTCACCCATCTCTCATGTACAAGCATGGTTATTTTTGGACACCTCAGAGCAGCTTGTTTGCTGTCATTAATCTGTACTTAAGTGCACGACATTGTGAACAGTGCCTATAGAAACTTATCATGCCCTTATTTATTTTTATAGCATTATTTGAGCCTTTTGCTTCACCAGGGTTCTGCGGTGCAGGATGCTCACATTCGGACGTTCTTTTTAGGGAAATGCGAATGCTATTTTGGTTCATCAGCACTCGTTCAAGAATATATATTGAGTTGAGTGAACTTGGAGCGTTCATCGGGTCTGTCCATTATAGATGTTTTCAGGGTATGGGATGTTAATCATGATGTATGTGATCGCAGACAGAATGCATCAGGAGGGACAGATTCAGGAAGCATCCTTCCTTCCTTCTTATCTGGGGACTTTAAAGAGCTCTCTAACAGGAACAAGACCATAAGACAGGTTAATGGGAAACTTGCAAAGTTTTGCAGTTCTAGATGCCAATCTTGAAGTTTGGTTTTTTCCAGAATTGAAGTCTTTTTCACTCCCTTCCACTTTCCCCGATGAAGCCAATGGTGGCAGCTGGCTAAGACACTCAGCTCAGGCCTCTCTATCACCAACCACAGGGATCCTCAGATGTTCCCAAGCCCAGCTGTGATTATAATCCCTTCAGCACTTCCTGGGACTGCCCTGTGGTCTCTGTCCAGGTTGCATGTCTAGAAAAACTAGCAGGAGCAGACCAAGGGGGATCCTTGTGAGATGCCCAAACCTCACCTGGCTCCACTCAGTCCAAATGAGTAGAGGCTTTACTCCAAAGCTCCGGCCATATTAAGACTCCTCACCCTGTCAGGGAGTAAGCCCAGGAACTCTGTAGGAGCCTCGTGTGTCCCAGGCCATATGCCTTCAGTCACTACCCAAGTCTCATGAGCTTTTCTCTGAGGACTAAGTTTGTTCTTCACCACCACAAACCAGTACAATGACTGCAAAACTGCTCTCGGTTTTTTGATCACGATACGATGACATATTGCCCACCCCTACTGTCAGTTCCTGCTGAGCATCCTTGCTTCCTTCTTATCTGGGGAGCTCTCGCCCTAAAGAGCTCTCTAACAGGAAAAAAACCCAATAAGATAGGTTATTGGGACTCTAGCAGAGTTTTGCAGTTCTGGATGCCAACCTTGAAGTATTTTTTTTTCCAGAATAGTAATCTTTCTTTAATTTTTCAAATTGGTGAACCATGACAAGATGTTCTACTGTATGAAAAAGCTGCAAGCTGCACTGAAACGTGACCAATGAAAATCTCAGCTGCAAGTGATGCTGGTTTGTGCTGAACTGAACTGGTTGTGTCTGCCTCACGCAGCCTGTGGAGGACAGGAGAAGAGTGAGAGCCATCCTTCCATATACCAAAGTGCCAGACACAGATGAGATCAGGTACGGACTTCCTCGTGAACAGAGCTGCTCTGTTTCAATATTACGATAACAAACACTTTCTTTCAAAGACTTTCTTAAGGGTTAAGCTAAATCATGCTCATGACGCAGGTGAATCTTCAGATTAGCCCAGTTTTAAAGTGTGTAAGCTGACTGTCCACCACTGTGCTTGGTTCTGTCGTGTACCATTTTTAACCCCTCTGTGTACTTGCTTGTGTTGCCAGTTTCCTCAAAGGGGACATGTTTATTGTTCACAATGAACTTGAAGATGGCTGGATGTGGGTGACCAATGTGAGAACGGACGAGCAGGGCCTTATAGTGTACGATCTGGTGGAGGAGGTGGTGAGTGCTCGTCGGTTTTGCTCATCGACAACACAGGTGCTCCCCGATTTAAGAAGGCCTTTGATGGGAATCCGATGATACCCAGAAATACGCATCCAGCAGAAACCGTACATGTGGCGGGAGTGATGAGCGCTGGGAAATGTAGTGAGGAAAAGTCATGGTCGTGCAATAATCTTTTGTTTTTCGCTTACTGTACACTTTTCAATAAACTACGAGAGATTCGATACTTTTTCGTAAAATAGGCTTGATGTTAATGATAACTGTAGTTTAATGTAAGTGTTTTAAGCGTGTTTAAGGTTGGAACCTCAAGGATGGAGTGCTGGGAAATGTAGTGCGGAAAAGTCAATTGTGTACAGTATTAAGCATGTGTAAGGTACTCTACGCTATATATGGGATACATTAAACTCCTCAGTTTGATATTTCAACTCACGATGCATTTGCTGGAACGCATCCCCATCATAAATCGGGCAGTACCTGTACTCTGAAGAGTTGCTCTGTGATTGGAGAGCTCGTCCAAAAAGTACAGTGGTGCTTGAAAGTTTGTGAACCCTTTAGAATTTTCTATATTTCTGAATAAATATGACCTAAAACATCATCAGATTTTCACACAAGTCCTAACAGTAGATAAAGAGAACCCAGTTGGGTTTCCTCACATTAACTGCTCGTTCTGGTCCTTCCACAACATTTTGATTGGATTAAGGTCAGGACTTTGACTTGGCCATGAACTTTATTCTTCTTTAACCATTCTTTGGTGGAACGACGTTGTCTTGCTGCATGAGCCACCTTCTCTTGAGATTCAGTTCATGGACAGATGTCCTGACATTTTCCTTTAGAATTCTCTGATATAATTCAGAATTCATTGTTCCATCAATGATGGCAAGCCGTCCTGCCCAGATGCAGCAAAACAGGTCCAAACCATGATCCTACCACCACCATGTTTCACAGGTGGGATAAGGTTCTAATGCTGGAATGCAGTGTTTTCCTTTCTCCAAACATCACGCTTTTCTTTTAAACCAAAAGGTCCTATTTTGGTCTCATCCATCCACAAAACATTCTTCCAGTAGCCTTCTGGCTCGTCCACGTGATCTTTAGCAAACTGCAGACGAGCAGCAATGTTCTTTTTTGGAGAGCAGTGGCTTTCTCCTTGCAACCCTGCCATGCACACCATTGTTGTTCAGTGTTCTTCTGATGGTGGACTCATGAACATTAACATTAGCCAATGTGAGAGAGGTCTTTGGTTGCTTAGAAGTTACCCTGGAGTCCTTTGTGACCTCACCAACTATTACACGCCTTGCTCTTGGAGTGATCTTTGTTGGTCGACCACTCCTGGGGAGGGTAACAATGGTCTTTAATTTCCTCCATTTTTACACAATCTGTCTGACTGTGGATTGGTGGAGTCCAAACTCTTTAGAGATGGTTTTGTAACCTTTTCCAGCCTGATGAGCATCAACAACTCCTCAGAAATCTCCTTTGTTCGTGCCATGATACACTTCCACAAACGTGTTGTGAAGAGCAGACTTTGATAGATCCCTGTTCTTTAAATAAAACAGGGTGCCCACTCACACCGGATTGTCATCCCATTGATTGAAAACACCTGACTCTAATTTCACCTTTAGATTAACTGCTAATACTAGAGGTTCACATACTTTTGCCACTCACTAATATGTAATAATGGATCATTTTCCTCAATAAATAAATGACCAAGTATAATAGTTTGTCTCATTTGTTTAACTGGGTTCTCTTTATCTACTTTTAGGACTTGTGTGAAAATCTGATGATGTTTTCGGTCATATTTATGCAGAAATATAGAACATTCTAAAGGGTTCACAAACTTTCAAGCACCACTGTAGGTCACTGGCTGTGATGGTACTTGTGATTTAATGCCTGTCTGTGTTTTGCAGGGACGGGAGGAGGATCCCCATGAGGGCAAAATGTAAGCCGCCGCATGCTTTGCGTTGTCTCGTATTGCCAGAAGGCTGCTGTATTAATGCGCTGGAACCGCAGCCTACCATTATTCAAGGGATGATTAACATCCGTGGCCTAGTTAAAGAGGCATGCAGTCTTGCATATGTGAGCAGCCACTTTGTTTGAATTAAGATCTATTCCTGCTGTTTCGAGGCCACTTACTCGGAGGCTTTTACAGGAAGTCTGAAGTGCCATTTACTGATGGGAGGATGTTTACTGCTTGACCTTTAAACAGCATCAGGTTTTCTACACTAATGATAATGGCTGTAATTACTGCTCAGCTCTTTGTGGCTCAATCAGCAGGTTGTGATGCTATTAGATCAGTGCAGGTAAAGATCTTGTCAGGAGTGTTTACATGAGCAGCTATAATCTGATTGGTGAATGTCAAAGACTGTTGAGGACCTCGATTGTTTCCTTAAGATGCGATGTGTCATGAGCCGAGTAATACACATTGATCTAGGCATGCCTGAGAGCACTTGTGCTCCCTTGGTAGGGCGGTTTATAACTTCTGCTTCATGCTCTCTCTTTCTCTCTCTAGCTGGTACCATGGGAAAATCAGCAAGCAAGAAGCATACAACCTGTTGATGACGGGTAAATGATTTATATATCTATAATTAAGATGTTTGCAGTGCGGTCGCACAGTTCCCTTGTAACCTCAGGAACCCGGGCGTGAGGCCTGACCCGGTTGCTGCCTGTGTGGAGTTTGCATGTTTTCACCAAGTCTGTGAGGGTTTCCTCCTGGTACTTTGGTTTCCTCGTACAGTTTGAAGATGTTTGGTTAATTGGCGTCTCTAATGCGCCAGTCTGTGTATTTGGAGCTACCTTGTGATGCCCTGGTGCCCGACCTGCCCCTGATTTAACTTGAACCGCTTATAGAAAGTGAGTGTATTTAGGGCTGGGCATCATAAAAATTTCGGCCCCGATTTACTCCGAGAGCCTTTGAGTCCAGTCATACTATAGTGTAAAATGTACAGTGGGGCAAAAAAGTATTTAGCCAGCCACTGATTGTGCAAGTTCTCCTACTCAGAAAAATGAGAGAGGTCTGTAATTTGAGACAAAATGAGAAAAAAAATCCAGGAAATCACATAGTAGTATTTTTTTAAAGAATTTAATTGTAAACCAATGGTGGAAAATAAGTATTTGGTCAGCCACAAACAAGCAAGACTTCTGGCTCTCACAGACCTGTAACTTCTTCTGTTCTCCATTCGTTACCTGTATTAACGGCACCTGTTTGACCTCGTTGCTGGTGGTTTAAATGCCTACCAGGTCCCTTTATTTTAAGCTTACAGAAATAGTTGAACCAGATTGCCATATGCCATAAGTTAAGGCAGTAAGCCACTACGAGTCCCTAAAATGTATCGTTTAACTTTAGTGGCGTGCTAGTATCAGACATTCTTTACTGCAGTAACTGTAGTGTTTTCTCCACCCCAGTGGGTCAGGTGTGCAGCTTTCTGGTGCGCCCGTCCGACAACACCCCGGGAGACTACTCGCTTTTCTTTCGCACCAATGAGAATATCCAAAGGTTCAAGATCTGCCCCACCCCCAGCAACCAGTACATGATGGGCGGGAGGTACTACAACAGGTACGTCTGCAGGACCGTTGCCAGGTCTGCTTATCCTAAACACTTGGATTTATTTGGGTTATTTTTCCATTGACAATCAAGGAGCACCTGTACAATACAACTCCAGTAATGCATGTAATGCCGTGATGGATTTACATTATACCTAATGGGAAAAGTCATGTCTGTATGACGCTGTATGGGGACTGTGGTAGCAGAAGGTCCACGGTTCAAATCCCACCTCTGCCAAGCTGCCACTGTTGGCTCCTTGAGCCGTTATCCCACAATTGCTTGGACTGTAACACTGTATCAATTGGAAGTCGCTCTGGATAAGGGCGTCTGCTATGTAAAATGATGCCCGACTCGGCTGAAAGGCACTATTGGTCACGACAGTGGTGGGGTAGCATCCGTGATACTACATTAACTGTTAGAATAATAAAATTTACATTTACAGCATTTAGCAGACCTTATCCAGAGCGACTTACATTTCATACAATCTTACAATCCAAGCAGTTGTGGGTTAAGGGTCTTGCTCAAGGACCCAACAGTGGCAGTTTGGCAGAGGTGGGATTTGAACCCTGGACCTTCTGGTCCAGAGTCCAGTACCTTAACCGCTAGGCTACCACAGTCCAAATTTGCACTGTTTTTGTCTTGAAGAATCCATAGTAATGTTGTGTTAAATGTTCAATCACAAAGTCAGAACTCGAATTAAACTAGAGTAGAAACGTTTGTGACCAGAAGTCTTATTCCGATGAAAATGAGCCTTCATGTAGTAAACCTGTTCTATCCATCAGTAATGAAAGAAGGCTCTTTTTGTGATCAGTAATGGAAAGCACAGACCGATCATCTATGGAGGCCTTTAGTGACGTTTCCCCTGTGCTTTTCTTGGCAGCGTTGATGAAATCATCGAGCATTACAGAAAGGAGCAGATTGTCGAAGGCTACAACCTGAAAGATCCCGTGTCAGTCCAGGTAGGTGACCTCAGAACCGCCTTCACTCGCAGCTGCGTGGTATTCTGCTCGTATTCGGTAACACTGGCTGTTTCTCAGTACGCGTACTTTTCTGTACTTGTGTTCTTGTGAAACGTCGTCAGTCACTGCCCGAGCACTGTCTCCATTTTTAAGTTCGCATCTAACCAAGTACGCTCCAAATCCCCGGATGTTCTTGCTCCGCCCATGTTACCGAGGATGCATCAGAGCAGACTTGGACAGCGAAATATCCCACAATGCATTGTCAGCTTGGTAATGGCAGATGAGAGGACTCCCCACTGGATGTATAATTTCTAAATTAAAACTGTTATTGTGTCACGGAAATGAGGCGAGAATGTAGTTTAAAATTCTACTATGCGGTCTAGTTTATCAAGATTAAAAACAAACCTCAGACGATTTCGGAGATGTGACGTAAAGTTATTAACGTTTATTATGCATTGTGTTATTTATTCAACCTGTCTTCTAAATATGAATGGTCTGATGTAAGTGGAAGTTCAGAATTAAATTCTAAAATCAGATTTGTTTAAGACTTAGGTTGTTGTTTATGATTAAATGCGATCGGTTAAACTATTCAGTGGAAAGTAAGAGATCTGAGCACTTGTTCCACCACGGACAGGCTATAATATGTTCTAGGATTTTATGTAGGTGTAAAAAGTAAACCGTATTGTCTCCATAGCCAAGTACGCTGCTGTTCCACTTGTAGAATAACCGAACTGCGTCCTCCCATCATCGGGAGAATGTACTCACAATCCAACTTCCTAGTCCAGACTAAGCACGCAAGTCCGAACTTGGTACTGAGAAATGGCCTTTGTTTTGTTTTGTAGCAGCAAGAACAAGTGCTTTCTGACACAGCCATGGACAGAGAGATTTACAACACTATCCGGCGAAAAACGAAAGATGCCTTCTACAAAAACATTATTAAGAAAGGATACCTCCTGATCAACAAAGGTACCATTTACATTTACAGCATGTAGCAGACACCTTTATCCAGAGCGACTTACAGTTGGTACAATCTTACAGTCCAAGCAATTGTGGGTTAAGGGTCTTGCTCAAGGACCCAACAGTGGCAGCTTGGCAGAGATTTGAATCCTGGACCTTCTGGTCCAGAACCTTAACCACTAGACTACCACAGTCCCTAGGTACTTCATCCACTGCTCAGATCAGATTGGTCCAGAACATTAAAATGGACTTGACTCAGTTTCCATATTTCCACTCATTTTAGTGGTGAAACGAACACCACATGCTGTGTGAGCATTACTTATACTTTTGGAAGGGGTGTCAGCCCGTCACTCGGGTACTGGGGTGATGCTCCCTCGTCCTTTCATTATTGAGGTCGTAGGTTTGTTTCGCAGAAGTTGAATCAGTTCATCTGGGCACGAGGTTTTGTGGGAGATTCGTTTCGTCACTCATCTAAGTGACTTGGATGGAAAAGTCTTCTATACAGCACTTCTGCATAACGACTGGTACCAGCACCATTAGATAACAATGGGACCGGTGATAAGTTTAATATGCAGATAGCCATGGACATTAACCCCGACTATAACACGGGTGCTCCCATCTTCAAAGCAATAAGTAATAAAAAACTAACAGCATGCATATTTTGTCCAATATTTTATTTTATATATATGGTCTTATGATGCATGCTCTATTATACTATCCATAATATTGTATTCTCTTTAATTTAGTATATAATACATAGTCTGTATATTATTTTATTATTTATTATATTTCCTTTAAATATGTTCTGTGTGTTGGCTTCTGTTCATTTAAACTATTACTATTATTGCTGATCTAACTTGCATTTAATTCTTACGTATATCATCTATGCTGCCCAAGGAGTCTTGGTCCACAAAAGGTTTCTTCCTTATAACATTTAAGGAGTGTTTCCTTGCCACTGCTCAATTAGGGCTATTGACCGAGATATCTGTCAAGCCGCTTTGAGATAATGCTCTATTTTTAAAAGCGCTATAGAAATAAATTTGACTTAGATTTCTTTCTTTGATATTTAAGCAATAATTCACTCAGTGGTGCTTTAACGTGAGGTAGGGTATGCCAGTATACCACAGTTCCGTTAGCGCCATTTATTGTTAGATTTTAAGATAAAGATGACAGAACGATTTGTTTATCAGCCTTCCGCGAGGTAAAATGGCTCCATTCTGTCATTCCCCCGCGGCTAAGCCCTTCAGTCATTAAAGCCGAGGAACAGAATGACCAATAACTGTTTATTATACAGACAATAAACACAAATGTATCGATTGGTAAGTTTTAATGTATTAAAAAGAAAGTTTCTTTACATTCAGCAAATAAAATGGGTGGGGGTTATGAGGCAGGCTGTTCCTAAGATCCACTATTCTACCGACTGAAGCAGATCGGAGTGAGATCCCGGTGTTCTAACCAAAGTCTAGATCCCGTTTGATTAGCAATTATAAATCTGTATGATGAAGCTCTTAATGTGAATCTGATCAGTCAGAAATGTAAGGGCAGAGCTACAGAGCATCAGCAGCTTCTCTGGGTTAGAGCTGGACTTACAGATAACAAACCTGCCAGAGGAACGAAGCTCCGATCAGCCGCAGATGGTGTTTAATGAAAGAGCCGAGTTTAACTCCAGCAAACGACGTCTTTGTGAGGGATGAAGCTGATTCAGCATTTTTGTTGGTGGGACTAAAACTGATCTGCAGCCGAGCTGTGAATCCATTAAGAGCTGGACGTTTGATATAAGGGACTGACTTCGTTTCGCTTTTCCAGCTTCCAAATCCTAAAGGTGATAAACCTTTGGCTCAGGTTGGTCATTAATAGCTTCATCTTCCAAATTTAAATCGTTTTCAAAACTAATATATTTTTAAACTAGTTATAGGTTTCATTTCAGCAGTGTTTTACTCATTATAACTTGGCCGATCTTTAGGGCGGGCCTCGTTGCTAGGTTACATGAGTAATACCTGTAGAGCATCGGTCGGAGTATCATTAATGAAGTCACAGGAAAATCGTCTCAGCCAATCAGATTGCGGGGTCGGAACTAACTGTGGTATAATTAAAGATACAACAGAAAATGATAGTAGTACTCTGAGTGCTTTTGCTGGTGACTGTAGGTAAAGGAAAGCGCTGGAAGAATCTGTACTTCATCCTGGAAGGAAACGATGCTCATCTCATCTACTTTGAGAGCGAGAAGCGAGCTACCAAACCCAAAGGGCTGATTGATCTCAGCACTTGCTCAGTGTACGGAGTGCACGTCAGTCTGTTTGGCAGGTAACCAGACCCACTATTTTCGGCTTTTAATCATCATAGCCAGCTGTCAAATAAATGATTGGGCGCTGCGTTATATATAGCGGTGTTTTGTTCTTTGTTGTTTGTCAGGCCAAACTGTTTCCAGATCGTAGATCAGCACTTTAGCGAGGAGCAGGGCATTTTCTACTTTGCAGGAGAGACACCTGAGCAGGCCCAGGTAAGTGTCAAGGCTCCGTGTCTCTTACTTCCTTACTGGGCGTTGATTTTAAATCTGATAACACTGTTCATAATTCCTAGGACTGGATGAAATGCCTGCAAACCTTCTGCAGTAACCTACGGAAGCCTGCCCAGGCCAGCTCCAACAAGCGTCTGCGCCAGGTAACGTACGCGACCTGTACAGCGCCCTGTAGGGGCCGATCTGCTCCATCCGTCCAATGATCTGCATTGAAATCGTCTTCGTGTCCGTCCCAGGTGAGCCGCTTGGTGCTGTATGTGGAAGAGGCCCACAAACTGCCCATCAAGTATTTCACCAACCCGTACTGCAACATCTCCTTGAACAGTGTGCAGGTGGCAAAGACTCACCCAAGGGAGGGCCAGAACCCTGTCTTCACAGAGGAGTTCATCTTTGAGTGAGGACATTTTGTATCTGAACGAATCCTGCTGGAAATGCTTGTTTCCTTTTTAATAGGGTTTGAATCATCTGGCAAATGATTGTAAACAATGTCATCTATTCTGTAAAATTGGAGGAGAAATGGGAGCTCAGCAGGGGTGGTTCCTCCCAAATTAGTCCCTAGAACTGATTTCCGAAGCTACATTTGTTCGTTATGTGCGTTCATCCTCTCCCTACCCAAGCTGACGCAAACCTTTTGACTGTTTAAAAAACAATCTGTTTGCTTTTTTGTTTTGGGGTTCGAAATTTTTTTGCGTCTACAAGTCTGTTTGATGTTACGTCATCGTAAAGGGAGACGCAGTTCATGACGATAATGACTTGACCATTTGAATATTCAAATATTATTTGCTTTTAGATATTCAAACAGCACAGCTGGTTTAAAGTGCCCATCCCTATTGATTTTTAACGTAGCTTAACATTTTCTGCATTAACAAATTTCTTTTTTTTCAGTGACTTGTCCAGTGAAATCAACAGATTCGAAATCAGCTTAAGCAACAAAACTAAGAAGAGCAAAGAAAGTGACATTTGTAAGTATGAGAGTTCAGTGTTGCACAAAACTCTTAGGACACCATTAGATTTGTTTTAGCAGTGGTATAAATCAGTGTTTCCCAACCCTTTTTCACGGTAAAAGAATCACAAGGCACACCACCAAAGAAAAATCTCAAAGTATATTTAGTGAAATAATAAAAATCTACTCTGTTTACTGACTCGGTGTGAAACCTGGGCCTGTTTAGTTGAACACAAAGCTGATATCTTACTGCCCCCTGGTGGAAGAGAATGTAATGGATCTGCCTGTCGCTATGCCGCTTGCTTAGCTTCGAGATCGACCATCTTCCACGGCACACACAGTGGTTGGGAAACACTGGTATAAATGACCATACAGTATATAACATATCTTTATATTTCCACTGATCTTTTTCACCCTGCTCCCCTCCTAAAAAAGTTATTTCTTGTGGCAGCTACCCTTCCAAAAAGACCATTCCTGGTCAAGCTTCTTCTGATTGTAGAAGGCCATCCCGCAGATGTTTGTATTACTCAAGTGTAAGGGGTGCTCACTCAATTCTTGCCACTTTTTTTTTTAAATACTGCATACAGATTTTAATATTATGGTTATATTCTAATAAAGAGACTGAGAAATGATCTGGTCATTATATCGTTGCTAGAACCATGGGATTTCTAATCTGATGGTAGCTTAAGTCAAGTCAGATCTATTTATATAGCACTTTTTACAATGGAGCATTGTCTCAAAGCAACTGTACAAGTTTAGATTATCTCCTAATATCTCTGTCCAGTCCCAAATTGAGCAAGCCTAGGGCGACAGTGGCAAGGAAAACCCCCTTTAGTGCTGTATCTGTACTCATTTAAGGACGCAGTTAACTGTAAAACTGCACACATGTAACTGGACGCACAGAAGACGCCACTAAGTGCAACCTAATGTAATCTTAATATGTATAATCTTTAGCACTTTAGCGCCCTCTGCTGTCCACATGACAGGAACTGTAGGTTTGGGTTTGTAAGGCTCTTTGTCTATGCAGTGTTCATGCGGTGCCACCTGAACCGGCTGCAGAAGGGCCAGATGATCGATGAGTGGTTCCCGCTGAGCTCTCACGTTCCTCTGAAGGGAATCGAGCCGGGCTCGTTGCGGGTGCGGGCGCGCTATTCCATGGAGAAAATCATGCCGGAGGAGGAGTACAACGAATTCAAGGAGGTAAGAACGCCAAGTCTGACTCCGTCCGCGGCTGGACGGCATAAAAAAGCGGTGTGATTAAAAGCACGACCTTTCAGTTAGTCTCATTATTTATGGTCATTTCGACCTAACCCTGCTTCTGCACCCAGCTCATTCTGCAAAGAGATTTCCACGTGATCTACGCACTGGCTCACGTGTGTGGGCAGGACCGCACTCTGCTGGCCAGCATCCTGCTCAGGATATTCAGACACGAGAGGACGGAGGCTCCACTGCTCAGGACTCTCAACGATCGGGAGATTAGCATGGAAGGTATAACGAACACTCTGTGCGGTTCCTAAGTATCAGTTCCCTCAGAAACACCCTCTCAGTAGCTGGTTTGGTCAGACTGAGGGTCTTTAGACACGGATATGCACAAGTTGACGTCCGTATTATGTTCTGTGAAGCAGGGCATTGACCGAATATTACTATAGTCACATAGGAATTTAGATGAGCGATAATCTTACTTAAAACAAAATATGAAAACATTAGTACCATACAGTAATTCTCATTTGTCCCTTTTATTGTAATTTAACATTTAAAGGTGTACCTATAACAAAATACAGATGCAAATTAGATGCATGCAGGATGGATTTTTCTTCCCTATTCTAGTTCGTAAGACCTCTAACGTTAATGTGAACGGACGGTGACTGGATTTACGTTAACCAGTACATACCTGTGTGTAAACTAGAGGTTCAATGATGAATCGTGTTCCTGCTGCTGTCTCAATATGCAGCAGTTCTTGGTTTGTGATCGTATGAATTGCTGCATTTGGTAATAAAGTACATGAAACGCGTTCAACTGCAGTACCAGCATGTGAATATGAACAGTGCCATCTATTGGTGAAGCTACAGAATCGAACTAGTTGATCTTTGTGACTTGTGTAATGCAAAGCCGGTGACAATATCGTGTTCCAGATGAAGCCACCACCCTGTTCCGTGCCACCACGCTGGCCAGCACGCTGATGGAGCAGTACATGAAGGCCACGGCCACGCCCTTCGTCCATCATGCCCTCAAAGACACCATTCTCAAAATCATGGAGAGCAAGCAGTCCTGCGAGGTTAGCACAAGCCTTTCTGATGTACTGTGTATGGGTATGTGGAGTATTTATATAGCGCTTTTTACAATGGAGCATTGTCTCAAAGCAACTTTACAAGTTTAGATGATCTCCTAATATCTACATCCAAAGCCACATTGAGCAGGCCTAGGGCGACAGTGGCAGGGAAAAACTCCCTAAGTGTTATGAGGAAGAAACCTAGGGAGGACCAAGACTCAAAAAGGGACCTCCTTGGGTGGCTTAGATGATAAATCTAAGAATGAAACTAATAACCCATGGAGTCGTAGTTCAAGTAAAATGTAACATAGGCACATCAGCATTATGTAGTCCGATACGCAGTCACTCCAGGATCCTGAGTGACTAGATCAGCGCATCTTAAATGGACCCACTCTGATCTACTAGTTCATCCCAGGTCAGAATGTAGGCCTGATCCTGCTGCTCTCTCCTCTGAAGCTGAACCCGTCTAAACTGGAGAAGAACGAGGATGTGAGTCTGAACCTGACCAATCTGCTCATCATTCTGTCTGAGCTGGTGGAGAAGATCTTCATGGCTGCTGAGATCTTACCTCCGTAAGTAATCAGTTGATCCGCTCGTTTTTAAAGCTCAGACATTTATTTATCTGAAAATATTCTAATCTATTGACCTGGGTTTCAGACCTGGGGTTGCCTTGCAATCGTATAGGGCAAAAATGAAGATGTATCGTTGATATATTATGTATTTTGTGCTTTGGATTTTTTAAAAAGCGTCACTGGGCAGCATATAAGGATAATTGTTTTTAAAACCCTTGTTTTCATTTCTGTCTCAGGACTTTAAGGTTTATATACGGGTGCCTGCAGAGGTCCGTGCAGCAGAAATGGCCCACAAACACTACGATGCGGACCAGAGTTGTGAGGTAACCCATCATAACACTGCTGATTTAACAGCCCCCTGAGATATGTGGTCCAGTGTTTAGAGCTGAGCAGAATGCTTCTGTTTGCCAGTGGTTTTGTGTTCCTGCGGTTGATCTGTCCTGCCATTCTCAACCCAAGGATGTTCAATATCATTGCTGGTGAGTATAAGCAGGCTTACCTAAACGTATTTAAGCTGAATCTATTGTTGGTGTGGACATAAACATTTCCTTAAAGTGTGTTTATGGATCCACCAGTAACATCCTTGACACAAGCAATAATAGCAGCTAGTTAATGACTTAATGGTGTTGTATGTCATTAAGCAATAATGTGAGTAATATTCTATGTAGTACTCTGGTATGAACATATGTTTGTTTATATATATATATATATATATATATATATATATATATATATATATATATATATATATATATAATATATATATTATATATACATACATACATACATACATACATACATATATACATACAATTTTATCTTTGGCTTCTGTTCATGCTTTGCTTGCAGACCCTCCATCGCCCCACTGCAGGGCGAAAACTCTCACGCTGGTGGCCAAGTCGGTCCAGAATCTGGCCAATCTGGTGGAGTTTGGAGCCAAGGTTTGTCTCGCTGCATCTATACTCAGAGCCATCTATCTGACCTCCTGCTTCTGTAGTCCATTATTCGGGTTTTTTCAACAGCCATTCGTTATCAGATCAATTAGTGAATAAGTGACTGAGACAGCAGAGGGCCCTTAACCTGTCCATCACAATATAGTATGTGTTCTGCAAATGCCACAAGAAAGGTAGCGGTTTTTAACCTTGAAGAAATGATGGACATGGTTGCTGCTGTTATCCAGCCATGAGGTTCCATTTTAGATAAGAGTTTGCACACAGATTAGCCAAAATGGTATAACCTTTCCTGGTCTGTAATGATTGCTAGTAAACTAAGGGTGTGTTAGTCGGCAAATTCAGGTCCACGCGAAAACCCGGACCCAGGGTTTTTGGCAGGCAGAACATTATCCAGAGCCTCATTCCTCCGCTGGCTCATCCAGCATGTCTGCTACGAGTACCAGCTGTTCACCCGCCGCCTAATACATCTCAGATCTTAGCGTGTGATAATGTAGCAACATAATCAGCATAATTTATTATTTGATCTGTGCGTGCTTTTAATGTTTGGGCTGATCGGTGTAGCTGCGCGACTCTGGAATGATTAGTGGAGAAACCTGCTGCTGTGCTCTGTGTTACAGGAGCCCTAACATGGAAGGAGTGAATCCGTTCATCAAGAAATAACAAAACAACGCATGATCATGTTTCTGGATGAGTTAGGGGTGAGTGGGAAGCACCAAAATACTGTTTTACAAAATAAAATCCTCTGCCAACGACCAGGATCAAGTTGCAACATATACAGTGGTGCTTTTGAATTTTCCATATTTCTGCACAACTATGACCTAAAACATCATCAGTTTTTTCACACAAATCCTAAAGTAGATAAGAGAGAACCCAGTTAAAACAAATGAGACAAAAATATTATACTTGGTCATTTATTTATTGAGGAAAATGATCCAGTATTACATATTAGTGAGTGGCAAAAGTATTGTGAACCTTAGTATTAGCAGTGAATTTGAAAGTGAAATTAGTCAGGTTGTTTTCAATCAATGGGATGACAATCAGGGTTGTGAGGGGGCACCCTGGTTTTATTTAAAGAACAGGGATCTATCAAAGTCTGCTCCTCACAACACACGTTTGTGGAAGTGTATCATGGCACGAACAAAGGAGATTTCTGAGGAGCTCATAAAAAGAGTTGTTGATGCTCATCAGGCTGGAAAAGGTTACAAAAAACCATTTCTCTAAAGAGTTTTGGACTCCACCAATCCACAGTCAGACAGATTGTGTACAAAATGGAGGGAAATTCAAGACCATTGTTACCCTCCCCAGGAGTGGTCGACCAACAAAGATCACTCCAAGAGCAAGGTTGTGTAATAGTTAGCGAGGTCACAAGGACCCCAGGGTAAACTTCTAAGTAACTGAAGGCCCCTCTCACATTGGCTAATGTTAATGTTCATGAGTCCACCGTCAGAAGAACACTGAACAACAATGGTGTGCATGGCAGGGTTGCAAGGAGAAAGCCACTGCTCTCCAAAAGAACATTGCTGCTCGTCTGCAGTTTGCTTAAAGATCACGTGGACAAGCCAGAATGTTATTGGAGGAATGTTCATTCCAGCATAAAGGAACCTTATTCCATCTGTGAAACATGGTGGTAGTAGTATCATGGTTTGGGCCTGTTTTGCTACATCTGGGCCAGGATGGTTTGCCATAATTTGACAGAAGAATGAGTTTTGAATGATATCAGAGAATTCAAAAGGAAAATATCAGGACATCTGTCCATGAACTGAATCTCAAGAGAAGGGTGGGTCATGCAGCAAGACAACGACCCTAAGCACACAAGCCGTTCTACCAAAGAATGGTTACAGAAGAAGGGATTAAAGTTGAACGTTTTGGAATGGCCAAGTCAAAGTCCTGACCTTAATCCAATGGAAATGCTGTGGAAGGACCTGAAGCGAGCAGCTAATGTGAGGAAAAACCCACCAACATCCCAGAGCTGAAGCTGTTCTGTACGGAGGGAATGGGCTAAAATTCCCCCAGGACTGATCAACCAGTTACAGGAAACGTTTAGTTACAAGTTTTATTGCTGCACAGGGGGGTCACAGCAGATACTGAAAGCAAAGGTTCACATACTTTTGCCACTCACTAATATGTAATACTGGATCATTTTCCTCAATAAATAAATGACCAAGTATAATATTTGTCTCATTTGTTTAACTGGGTTCTCTTTAGCTACTTTAGGACTCGTGTGAAAATCTGATGATGTTTTAGGTCATATTTATGCAGAAATATAATCTACCAACACCTCCCTTGGAAACATAGTCACACTACACCTGTTGGTTTTTCCAGAACGTCCCTGACCTGCCCGATACTCCAGAGCACTTTAGGACCGATCTGTCCCGAGACCTCGCTGCCCTGCATGAGATCTGTGCAACTCACTCGGATGAACTCCGTACCTTGAGCAACGAGAGAGGAGCACAGCAGGTGTGTAGTAAAAATGACATCAGATATGTAGGATTGTATTTAAGAGCCTGTGTGGTGAAGCTGATAACACAGAGTAAGATGATGACACTTGTTTAATTGTAGTCACTTCTTCAGTGGAGCTTCTGGACAGATAACACAGAACAAATGAAACGTTTTGTCCCGCGAACTAAAATAGTTTGTTTATAGTACTGATAAAAAGGACAGTGAGGGCTCTAGTCTACAGCCGCTTGGACGGAACCATGCCATGTACGTCCTTCTTGGGCAGATTCCAGTAAGGCAAGTGTGTGATCAGTTAAAGGCTCTAAGCAGGCTGCAGACCAGACAAACGAGAGCTCGTTAGCCCTATTTGTTCCGGACATGGGATGATTGCCTTATTAGATTCGTTTCTGTCTCCGTAGCACGTGCTGAAAAAGCTGCTGGCCATCACTGAGCTCCTCCAGCAGAAACAAGCGCAGTACGCCATGTCCAACAGCAACAGGTAGTTCCGTCCCCCTCTCTCTGTCTGTCTCTCAGTCTGTCTCCATGGAGTAGCCAGTGGGATCCCAGCATGCTCCATCTTCATCATCATGGCATCCTCTCTCCCTCGCCTCCTCTAGCCATCCCCCCCTCCCTCCCTCCACCATGCCACGATAACTATGCAACTACAGCAACAAAACAAAAAGCTCGGGGGCCTGAAGCCTATAATGACTTAAGCTATTCTTCGTGTTTGACTGTGCCCCGTATCATGGGTACTTCATTTTCGTTTCCCTCCCTCAAATCGGGTCGTCGGAGTGACCCGCCAAGCTCAGAGTACCGCCCAACAACCGTTGCCAAAGCGTTCGCTTTCCGCCTGCTTGATCCGAAAACTGACACTAGGCCGCAGCGACATATATCCACGACTGGATCCTAATGCTTTTTATACTGTAATTTGTCACTGATTTAAGATCCTGAACATGCACATGTGCTCAGACTAGTGTTCCTTTGCGTTTCACTTAGCTCCGATTGTGGTGTAGACTGGATTTTTTAAGAGAGTGTGATTATTTTATATCGGATAAAAACAATAAATTCTCTTGCTGGAATCTTGAGTATATAATTTGAGTAAAACCCCGCCCCCTGCTCTCCGCACAAATCGCGTTCTTTTCATTCGGTTCTTCCCCGAGAGTCACTGAAAGGCAGATTTGTCCTCAGGGGAAGAAAGATGTTTACAGCGGTGAAATTTCTAATAGTACAGACTGTATCAGGAATGCATGCACTTAATAAACATTTTATAAAGTACTGACTGACTCCTTTCTCAGACCGGCGTGTTTCAGGCCCGAGATCGTTCAGTGCTTCCACTTTCTCTCTCTCTTGTGAAATTTGCTTATAGAAAATCGAAATTGTGAAGACGGGATGATCTCGCTAAACCATTTTTATCCGGGCCAGGGAACCCACAGAGATCCAGAACTATACACGAGTCCGTCACGGGGGCCTGGAAAAGGCACCAATAGTACTTGAACCCGGTTCGCTAGGGAACTGTGCCTAGTGGTGTAAACTATGGAATCTCATAGCAGTTTGATATGAGTGTGGTTTAACTGTGGTAGCCTAGCGGTTAAGGGACTGGACTCTGGACCAGAAGGTCCAGGGTTCAAATCCCACTTCTGCCAAGCTGCCACTGTTGGGTCCTTGAGCAAGGCCCTTAACCCACAATTGCTTGGATTGTAAGAGTGTATCAATTGTAAGTCGCTCTGGATAAGGGTGTCTGCTAAATGCTGTAAATGTAAATGGTTTGTACTGGACTGGTTAAAACTGTAATTAAAACAGTATGATGTAAACAACCATTTAATACTTAATTACCCACCAAATTAAACGAAGTGGGGGTGTAGGAATTAATTCAGAATGCCATTCCATTCCCTTATTAGCCAAATCTTTTTCTGTAGACTTCTGGGATAGTGTTAGGGATTTACACACTCACACCTGTGACTTAGACTCAGGATCCTAGAGTGACTCTGTGTATCGGACTACTTAATGCCGAAGTGCATATTTCACTTTTTATTTGAACTATGACTCCATGACTTTAGTTCCATTCGTAGATTTATCATCTATGACACCCAAGGAGGTCGGGTCCCTTTTTGAGTCTTGGTCCTCCCAAGGTTTCTTCCTCATAACACTTAGGGAGTTTTTCCTTGCCACTGTCACCCTAGGCTTGGTCAGTTATTAGGAGATAATCTAAAATTGTACAGTTGCTTTGAGACAATGCTCCATTGTAAAAAGCGCTATAGAAATAGATCTGACTTGACTGCTCCAGCTGCATTCTGTACCAGGCTTTAATGAGGACCGTGTTTAGTCAATTTCGATTTACTCACTGGATTAATATTGAACAAATGCTGTAAGGAGATGGACTGAAAGAAATAATTAACTCATGACACGGGTTGCTACTTTCAAATTTGGTGACGTGAGGAAAAACGTTTGTCTCGAACCGCACCTGAAGCAAATTCTCCACCAGTGTTAATTTTGTTGACGAATGATTTTCGTCAGTTTGTCAACGACCCTCTTTTCCAACGAAAACGAGACGATGACTAAAGTTAACTAAAAACGATAAAAAAAATTTAGGACGACATGAATTGACACTTTTTCTGTCATGTTTGGCTGACTCGACAAGTTGGGAAAAGACCCAATCATAACTTGAGAACATGTGGAAAGGCGGGACTTTTTGGGTAGCGATCCAATCAGTAATGCGGTAAGACGCAGGCGTTTGACTCCGAGAAGTCTCGCGTCTGGCTCCACAATGTCCACACCTGAGAGAAAGTGGGGAGTCGATATTCTCATTTGATATAAAGGAAAACAAACAAGACTCTTTGTAAACCGTGTGGGGCGAAAATCTCCAGTAAAAATACTACAAAGTTTAGACGACGTCTGCAGGCATGTCGTCCTGAAACTGCGCATTTAAATAGCGAATAACGTAGGGATTAAAATGTTTTCAGTTCGTGACATGAATATATTTTAACTTTGTCTGGAGTGTTCATATTATATTTAAGGAGTACTCGTAACATAACTCCGTTTTATACTGTAATGATGAATAAATGCATATAGAGCATGCATATATCCGATCTTCTGGTCTTATATGTGTAATAAAGCTCATAATATATCATTTATTCCAACTTGACCCTATTCTACAATATCTCATGAGGGTCCACATCGAGTTTGAAGCAGATCTTTGATGGAACTTGAGTTTTGGTGATCACTTTACTGTATAGTTATTATAATGCATGCATATAGACCTGAGCATATATACTAATTAGATCTTATATCATTCATTCCAACTTGATCCTATTCTAGGATATCTGCTGAATGTCCAAACCGAGTGTGAAGCCACTTTGTGTGCGGTTATTTACGTATTGCAATGCTTACATTTCATATTTTAGTCAACTACACCTACTGGAGATTTAGTCGACCATAATCTTATTATAATTAGACTAAAAACAATTCAGATGACTGAATTATGACTAAAACGAAGTTCTTTTAGTCAAGACTACAAAGAAATTAACATTTGCTGTCAAAATTAAGTTATTTTCAACCCAAATATGCGATCGATCCTGAAAGTCAATTGGTGACTTTGAGAGAGCCTGTTTGTGGGAGGTAATCTGATCGCCCTTTGCTTGCAGTTCCCATTTGAAACGCTAGATGGAAATATACTCTGTCAAAAGAGACTAATACGGCTGCGTGTGCAGATGGTTCGTTATAAATGTTAATAAACCGGTTCAGACCCGGACTTTGTCCAAAATGGCATACTTAACCAGTACACACTAGATTCTATCTAGTACGCGAGTGCTGAGCACGCACAGAACCTGCTACCCGTTCTCATGTACTGTTAAGTGTGGAATTAGTTTCAGATTGTGCCGACATGGCATCCAGCCCCGGCCTCGATCGATTGGCATCAGCCCCAAAAACACTGACCAGTTCATCTTTAAATTATATAAAATGAATATTATTAATATTTTAACACCCACTTGTTTAATCAGCTTGTTTTTGGTGCAGCTTTAAATAAGCGATTAATGACTGTAGCACCCTTAAGCCATCTTTACACTGCATGATGCTTGGCCTGATTCTGTAGTTGCAGACGAATCGAAATTAAACATGGATTTGTGGCAGCAGACAATGTCCAACCATCTTTGAAGTACAAACACTTTATTTTCAGTAAATCAGCATAATTACAGCAGGCAAATATTGCCTAGGTATTTATAAGTTACTAAATTCAGGACTCTGCTCAAAGCACTGCTTCGGCCTCGGCTGTACTAAACAGAGGACCCATTATACAAATGTATCTTCGTTAAACCTGTCACAAAGGCTCCAGGTCTTCATCGGTCCACTCCTACAAGTCATAAAGCCTCATTAGATCGGGGATAATGAAGCCGGTGAAACATTGGAGTTGCTCTAGAGGAACTGACAGAGTCATAACTCACCTCCTCAGTAACAAGGGGCTTTTTCACAACATGACCGTCCTCTTCGTAGCCATGCTTTCTCTTCCTGCAGAACAAGACAGTACCTTTGTGAAAAGGTGGAGAGAGACTAAAGCGTGTTCAAGTTAATCATCCCATGCTCTCGAGTGCATTCCCCTTCTTTATTCTCCATGTGTAGCTTTAGACTCATGTCCATATTAGGGTTAGATAACAGCCGGACACCTCTTCAGGACCAGGTAGGTCCATTTCATTTCATTTCAAGCATACATACATGGATGCACTTTATTACTCTATATTAATCCCTGTTTTATGATGGTTTGATAAATACACAAACAGCAGAAACCATATTCTGAATTTCTTTTCCATACTAAATGAGGAAATCGGCAGTGCCTGATGTAGGGAGTCACATATTGGGAGTGATGAGCGCTGGGAAATGTAGTGACGAAAATCGTGATAATCGTATCTTTTTCGATGTCAATACATTACTCAATACTTTCGCAAAACGTTGCCCAGCTGTAGTTTCATGCAAGTGCTTAAGCATGTTTAAGGCACCATACGATATGTACAGTATATTACACTCCTCAGTTTGAGAAACTGAACTTGCGATGGATTTGAGGGAATGTATCCCCCATCTTAAATCAGGGACTCCCTGTAGTAAAGAGCTGTCATTATACAGAGCTTTAAGCTCTCATCTGTCATACTTCTTTTTATTGCCGTTTCTTCCACATATTTCTGCGATTAATGCGGCTCGAACCGCTTAACATGGTTCAAACATAGATCATCGCTCTGTGTGGGGCGCTATGACTGAGTCGATCGCATTTATCGTTTTTAATAGAGTTAAGTTTAAAAATCTCCCATAGAAATACATTGAGGGATGTTCAGATTCAAATCCCAACCAACAAAATTCAAACTGTAACTGAAATCGATGATGTCACCACAGAGCACTCAGTGACCTGTTATTGCATCTACAGATACAGTGGTGCTCAAGTCTGTGAACCCTTTAGAATTTTTTATATATTTCTGCATAAAATGTGACCTAAAACATCATCAGATTTTCACACAAGTCCTCAAAGTAGATAAAGAGAACCCAGTTAAACAAATGAGACAAAAATATTAGATTCAGTTCATGGACAGATGTCCTGACATTTTCCTTTAGAATTCTCTGATATCATTCAGAATTCATTGTTCCATCAATGATGGCAAGCCGTCCTGCCCAGATGCAGCAAAACAGACCCAAACCATGATACTACACCACCATGTTTCACAGATGGGATAAGGTTCTTATGCTGGATTGCAGTGTTTTCCTTTCTCCAAACATAATGCTTTTCTGTTAAACCAAAAAGTTCTATTTTGGTCTCATCCATCCACAAAACATTCTTCCAATAGCCTTCTGGCTCGTCCACGTGATCTTTAGCAAACTGCAGACAAGCAGTGGCTTTCTCCTTGCAGCCCTGCCATGCACATCATTGTTGTTCAGTGTTCTTCTGATGGTGGACTCATGAACATTAACATTAGCCAATGTGAGAGAGGCCTTCAGTTGCTTAGAAGTTACCCTGGGGTCCTTTGTGACATCACCAACTATTACACGCCTTGCTCTTGGTGATCTTTGTTGGTCGACCACTCCTGGGGAGGATAACAATGGTCTTGAATTTCCTCCATTTGTACACAATCTGTCTGACTGTGGATTGGTGGAGATGGAGATGGTTTTGTAACCTTTCCCAGCCTGATGAGCATCAACTCTTGTTCATGCCATGATACACTTCCACAACACTAACTGCTAATCCTAGAGGTTCACATATGTTTCCATTCACTAATGTAATATTGGATCATTTTCCTTAGTAAATAAATGACCAAGTATAATATTTTTGTCTCATTTGTTTAACTGGGTTCTCTTTATCTACTTTAAGGACTTGTGTAAAAATCTGATGAGGTTTTAGGTCATATTTATGCAGAAATATAGAAAACTCACAAACGTAAGCGCCACTGTACATAAACATGTAAAAGTATTGGTGCACATTTACCACATTGTATCAGAACTGCATGAGAGACTTGTAGGCTGAAAAACATTTTGTTGGTACAGCTACACTACATGGGTTGCCTTAACACGTTTTTATTTGACAGACCTGAATGTACCATCATGGCTGCCACGATCCAAGTGCTGTGACCTGAATCACTGCAGCATGCTGAAGGACTGAAGCTGATCCTCTATAAGGCAGGGCCCACACCAAGCTTTTGAACTCCGTGTAGCTCAATCGATCAGGGTCAAACGATTCTCGGACCTCGTCTCTAACTAAGGTTGGATTTCTGCACCAAGCCTTCGCAGATGACTGGAGAGCTCTGGATTTTTTTTTAAACTACACCACTGGCAACCATCAGGGAGGTGAGAAGCACCTGTACAAGCCTTAAACTTGCACTCCAGTCTGGAAACCTCTGCCCTTTGATCTTATTGCACCTCAGCTCTTAGCAGTTTGGTTCCCTGTGCATGCGTTTCTGGTTTTGGACCTAAAGCGAATCACATTTTCGGTGTCTTAAATCAGATGCTCAATGCTAACCAGTCGATTAGTAGCGTGTTTGATTTATGCAAGAGATTATGATACACTGTTCCACCTCTTATGCTTCCCTAAATCATGCCTGTAAATACTAAAGGTGAACCTGTTTTTATGTTTTTTGTTTAGACAGCATTGCCAATGAGTCCCGCCATTTTTTGTATGTGATTTCCTCCCAAGTAAGAGTTAACCCCTCGTTCTTGCTTTCACTCTATACCAAAATCATTTTGTAGCTGTAATGCAGTGACCTTCAGCAAACGCTCTGTAGCTTCACTGTTCCGTGACGGAACCGACCTGAGAACCAGCACGATGCTGCGTCTGCGTTTCTGAAGCCAATAGACTTTTATTTTTCTACCTGAAACTTTTTGCATCTTAGACAAGAGTGCGACTGACCATTCAGAATAAAACTTTGTACTATAGTGCTGGTGTGCCGCCTCTTCCTTAGGATGCCAACAAAACTCGACCCGGGATCTAATTCATTAAATAAAAACATTTTACTATGCAATAGCCGTGTGTGTACACTTAAGGAGCGCATTGCATGGTGGGAGATGTGGTTTGCTAGAGGAACGTGTGGTTAAAACACTGCTGTTTTGAGATGGGAACTCGATGCCCCTTCATGTTTCTTTACGTTTATTTCTGGACTGTACCGGCGAAATGAACTGCCAATCACTACAGAATTGGGGCGGGTAAATCAGGATTACAAAACAAGGACTGGGCCAAGGAGGACAGTGCAAGATGATTCCACCACGATACTCACTTTAATGTCTTTGGACCATGGATAATTAGGGTTCACTCTGTTCAATTTTAATAACCGCAAACGTTTTAAAGAAGATCTGGTAGCAGTGATGCACTGGAATTTTGAACACGTTTCATTTGGAGGCTGAAACCAAAAACAAAGGAGTTGTGGTGTGTTCAATAAAACACTTATTAATAGGTCACATGGACAGTGAGCAAGTCAGATCTATTTCTATAGTGCTTTTTACAATGGAGCATTGTCTCAAAGCCACTTTACAATTTTACATTATCTCCTAATAACTACATCCAATCCCAAATTGAGCAAGCTTAGGGTGACAGTGGCAAGGAAAAACTCCCTAAGCGTTATGAGGAAGAAACCTTGGGAGGACCAAGACTCAAAAAGGGACCCAACCTCCTTGGGCGGCGTAGATGAGCACTAACCTCTGTTTTGGGAAGTGCATACTCAAAAGCGAGTATTCACAATTATCGAGTATGCATACATTGCATGCACACTTTTTCAGTATGAATACTTTGTGTGCTTGTTAACATAGTGATCAGTGTTTACATGACCTATCAATAAATGTTTTATGTGCTGTTCAACACACACAAAACAAGTCCTTTGTTTTCAGTTTTGGCCTCAAAAAGAAACCTGTTCAAAATTTCCTTTGAATAGGCATACCTATTTCAGTAAGCATACTTCATACTTATTTTTGGAGTATGGATACTTTTTTGAGTAGGCATAATTTGCACACTTATTAAATCAAGAGATACGTGTGGGACTGTGGTGGCATAGTGGTTAAGGTACTGGACTATGGATCAGAAGGTCCAGGGTTCAAATCCCACCTCTGCCAAGCTGCCACTGTTGGGTCCTTGAGCAAGACCCTTAACCCACAATTGCTTGGACTTGGACTGTACCAACTGTAAGTCGCTCTGGATAAGGGTGTCTGCTAAATGCTGTAAATGTAAATGCTCACTGTTCATGTGACTATTTTGCATACTTATTTTTTGAGCATGCATACTTAAGGGGAGGCATTATGCATACTTGTTTGAGTAGGCATATTTCGCATACTTATTTTCTGAGTATGCATACACTGCATACCTACTTTGAGGATGCATACTTTTAAGGGGAGGCACATTATGCATACTTATTTTTTGAGTAGGCATATTTTGCACACTTATTTTTTGAGTATTTAAATTTTTTTTGGCTGTTGGACCTTGAGCAAAGAAAGATAAGATCAGCTACTAAATGTCCTCATCAAGTATCAATAAAGGAAGTCTGCCACGGTCCGTAACCTAATCCAGAACCATGGACGTTGCTACCTAAAATACGCAGCATATTTTTGTAACTGAAAACCTTAATAAAGTTCCTGTTTCCTCACCCCAAACATAGTTTACTACTACTATAATAAAATGCCATCATGTGTGTGAGATGTTCCACTCACAGATTAGTGCTGCTCGTGAATTCGGTGTGAATCCTTTCCAGCTTCTGTTTGTAGACGTTTACTTCCTCAGCTTTGGGAAACTCATATTCCTTAAGCAGAGTGGTGATTCCTAAAATAGTGAAATAGCACCCAGTTCTTTATTTTTTTTAAACAAGTAGCACCAAAAGCAGTGGTGAGCAGCCAAACTAAAACTACCTTTAAAATTGAACACTTACGTCTCATTGCATCATACATCTTAGAGAGGGTCTCCTTGTCATCCTTCAGCCCCATGCATTCAGTAAGATACCTGCATAGAGTGTTTCACACACGCCAGATGGATTAACAAAAATAAATCATACATTCAAGAGTAAACAGACGACTGGGCCATTAAGTAACAGATCAGCTACGAGACCGGTTTATTCCTAAGCCTAACAGCTATGAGGAACAAGTGTTTATTCCTAGAGACTTATGTATGAACACTGTACAATACATCAACTACAGAGTTCCATGTAATAATGTGTGAGCTGCCATTACTGAGCATGTCAGTCACTTTTCAAAAAACAGTCAAAAACATGGCTTAAGAATTCCCATATTCACTGGATCATGTACATTTACAGCATTTAGCAGACGCCCTTATCCAGAGCCACTTACAATTGATACAGTCTTACAATCCAAGCAGGTTTAAGGGCCTTGCTCAAGGACCCAACAGTGGTAGCTTGGCAGAGGTGGGATTTGAACCCTGGACCTGTTGACCCATATTCCAGTACCTTAACCACTAGGCTACCACAGTCCTGTAGCCAGGTAGGACAGACCAGTCTTTCTATGCCGTGGAAATTATCCGATTTCACCTAATCGGTACACTTAAGCCAGTGTCGTGTAGTGACAGGCAGAACAATTACATTCTCTTCCACTAGAGGGCAGTAAGATATCAGCTTTGTGTTCAACTAAGCAGGCACAGGTTTCACCTACTGAGTAAATTGAGACTAGATTTATTATATTTCACTAAATATACTGTGTGAGATTTTTGTTTGGTGGTGTGCCTTGTGATTTTTCTAATATGAAATATGTGCCATGGCTCAAAGACACTGGGAAACACAAACGAAGCTTGCTTTCAGAATCAGAATCAGAATCAGCTTTATTTCGCCAAGTATGTTTACACACACAAGGAATTTGGTTCCGGTTGATGGTGTCTCGTACAATTAACAGGTACATATAATTAAGAAATATACAAATTATTATACAAATTTCTATACAAAATGCTAATAATAGTAAGGTGCAGTGTGCGTTGTAGTGCAACAACAATGATGTGCAACATTTAGTTGGTGGTGTGTATTCTAGTTCAGTGATATTGATCAGCTGTTAATGAGTGTAACAGCATGAGGAAAGAAACTGTTCGAGTGTCTGGTAGTTTTTGTGTAAAGTGTTCTGTATCTCCTGCCAGAGGGAAGAAGCTGAAATAAGTTGTGTCCAGGGTGTGAGGAGTCTGTGACGATTTTCTCTGCCCGTTTTTTGGTTCTTGAAGTGTACAAGTCCTGAAGGTTGGGCAGAGGAGCACCAATGATTTTTTTTTCAGCAGTTCTGATCGTTCTCTGCAGTCTGTTCCTGTCTTGTTTTGTAGCTCCTCCAAACCAGATAGTGATGGATGAGCACAAGACAGGTTCTATGATCGCAGAGTAGAACTGCTTCATCAGCTCCTGTGGTAGGCCATAGTTCCTCAGTTGGCGCAGAAAATACATTCTCTGTTGGGCCTTTTTGAGGATGGAGCTAGTGTTGAGCTCCCATTTCAGGTCCTTAGAGATGACAGTTCCCAGAAACTTGAAGGTCTCCACAGACTTCACAGGGCAGTCGGTTATGGTGAGGGGTAGCAGTGGTGAGTGATGTCTTCTGATGTCCACTGTCATCTCCACTGTCTTGAGCGCGTTCAGCTCCAGAGTGTTCTGTTTGCACCAAAGCACCAGGCGTTCAACCTCCCTCTGATATGCAGACTCGTCACCATCCTCTATGAGTCCGATGACTGTTGTGTCGTCTGCAAACTTAAGGAGTTTAACATTCTGGTCATTCGATGTGCAATCACTGGTGTAGAGGGAGAAGAGCAGTGGGGACAGGACACATCCTTGTGGAGCTCCAGTGCTGATTGGCTGTACATCTGAAGTGATATTCCCCAGTCTCACCTGCTGTGTTCTGTCCATCAGGAAGCTGGTGATCCACTGACAGATCGCAGGAGATACAGTGAGCTGGGAGAGTTTGGAGGTGAGGATATCTGGTTTTATGGTGTTGAACGCCGAACTGAAGTCAACAAAAAGGATTCTAGCATAAGTCCCTGGGCAGTCAAGGTGTTGGGGGATGTAGTCCAGTCCCATGTTGACTGCATCATCCACTGACCTATTTGCTCGGTAGGCAAACCGCATGGGGTCCAGCAGGTTTCCTGTGACATTCTTCAGGTGGGCCAACACCAGTCGTTCAAAAGACTTCATTACCACAGATGTCGTGCGACAGGTCTGTAGTCGTTTAGTCCTGTGATGGAGGGTTTCTTGGGGACTGGGATAATGATGGATTGTTTGAAGCAGGAGGGGACTTCACACCGTTCTAGGGATTTGTTGAAGATCTGTGTAAAGACAGGAGCCAACTGGTCAGCACAGGCCTTAAGGCAGGAGGGGGAGACGCCGTCTGGGCCTGGTGCTTTCCTGATGTTTTGTCTCTTGAAGAGCCGGCTCACCTCCTCTTCGTGTATTGTCTGTAGAGTAGTGTGGCTGTCAGGAAGAGGGGGTAGGGGAGTTTCTTGGGGTGTGATGGGGGCTATTGCTGCAGGGCTGAAGTGGGTGAGAGGTGTGAATTGCTCCCTCTCAAACCTGCAGTAATATGCATTCAGCTCGTCAGCCAGGTCTTTGTTTGCCTCAGTAGAGGGTGATGGTCCTGTGATAGTTCGTGATGTCTTGCAGGCCTTTCCACACTGATCTACGGTCGTTGGCTGAGAACCTATTTCCCAGTTTCTCAGTATACTTTCTTTTCGCCCGTCTGATCTCTTTTGTCAGTGTGTTCCTGGCCTGTTTGTACAGGTCTCTGTCACCACTTCTGTAGGCATCCTGATTGGCTTGACGAAGCTGTCTTAGCTTGGCAGTGAACCATGGCTTATTGTTGTATGTGCGGAAGGTTTTGGTTGGCACACACACATCTTCACAAAAGCTGATGTAAGATGTCACAGTATCAGACAGTTCATCCAGATTTCCAGTAGCAGCTTCAAAGATACTCCAATCAGTGCAGTCAAAACAGTCCTGCAGTTCTTGCTTCGCTTCCCTGGTCCATTTCTTCACAATTTTGACAACAGGCTTTACAGATTTTAGTTTCTGCCTGTAGGTAGGAATAAGATGAACCAGGCAGTGTTCAGAATGTCCCAAAGCTGCCTGGGGAACAGAGCGATAGGAGTCCTTAAGGACTGTGTAGCAGTGAACCAATGTGATATTTTCCCTGGTAGGAATATTAATGTGCTGTTTATATTTTGGTAGTTGGTGGTTTAATTTTGCTCTATTAAAGTCTCCAAGTATTATGAAGAGTGAGTCTGGGTATTTCTGTTCCAGTCCAGTTATTTGCTCAGCTAGAGTCTGAAGTGAATGACTGGTGTTTGCCTGTGGTGGGATGTAAACAGCGACCAGGATGAAAGAGGAAAACTCCCACGGTGAATAAAAAGGCTTACAGTTTAGAAACAGTGATTCCAAGTTTGGACTGCAGTACTTGTTCAGAACTGTGACATCTGAGCACCAACCTTCATTAATGTAGAAACAAATTCCACCGCCTTTAGTTTTCCCGAAAGCTCCGCTTCGCGATCCGCTCGGCGTAGATTGAAACCCGGCAGATGTAATCCGCTGTCCAGGATGGATTCGCTGAGCCAAGTTTCAGTAAAACATAGAGCAGCAGAACGTCCAAAGTCCTTGTTTATCCTGTTGAGGAGATGTAGCTCTTCCATTTTGTTGGGTAAGGAGCGGAGATTCGCTAAGTGAATCGATGGAAGCGCAGTTCGGAAACCGCGCTGTCGCAGCTTTACGAGCGCACCGGCGCGCCGTTTCCACGTCCCATAAAGGACCGCTGCTCCTCCAACTAAAATCTCATAAAAACTTTCCGGGTTTGTGAAAACTGGACAAAAAAAGTCCGGGATTGACTGCCTGATGTTAAGCAGTTCATCGTTTGAATATCCGTAATTACAGATAATAAGAAAAAAACAAGATAGTACTAGAGAGCACGGTACCGAGGCTGCCAGTCGGGGCGCCATCTTGAGAACATTTTACATAAAAACCAGACACCACCAGCCTTGCAGTCAGTGTCGTTAGATTTAACTGCTAGACGTGGCTCATAATCGCCCTTGTGGAGGAGGTTTGGTTTTGAGAAGACGGGATTTTGCGCAAATCTGCAAACCACGTCGGAAATCGCTTGCTGTTAAAGACAACTAACTTCACCACCTACTAACCAACGACCTACTGTGCAGGATACTTAGATCATTACAAACGTCAGGAGTCCACGAAAGGATTAAACCAGCCAGTATACCAGCGCAGAATCACTTTGCAAAAAAAGTGCCTTACGAGAGAAAAGCATGCCAATCCTGTCACCAATTACACGTGAAAGACACGGTGCCAATTCAGGCTGTGGACAGAGACGGGCTCTAACCATGTTTGAATAATTTTGACCCAAGATGTACACCACCACCACAACAACAATTATCGTTATGGATAAGGGAGCCAGTGTGAACAACTCACGTTTCCATGCTGAGGCTGGCCCGCGCTGCGCTGTTCAGGATGGCGGTGAGGGCAACCTGGGACGGAGAGAACAGAAGCCCAGCGTCGGTCATCGCCGCTCTGTTCAGGAAGTCCTCTGCACTCTTCCTGAGCATCTCTGGGTTCTCCAACATCGGATACCTCGTCTAAAAACCAACAAAGGTAATAAAGGTAATAAATATCAAGGTGTTGTCAGAGTTCACCAGGAATGCCGGCCTCATCTGCTGACCCCACAAGCAGGTACTGTCATTAGACTCAAACCCGCCTGTCCTACCTTCAGGTCTATGAGAAAGCCTTCGAGAGGCCGGTAGGGGTTGTGCACCACCAGGTGAAATTTGAGCTGTTGGATGAGTAGCAGCTCGTACTCCAGGATGTGTTCTAGGGCCCGCTCCTGATCTGCTGGATTCTCCTGAAGGTTCCCCACAAACTGAGTGATGGAAACGTTAAACTCGTCCACCTTACAGGACAGGTACGCACAGGTCAACCTAGAGAAGATGGGTGCCAAGAACAGTAATGAAAACTTACAGATTACCAATATAAAGAACTTAGAACTTCTACCATAGCTTTATCAATGAAACCCTCCATGGAACTGCATGCACAGATCACATTTAGGGGTTATAACATTTACAGCATTTCAGAATCATTGTTCATTCCCATTAATTAAAAATTAGGGATGATGAGTAGATGGTGGCAATCCATTCAGGGGTTCAGACGTATTTATGTATCGTTTGCACGCAGTTTTCTCGTGGAAATATGGGGAAAATGATCCAACATTACATATTAGTGAGTGGAAAAAGTATGTGAACCTCTAGGATTAGCAGTTAATTGGAAGGTGAAATTAGAGTCAGGTGTTTTCAATCAATGGGATGACAATCAGGTGTGAGTGGGCACCCTGGAAGTGTATCATAGCATGAACAAAGATTTCTGAGAAGCTCAGAAAGAGTTGTTGATGCTCATCAGGCTGGGAAAGGTTACAAAACCATCTCTAAAGAGTTTGGACTCCACCAATCCACATCAGACAGATTGTGTACAAATGGAGGAAATTCAAGACCATTGTTACCCTCCCCAGGAGTGGTCGACCAGCAAAGATCACTCCAAGAGCAAGGCGTGTAATAGTTGGTGAGGTCACAAAGGACCCCAGGGTAACTTCTAAGCAACTGAAGACCTCTCTCACATTGGCTAATGTTCATGTTCATGAGTCCACCATCAGAAGAACACTGAACAACAATGGTGTGCATGGCAGGGTTGCAAGGAGAAAGCCACTGCTCTCCAAAAAGAACATTGCTGCTCATCTGCAGTTTGCTAAAGATCACGTGGACGAACCAGAAGGCTATTGGAAGAATGTTTTGTGGACGGATGAGACCAAAATAGAACTTTTTGGTTTAAAAAGGGAGGAAAGGAAAACACTGCATTCCAGCATTAGAACCTTATCCCATCTGTGAAACATGGTGGTGGTAGTATCATGGTTTTTGGGCCTGTTTTGCTGCATCTGGGCAGGACGGCTTGCCATCATTGATGCGTGGAACAATGAATTCTGAATGATATCAGAGAATTTCTAAAGGAAAAAAATGTCAGGACATCTGTCCATGAACTGAATCTCAAGAGAAGGTGGGTCATGCAGCAAGACAACGACCCTAAGCACACAAGCCGTTCTACCAAAGAATGGTTACAGAAGAGTAAAGTTCATGTTTTGGAATGGACAAGCCAAAGTCCTTGTCCTGACCTTAATCCAATGGAAATGTTGTGGGAAGGACCTGAAGTGAGCAGCTAATGTGAGGAAACCCACCAACATCCCAGAGCTGAAGAGCTGTTCTGTACGGAGGAATGGGCTAAAATTCCTCCAAGCCGGTGTGCAGGACTGATCAACAGCTACAGGAAACGTTTAGCTGCAGTTATTGCTGCACAGGGGGGTCACACCAGATACTTAAAGCAAAGGGTCACATACTTTTGCCACTCACTAATATGTAATATTGGATCATTTCCCTCAATAAATAAATGACCAAGTATAATATTTTGTGTAAACATCTGATGATCTTTTAGGTCATAGGTATGCAGAAATATAGAAAATCTAAAGGATTCACAAACTTTCAAGTAACCACTGTACCTGTATTTCAATATGAAGACTTACATTATAGTCCTTGGGTGGAACTCCATTAAGGAGTTATTCAAGTAAAACCTTCTGAAATACATACAAGCCGTGCCCTAAAACAGAAGAACACAACACTTACAATCCATCATTATACTAAAGTAGAGGATACACAAAGTATTTATTCCTGCAGGTGCTCAGACAGCTTTAATAATTACCACTACAGATTTGGGCATGGCAGGTTTGAATGCTGCACAGAAGTCGAGCAGTCTCTTCTCATAGTGTCTGAAGAGCACTTTCTCTTCACGAGGATCCAGAAACATGGACTCCTTTATTCCAGGCTGAAGGAGAAAGAGTATTAATGATAGTGATAACTGCGAGTGTCACATAGACCCTGAACTCGTGTTACTTTTTTCTTTACCTTTCTAAGACTGAGGGCTTTTGAACGAAACTTCTGATTGGCCTCATGTCTACACTGATCAAGTGTGGCCTCCTTATCGAAAATCCAGTATTTCCTCTGGGAGCTGTTGTGGTACATGGCTAATGGTGCTGAAAGTTAAAACAGATCATCATGTATCTAGAACAAACACTTCTGTCTCTCTCATTTCTGGGCAGTGGTATTTCAGCGGTAAAAGTACTGAATTATAGATTAGGGTTCTCTAAACTATTGGGACACTTCGTCTACCGAGTCACAGAAGTATGACTACAGAGGAAAGCAAAGCCCTGTAGTAAAGTTTCTTCCAAATTGTACCTTCATTTTACATCCAGAAATGTCCTCACAGGAGTACATGTCTATTGAAAATTGTTATTGTTCGGTTTCACTTATTTCAGGACAGGCTGGAGTGAGCAGGTACGAAAGTACGTAAGTGCATTATGCAAGAATAAGTGGCTTCCACGCGCCACCTAGTGCACTACAAATCTACCAACTATTTGGGACCCTGCCCCTTCTTTGCTTCATCGTTAAAAAACACGACCCTAGCAAATTAACCGTTTATTTCACACTTTCTTCTTCCTTTATCTCGTTTTGCACCCAAAACAAGTGCACTGCATTATATGCAAAGTTGAAACTAAGTTTCAACACATTTCAATACAGACTATAAACTAGACTATGCTAACAATAACGCCACAAACGATGGCCGCATACTAAACCGCGTCTTACTTACTACATACACGCACTACTTAGTGTCTGACACAGCTAACGCGTCCGCACGCTACCGAGTGCACTACTAGTTCATTAATGATCCATTTGAGACACTCTCCACCAACCGTCCCAAGGACGCTAATAACAAACTTAAAGTATACATTCCGACCTCTTTGTCCAGCTCTTACCTTCATCTTACATTAGCTGCCCCTATAATAGTACGTGTTTTAAAAAATCCGCAGTTTCATCTCATTCCAATACAGGTTGTAGTGAATAGTCAGCCAAACACTCAAGACTAGTGGCAGAAACGCTCTCCGCGTCCCAAATTGCTTCTTACTCACTACATACCTGCACAACACCATAGTGTTTGACAACGGTTCCAGACGCTACCTAGTGAACTAGTAATACTTCAAGAATCTAATTGGGACACTGTACCTCTAGCATCGTTACATATGAAAACACGACGATGCAACCTAAGGTTGAAAAATAATTGCTTCTCTTTTTCATACCACATCTAAAACGATGGTGCCATCTTACCTTTGTGGGCTGACTTTCAGGGCAGAAACTTGTTTTTTGGTCCAGTTTAACAAAGCTCATATATAACTGGCACTGCATCCGCACGCCAGCTTCACTTCTTCTTCTTCAGTCAGAATAGAATACACATATACTGCCACCTAGAGTTAAATGTAACTGTGAATAAAATAGGTGAGCTTCAGAAAACATTTAATTCGTGAAACAGATAATTCGAGAGCACTATTAAACGAGTATTTGTATATTAATGTATTCCACTTTAATTAATAAGCAAATATTAATAAAATAATGAATAATATACAAACATTAATAAAAACCTAGAACGCTAAAAAAGTGTCTTCTAGCTGTCCCTGCTCTCTAACATTACGCTTTACAAAGAAATATAATGATTAAAATCTTCCAAAATTCTTTTTTATCTATGCCATAAATATTTGTCATAAGAAATCTATAATAATTTGCGTTAAAATACACATTTCAGTCACGTCAACATGTTTTCACTCAGTCCTGTTATCCTAGCATATTCCCACCAAAATTAGGGAACACACCACAAGTCTCTCTTATTTTTCCTGTATATTTGATAAAATCATAACTATGACTGGGGAGGTCAATCTGAACTTACTATCCTGCTACCTAAATTAGTTTTAGATGTGATTTGTTTATTGTAAAAATACAATTTCTTTGGTAAATCATTAGAATGTGCTCCGCGTCCTAATGCTATTCGTATGGATGTGTTTACATTTTATATATTTGCTAACTGTGTGCTGAAAATCTTTCATTTTTAAACAGCAAGCAAAAGGTTCCAGCCCAGATGGTGGCGGACGACCTGGAACCAATCTGCACAGAAGTAGACTGGCGAGTTCTAAACAGGAAGCGCAATCTCCGTATAACAACAACAAACCCGTGTCTGTGTTACGATCTCCACCATGGCCGCACTGAGGAGAAGGTTCTCTTTGGAGGATAAACGCAAATTCCTGGAGCAGTACGACCAGCTTCCTAAGCTGTCCCTTAGAGAAGCTGCGAGCAGGCTGAGCATCGCCCCGTCTCTGCTCTGGAACATCTTGCGGAAGCGGAGTATGATCGTGAACGGAGAGGTGATTAACCGAAAACCGCGTGTAGGCTGCGGGAAAGCTTCGAAAATGGAGGCGACTTTATGGAGGTGGATCGATCAGTCCAGACGGATTGGATCTCCCGTGACGGATCTGATGATCCACAGGAAAGCAGCGGCTGATGCAGCGCGCATGGGCATGCTCAGTTTCAGGCCGAGTCCCAAATGGTACAGAAGCTTTAAGCAGCGAGAAGCTCTGGTGCGAGAGAAATATCAGATTTATCCGGAAGTGGATCACCCAGATCAGCCCTATATCCTCCAAGATGGATCCTATGAACACAAGGACCAGCCCAAGCTCCAAGATGAGGCAAACAGACTCCAAGACCAATCTTACTGTCTCCAAGGTCTGCCCATCAAGTATCAGGAGCAACCAAACAAGCTCCAAGATCAGCCATGTAACCTCCAAAGATCAGGTGAAGATCAGCTCGACAGGCTCAGTCAACCCAACAAGGTCCAAGATCAATCTGATGATCACCATGGTCAGCCCAACAAACTTCAAGATCAGCCATATAACCTTCATGGTCAGAGTAACAACCACAAAGATCAGCCAAACAAGCTTGAAGATCAGACACCTAACTTCCAAGATAAGACTTCTAACATTCTAGATCAGACATATGAGGTCCATCAGCCCAGCAAGCTTCAGCTTCAGCTTCAGCCAGACAAACTACAGGGTCAGCCCATTAATGAATCGGGTCCTGTTTCTTTGCGATCCGTTGACCCTACGATGAACGAAGCAGTCAGTTCAACGAAACCAGAACCCACGTCAGATCCTCTGGATGAGCAAGATGATCTGGTGCAGCTCAGAAGCGAACCTGTGGTGATCACCACCGTACATAATGGAGACATGCAGACCATTACAGTACCTTCTCTGAACCAGATGAGGGAAGCCATGAGGACTCTGGCTACAGGATTGTTATACAGAGGCTTCTGTGACTTTAAGCTTCTGCATCAGTTTGAGAAAGAAGTTGCGAAGGTTGTAAATAGATCAATGGCTCAAGGGTGCCAGGACAGCTTTATAGCCTGAGCGTACTTGCACTCCATGGCACCTGCTCACTTCATTAGGTACACCACCTTGTTTGTATACTCATTGTTCATTTGGTCAGTTCCACTTACCATACATGTACACTTTGTAGTTCAGGCTGTAGGCCATCTGTTTCTCTACATACTTTATTAGCCCCTTTGTTCTGTTCTCGAATGGTCAGAAGTCAGGACCCCCACAGGACCAGCACAGATACAGGTACTATTTGGGTAGTGGATTGGCGGCACTGAAGTGGTGGTATTGTGTCTGTGCGTGTTGTGCCGGATCAGACACAGCAGTGCTGCTGGAGTATATGGTAAGTGGAACTGATCAAATGGAGAGTGAGTGTAGAAACAAGGTGTACGGTACCTAAAAGTGTTCAGTGAGTGTAGTTGGCACGGGGTGTCCAACATCATAGGAAAAATGGTGACTTTTATTTCCAGAACTTGTTCAGAATTTTCCTGATTACAGATATTTAAACATTAAACACAACCAGCAAACGTATTGCTTATATTAGCAAAACATTTCCAATTCTCTCAGTTGGTGTAGGGCCATCCAGTAAAAGGTTGATTATGGATCTTGTTTCCTTGATTCCCTTGACCAAAGCAATTTTTTGGTAGCTGGTGATACCAAGACACCGATTTTCAAATCCCAGCCCTACTCTTACTGTTGATTTCCGATAAGCAGAATTACTTTGATGAATTCCTCCTTAATTGGATAAATAATGATCTGTAAAAAAAAAAAAAGACAACAACAAAAGACGTATATTAACTCTATGATGCTGAACTTTGGGTCACCCTGTTTACTATACTAAGGGTTCTTGGCATCCTCCTGGCTGAATGGTCTAGACACCTTGTTACATTGTGGTTCCTGTCTCACACTGCAGGTTCCCAACCACATTATGCTGTTACTGGGCGGTACATCACTATATGCTTCACTGACTGCTCACATTAATGTTACCGAATGTCATGGACGCTGTAATCCAGACTGATTAGAACATTAAGGTCCTTTTGGCAGAGCTGGGAATTGACCTTCTGTGAATCTGCATGCTTCCAAATCTGATGGTACTGCTGTTCTCCAAAACCAACCCTGTATGAGCTGGCTGTCTCCCTGTATGGAACACTGTTGCAGGAAGCCATAAAAATGCCAAATGGCATATCGGTCATGTGTACACCTTAACTAGAACCAAAGGTAAACACATATGTCTTGCAATAACATTTCCCCTAAACAAATGTTCTCCCAGAGAAATTAAATGCTTGGTATTTGTTGACTATATAACATGGTTGCCATGCCAACTAGTAAGCAATTGCATGCAGTCATACTGACCAGCGTGCGCCTAATATACTGTGTGTACAGTTTGCCTTACACTGCGGGTTCCCAACCACATTAGGCTGTTACTGGGAAGTCAGTACATGTATTCAAATCCAAGCAAATATAACACCAACCTTTCAACCGTATGGTGTTATATACTTCTCTTAATTTTAAAAAGAGCCCTTGAGGAAGCTTTCTTATAAGGGTGTATGGCTGTGATATCCATAGTACTGACTGTTTGCTTCATAACTCTACTGATTAAGACACCAACCACCAACCATTAAGAAACCAACACGAGCGTCGTACAACCGTTTGCACCAGTCATTTGATTCTCTGTTGTTTAATGCTTTATATTTTGTAAATGTTGAATAAATTTGTTGGTGGTGAATTGCTAGCAAAACTGGTTTAAATTGGACCGGGCTAGTTTTTACTTGGTAAAGCCTGGTTTCTCTGCTGAAAAGGCCAGAATATGTTGTGTTTTGGATAAGGGCTAACCAGGATAGACCAGCATGAACATTGTACTTGCTGGCTGTGTTTCTTAGCAGGATAGTGCTGGTTCAGCTTGCTGATGAACTGCTGAATACACTGACTATAAGAGCACCAATTGCATCCAAAACACACACATTTTTTAGCAGTGTTTAGCTTAGGAGGCTATTTAACTACTTTAGTTACTTTACCTACTTGGCTGTAACTCTTACCTTAATTTACTGCATTTGTTTTCAATGTGTTTCTCAAACCAGCGATAGACCAGCAACCAGTTCATTCTGGTCTTTTTGTTTTGTTTTGTTTGCTAGTGTGATACATATTTGGTGCTACATCTTTTAACATTTGCCTCTCTGGTTTTCAGACATTGTTCTTAAAATTTGAAAATCTGTCAAAGTTTATTATGCAGCAAAGTGTAGGATTTAAACATTCATAGATTTCATTTACACTAGTTGGTTTCAGTGGCTTTCCTTCTGGGATTAATAAAGTGATCGATATCTATATATACTTTGTAAATAGTGCTTATTTTGCAACAAATCATCACACACTCACCTCAAAAGGTTTTTAAAAAGTAAAGGTAATGTAATCAAATTGGGTTACATTAACCTATGAGTTACTTGTTACATCCAAAAATTAGGCAGTGTGATCGCCAGTCCTTAAGTCTTAGGCTACTCCCTGTCAGTTTTAGTCACTTTTATACAAACTTGGTGCTCAGTAAGACTAGAAATGTTGTGTTTCTCTGGTATTACATAATTCCACAGTTTTTTTTTTATAGCATTGGGCATCAACTATTTTGCTGTCCAGTCAAAATGTCCCCCACACACAGTGGCAGGAACGTTATTAAGGTGAGGTTAGGCAAGTATTAGCAAGAGATTACACATGGACATATGTTTTGTCTGTTCAGCCTAAGTGAAATTTGATTTGTACACATTTCTAAGGTGAGTGTGTGAGGATTTGGAGATGCAGTTTTGATGACTTGCTATGCCTCCCTTAACTGTTAGTAACTTTAGCATTGTACATTCAGTACAAAATCAGATACAGTGGTGCTTGAAAGTTTGTGAACCCTTTAGAATTTTCTGTATTTCTGCATAAATATGACCTAAAACACCATCAGATTTTCACACAAGTCCTAAAAGTAGATAAAGAGAACCCAGTTAAACAAATGAGACCAAAATATTATACTTGGTCATTTATTTATTGAGGAAAAATGATCCAATATTACATATTAGTGAGTGGCAAAAGTATGTGAACCATTGCTTTCAGTATCTGGTGTGGACCCCCCTGTGCAGCAATAAACTGCAGCTAAACGTTTCTGTAGCTGTTGATCAGTCCTGCACACCGGCTTGGAGGAATTTTAGCCCATTCCTCCGTACAGAACAGCTTCAACTCTGGGATGTTGGTGGGTTTCCTCACATTAGCTGCTCGCTTCAGATCCTTCCACAACATTTTGATTGGATTAAGGTCAGGTACTTAGGGTCGTTGTCTTGCTGCATGACCCACCTTCTCTTGAGATTCAGTTCATGGAACAGATGTCCTGACATTTTCCTTTAGAATTTCTCTGATATCATTCAGAATTCATTGTTCATCAACGATGGCAAGCCGTCCTGCCCAGAGCAGCAAAACAGGCCCAAACCATGATACTACCACCACCATGTTTCACAGATGGACACCATTGTTGTTCAGTGTTCTTGTGATGGTGGGACTCATGAACATTAACATTAGCCAATGTGAGAGAGGCCTTTTTTCCAGTTGCTTAGAAGTTACCCTGGGGTCCTTTGGACCTCGCCAACTATTACACGCCTTGTTCTTGGAGTGATCTTTGTTGGTCGACCACTCCTGGGGAGGATAACAATGGTCTTGCATTTCCTCCATTTGTACACAATCTGTCTGACTGGATTGGTGGAGTCCAAACTCTTTAGAGATGGTTTTCTAACCTTTTCCAGCCTGATGAGCATCAACAACTCTATTTCTGAGGTCCTCAGAAATCTCCTTTGTTCGTACCATGATACACTTCCACAAACACGTGTTGTGAAGAGCAGACTTTGATAGATCCTGTTCTTTAAATAAAACAGGGTGCCCACTCACACCTGATTGGCATCCCATTGATTTAAAAACCTGACTCTAATTTCACCTTCAAATTAAATGCTAAATCCTAGAGGTTCACATACTTTTGCCACTCACTAAATATGTAATGTTGGATTATATTTTCCTCAATAAATAAATGACCGAGTATAATATTTTGGTCTCATTTGTTTAACTGGGTTCTCTTTATCTACTTTTAGGACTTGTGTGAAAGTCTGATGATGTTTTAGGTCATATTTATGCAGAATATAGAAAATTCTAAAGGGTTCACAAACTTTCAAGCACCACTATATATAAATATTTTTATAATTCAAGTTTTTGTGACATGGCAGTTCGGATCACACTGTATGATCCAGTCCACACAGGATGTGAAATACCTTTTACGTAATTGGAGGACATTTGCAGAAAATGCAATTTTAGCTTTATATAATTATCAGTGTTACTGTAACCGTAGGTTTATTTATTTATATTTACCAGTGTTATTAGTAAGGGATTTTGTGAGCTCATTTGCGCTCTTTTAGCCTACTTGTTTATTATTAGCCTTTGCGATTTGACTAGCACTATTTGCTCATTAAAATACGTACTACTAATGACCACATGGGGGCGCCATGCGCTACATTTACAAAGCGTTACTCCTCATTAAAATCCTGTGGGGAACAAATGTGGGCTACAAACCCACAAAGATTTTGTATGATAATATAATTAGTGATTACTTGCACTGTCCTTTGTTTGAGCCACATGTGCTTTTATTTATATATGTATGTCTTATTGCTTCTTACAAGACAACGTAGTGTAATGTGTTGGAACTGAAAGCTGTAGGTGTACGCAATGAGCCTAAAATCCTAAAAGGGACATTGGTATGGACACATTGGTCACGTGAACACACGTGTTAATATAAAGTAAATAGGTCTAATGGGCGTGGTATAATTATATGCATAACAGGAGTATTGCTGAGTGTATTGTGAATGTCTGTGAGGGTTCAGGTGGAATCAGGGATCACTCACAGCACACAACAGTAATGAATGAGCGAGAGCTTTGCTGTATGGCAGTACTTATAACCGAGAAGGTTTGTTTTGAGGCTCTCTAACAAATCAGATCAGCCATATTGCGGCCTCAGAGGTCTGTATTGCGAAAATGATTAAGATGGAGGCTGTGGTGTCGTTTTTCCTCTTCCATCGGATTTAGAATTAATCATTCAGATATCATGCAGTGACTAATATTTTTGTCACTGGTGTAAATCATTTACACCATAGCAAGGACCGACCGAATGGTGTCAGCCAGAAGGTTCAGCTTAACGCACCTCATTTTGTGGCTTGCCAGTTCTTCTAAATCAAGTCTAAACCATACCGGCAGATATTTTAAGACAATATGTGATTATAAACGATAACCGAAGGGCAATAAACCCGGATCTGGATCTGCAACAAGACAGAGGAATTACCAACCCCCCATTTGAGTAGCTCCGTGTAGCCTCATTTGCATAAACATGAGTAATTTATGAATAATAAATGCACCCCTATTCAGCGTGATCCATTAATTTGCATATCACCATGCCACTACAGTTATTTTTTTTTCTTCTGTGCTCTGCCATCATGAAGCACTAAGAATCTGCCTTAAACAGAATCAAAAGAAAGAAGAGCTGAATAGGTGAGTGTTTCGTGCTTTTCTCTTATTTCTGCCTGCTGTCTTTTAAACTGGACCATTTGTGAGCAGAGCAAATACTGGACCGGGTACACTGTTGTGTGTGTGTTGGGGTGGTCTGGGGAGGTGGTGGGGGGGGATGCGTGTGTGTGAGTGTGAGTGTGTGTTTTGCTTGTACAGGCTTGTCAGTCTGTACAATCCCTAGGATGCATATGTGCTCGGTGCTCGCCATTGCATAAACATGAACCCGTGCTGCATTATTGATAAGATCCAGACTCAGCTATATGGCCAGACAAGAAGATGCCTGGATAGACAGAGTGATGACTTTGGTTTATTGTTTGCCTGCGTCTCGCCCTGAATTTCTTCAACCAGGGTGTCAGATATGTTATTTCCCAGATCTTGGGCGCCTCAGCTGTTGCTTTGTGTTTTAAGGGAACAGGGATGAGTGACTTCCCCGGGAATGAACAGTGTATAGACAGAGCAATTGCTGATGGATAGCGTTTACCTCCTGCCACCTAACGTGGTCCTTCCCTTCTGAATCCGGGAGGTCATTTGCATGATCTATTTGTCATGCGGTTACAGTGTCTCCGTGTCAGCAAAGCCTTTAGTCTGTCAAATATGTCGATTTGGTGTAATAGCAGCTATTGTGTGGATGCCGACTGGGGTCAGAAAGGGTTGCCTGTTCTAAGACTACGGAATATTCGCACGAGGTGACTTTTCCCGTTGGTGGATGCTAGGTCCTGTTAGCTTTCAGTTTGGCGGTGTCAAATTGATAGGCGTGGCCATTCTGATCCACCATCTGATTTTAGCCACCTTTTTAATGGCAGCATCGTTCCTTGTTATCCTTAGTTGACCGAAGGTGTCTTTTAACGAGCACACAGACGAATTAACTAAGCTAGACGCAGTACCGTCTCTGTGACGAACAACCGTGTGGATGAACTCAGACATGCCAGGAAACTCAGGCAGCCATATTGTGACAGATCTGAATCTCTAATCAAATCAGCACTCCTATGATAAACTCGTGTAGCCTGGGCGCCGTGTAGGTTTGCTTCCTTTCTTTTTCTTTGTTTTATCGTCCTTAGCATACAAACGTGTGTTACGCGGAGGCGGACAGAGCGCGTCTCGTTTTATCACGAGCAATAGGCGCGTGCAGTTTGAAGCTGGATCTTCAGATGAACTGATGAGCCGGCTCAGTGCGTGATTGGTGATTGCCGTGTTATCTGCCTGCATACCCGCTGCAGATCAGAGGTTCTTCACATCCTGAATGCAATGCTTCTTCGTTTTCTGCTTAGATCCCTAATAACAGACTTGAGGGTCATACCTAGATCCTCAGAAATCAACATTGTAGTTGCTGATCAGTTGGTACTCACCCAAGGGCATTCCATACAGACCCTATAATAAAGGGATACAGGGTGATCGGTAGAAAATTTGCTGTAGTAGTGTTTCCACAATGAAACTACACTAATGGCGTCATTAGAACCTAATAATAACATTTTATCTATAGATAGATATGCTATGATCCGATATGATATATATGTACAGTACTGTTCAAAAGTCTTAGGCCTTACATGCCATTACATCCAACACGTATGTTGAATTAATTTACATTTACATTTACATTTACAGCATTTAGCAGACGCCCTTATCCAGAGCGACTTACAATTGGTACAGTCCAAGTCCAAGCTATTGTGGGTTAAGGGCCTTGCTCAAGGACCCAACAGTGGCAGCTTGGCAGAGGTGGGATTTCAAGTTACATAGTCCAGTAACTTAACTGCTGGGCTACCACAGTCCCATTGATTCAATCTTATTAATTGATCCAGTCCAGAGTCCTAGTACTAATATTTTTGCATCCCCAAATGGCACCACCACGTTAAAATTTAAATCCATTCACAGCTTCCTTGTCTTTTGCCACTTCTAAACATTATAGTATGTATTTTATTGTAACTGAAATCAAGGAACACCCCTGGTCACCCAGCCCCCACCTCAAGGAGTTGTCTCCGGGGAGGCAAAAACACCCAGGTAACACATATCCAGAAAAACACACAAAGCTTAACGCCTTTTCACACTGAGTAAGATTTTTATGCATGAAAAAAAGATGCGATTTTTAACGTAGTGGGGCCTTCACACCAAGTCCGACGAATTTTTTGTCTAAACACTCTGAAAACTCCCTGTTCACATTTGCTTTCTTTAATTTCCTTTCTCTTAATGTATTACAGAGATTTGGCCGTGTCTTTTTCACATCGTCAACCTAAAAAAACAAAGACACAAGCGAAGATGAGTGCAGGAAGCTCTAGTTTGTGTTGTATTGTGATCATGAGCAGATTAGAATGCACTTAGATAAACAAGAAAATGGTTCCATCCAGTCACTATGAGGTTTCTCACCATCATTCTCCAGCCTTTCAGTTCTGTTCCACCAGATCTGTTCTTTAATATCCATGTTTTTAGAGTCAGTGTGTTGCTTGTCCTATAAGCTCTTGTGCTCTGCTGCTAGCAGGATGAGCTGTTCTGCCTGACAACCGAGCTCTGATTGGTCGGCCTGATTTTAACGCAGCCATACAATGCAGAAATTAGAACAGGATCCGATTAAATACTTTACGCAGCTTTGCAGTTGTCAGTTTTGGACTCGGTATGAAGGACTGCATTGATATACGTATGTTCTTTTTCAAAACTTGAGGGCAGGAAACTCTACATCTGAACTGAACTGCACCAGGAGGCCTTGGAGACCAAACACAACTTCGAAACACAACTGAAACCTCACCTCACCAGAAGTGGAATACATACCAGGGTGGTTCAGCACTGCAAACCAGCGCTCTACTGCTGAACTACCCTGGTTCATATCCCAGCTCTGGTGAGGTAATGTTTCAGTTCCATTCTGTCTTCTTAACTGTAAATGTTTCTGCCTTGACAGAAGCTGTCGTGCCTCAGCACTCTTCAGGTTGACCCTATGTTACATATGAGGACATTTTATTCATAGACATTTAAAAAATGCTCCTACATTGTGTAGGTTTTGTTCTTGTGTAATAAGAGTTTTCAGGGTGTTATGTGGCACTACGATGTGTCAACATGGTCTACACATTCCTTTTTCAAAATGAATTCCCACCTTTGGTTCCACAACATAAACCTCACAGCAATTATATTATTATAACCTTGCAATGAAATGATTTTAAGCCATAAAACCATGCAAGAAAATATTTGTTGAGATGCATTAAACATCCATTAGATATATGTAGCTTTCATCACTCCAAAATCCAAAATCTATCCCACTTTTTTATGATTTCTTAATATAATGTAACTAATAAACCCTTTTGAAATGGCAGCACGATAACCATATAGATAAGATATTGTAAGTTCTGGAACTTGTTTTTGGATATTTATATTATTCTGTGACAGACATTTCATCAGTACACTGTCATTTAAATATCCAAATGTTTCTTTTCTTCCTACACAAACCAGATCATATTATTATTAGATCCTTATGTCCTCATAATAAGCGAAATATTACATATGTAACCTTACAAAGATCATTATTAGGTGACATAATGAAATTTGCCACTTTCATCCCTGTGTCAATTCAAAATTCACCTTTCTTTGCTTCACCCCACATAAAGCTTTTGTGTAAGTTCATAGTAATAAAATCTAGGGTTATATAACATTTCATAGGTTGTTATTTGATGAGGTGGAGCATCATTTGTCTAGTTATTATAACTATTTGGGGACAATGACAAATCCCTTGCACTGTAACTTCAAATACAAAATCTTGATTCTTTTCACTTGTAAATTCTGCGACATTATAACACCTAACCCTGTATCACGCTCCAAAAGACTATAATCAGTGTGGATATTATGGGCACTATGTAGCACAGACACTCACATCACTGCATAAATACAAAAAAATACCCCTTTCTGTATATTCTGGTTGTGAAATGTGTATAAACATATAGCCACATTGTGACATTTCCAAATTAAAAGCTGCTTTACAAACTGGCAGTGTCTATATGGACATTTTGGTGGCATTTCTGTTACAGTGTCACTTCCAAATATAAAACTAACCCCATTTCATTTGGTATTAATGCTGCAAATACTATACTAGGGGTTTATAGGGCATTATTCAGGGCCAATTCAACCCCAACCAGTCCAGGGTTTCACTGATTTACTCCTGTAAAGAGGAGATTATTATACCCTTATAATAAATAAAAATATTAGAACCCTATACACCCCTGTTATTCACTGACGAGACGAGAGTTACTCAATTACTGTGACAGAGAAAACGTTCAATTATCCCTCCAGTTAAAAAACCGGTCTCACCTCTCACTGGTTCACTCTTATAACGAGAACGCTATAAGCTTATAGTAAAATTATAACCCTATCCAACCGTGTAAAAGGCATCGTTCGGTAAACTTCTGTAACATTGTAAGGACAATATAGACATGATGTGGCAGTTCTATTACAATATCACCTCCCACTTTAAAACTAACAACATTTTATTTGGTATCTATAGTGTAAATATGACATTGTGGTTCTCACTGATTAACTCTTACAGTGAGGGTGTTATTATAATGCCATAAAATAGTAGAACCCTATACACACCACACAACGGCATTGTGGTGAGATTTAGTGATTTTTGTGACAGATAATTAATTATCATGTCTGTTCGAAACAAATCCAATTCCACCTTCCATGGCTTCACTCCTGTAATGGGGGAATTATTATAACCTTATTCTAAAATTCCACTGTAGCATGTTTGGCATTATTTAGTTTTGGAAAAATTTGTGTGGCCATTATAGATCATTTGTGGCATTTCTATTAATACTGTAAATACTGTAAAATAGGGTTTTATAAAGGTTTAGAGTATTATTTGGTGAGATTGTGTGGTGTATTATTGTGTCAGATATTTAATCATCATGTCTGTCTAAAACACAAAATCCCACCCCAACCAGTCTCACTGATTCACTCCCATCGCATTTGCATTATTATAACCTTATTATGAAATATTATTAACCTATACACCCTTGTTAAATTCACCCTGTTCAATTGTGTGCTGAGCTCAAGCTGTCAAATTAAAAACGAATCCCTTATTTTGTGTTAATACTGTAAATACTATACTAATGTTGATGACTACTGGATAAGAATGAGTGATTGTGTTGTTGTGACAACATTTTAATCATCATGCCAGTTCAAAAAGCAAAATCAACCAGTCTGACTGGTTCACTCTTACACCGAGGCCATTATTATAACCACATAATAAAAAAATACCCTATATCTCTGTTAATATGATTTAATAAATGGTTAACTTTGTATGGCATTATAGACATTCTGTGGCTACTAACAATACTATAACTACTATTCTGTGTAGGTAAGTTTTGCGTGAGACTATCTGCTTTTAGTCATTGTGTCATTTCAAATTGCAACATCATCTTCAGTTTTTATTGGGTCTCTAAACAAGCCTCTATAATGACAATATTATAACCTTATAATAAAAATAACCCAATTCCCACCATTTTAAAGACATTATTTGGTGAGATCATTGTCATTTCCAAATAACAACATGACTCAAATTTTAATTCTATACTAAGGGTTTATAGGTAAATATTTGGTGAGATTTAGTGTATTTTTGTGACAAAGATTTTAATCACCATGTTATTTCAGAGCACAAAATGAATCCCAGCCCAACCAACCTCACTGCTTCAGTCCTTTGAAAGAGGGTGTTATTATAGCTATACGAAACATATTAGAACCATGTTAATGGTGTCACATGCATTTATTATTTATAAATACTATACAAATGTTTGTAGTCAGATATAAGGTAAATTATATGGAGATTGTCTTTGACAGACAGTTTAATCCCTGTAATACTTTAAAGCACGAAACACAAATGCACCCCACCTTTCACTGGTTCTCTTATTACAAGAAACATCATTAAAATATTATGATTAAAATATTCTGCCAATATGCAGTCATGTTAAAGGCATTCCCCCATCCCCAAATATCAGACGTCTTATGTGTCTGGCACTGAAACTGGCACGGTGCACTTTTAGCATGAACAAAAGGAGCTGCATGCGCGTGCACTTCACCCACTCTTTATGCAAAATTAATGCCTCGGCCCCACCACGGCGTGATTTAATTTCTCCCTCTCGTTTTCGGTTGCCCGTTGCCATGGCGAAGAAGGACTAGGGCTGGGGTGACATTAGCGGCTGCGGTGGGGACGAGCGCAGGCCTCTCCACCAATCCCATCCCCGCTGATTTACACGACCTCATCAAGCCTCCATTCTGCATGCAGACGACGCTGATGCCAGGGCTGAAAAGGCATCAGGCATGGGTGATGCATCATATATTAATGTAGCATATTAAAGTCGGCCGAGACACGGCGAGCGATTAATTTGCAGACGTTTCATCATTAGATGCACTCGCAGCTCAGACGCTAAAAAGAAACGCGTTAGTGCCGAAAGTCTATCGATCTGAAACCTACAAAAAAGTGGCTACAAGTGTGTGGTTTCGAAACATGTCAGCTTTCTTAGCAGCCTGAACGCCATTGGCTTGTGTTGTGTGTTGCGACAAAGCGGATTGCGCCAGACAGAGACGGTGTCACACCTCCCTGCCTGGCAGTGACCATGTTGCCACCCAGATTGCAGATGATGTGTGAGGGTTAGTGAAAGATGTGTGAGGGTTTGCTGTACTTCATGGGCTGCTGGAGGAACGGGTCTGTCTGCAAATTCAGGTGTGGAAATCAGAACGTCTCAGATTGGCATTAGGCTCCCAGCCCCCCATAACACACACACACACACACTTACACACACACTGTTTGAGCAGCACACACACTGTTCTTCTACCTCCCTTTCTAATTGAGCTTTGTGTCTGCCTCCCACTCGTTCTCAGACTCTCTCATTTGCATCCGGCGTTGGCACACAGTCACCAGCTGCATGGGGCAGGGCTTCAATCACAAACACAGACCTATTTTACGTGATTTGCATCCTAAACAGACTGCTTATCAGCAGACACACTGCCTGGTCTTCACATACACACTGTTAAAATTAATCACCTTCCTGTACTGTACGGGTACCGCATGTTTGTTTGTTTTTTTCATTCCATTTACAGTGGGTTCAGAAAATATTCAGTTCCCTTCAGTATATATTATCGTGTTGTAGATTCAAACTGAAATGGATTGACTTCTACCCATCGATCTACACCCAGTAATCCACCGTCACAAAGTGAAAATGTTTAGAAATGTTTGCAAATTTACTTTAATGTGAATCTTACTCACATAAGTATTCAAGCCCTTTGCGGTGGCACTCCAGTCTAAGGTCAGGTGCATCCTGATTGCTTTAATTACTCCTGAGATGTCTCTAGAACTGATTTGGAGTCCACCTGTGGCTAATTGCATTGATTGGATATTTTAGATAGGCACTCGTGTATATACGGCCCCACAACTCACACTGTGTATCAGAACAAAAACCAAGCCACGAAGTCCATGAAACTGTGGAGAAGCATAGATCCAGGCATGGGTATTAGCAATTTTAAAGCTCTAAGTGTTCCAGGAACACAGTGGCCTCAATAATTGATAATGGTAGAAGCTTGAAACCACTGAGACTCTTTCTAGAGGCCAAAAAGGCCACAGAGTTAATCGACAAAGATTGGATAACGTTCAGGAAGGAAGACATTCAGCAGTACTCTATCAATCAGGCCTTTATGGTAGAGGAAGCCCGCTCTGGAATAAAAGGCATATGATAGTCTGCTTGAAGAATTTAAAGGAATATGTGCCTGAAGAAAAGGAGCTATTGAGACGAAAAGTCACCCAGAACTCTGAGTGCTCTGTCTGGAGAACAGCAGGCAGAGAAGCATGGTGGTGGCAGCATCACGCTATGGGGTGCTTCTCAGTGGCAGGGACAGGGAGGATGGAGAGGATTGAGAAAAGGATGAATGAAGCCAGTTACAAAGAAGTCCTCAGACTTTTTGTAGTAGCTACCAGACAGCTCACAGATACTATGTGATTTTTTAGTGTGCAATAATGTAAATAAAAAAACAATGACCATATAAGGACTCTGGTGAGTAAAAAGGAAAGAACACCAGTTCAGTACCTAAAGTGAAAAAAAGTGATCCTGGTCTTTTTTTCTCCCAACCATCTAATCTAGTGTTATACACTCCGCAATATATCTAAAACAAACCAGTAGATAAAGCGGAATAAACAGAATTTGGATATTGCAGCTACTATAATATCCAAATATTTAAACGTTATTACTCTCGTTTCTAAAGAGATGCAGAACTCCACTGTGATGGGTTTTTATAGCTTTAGGCTGTTTAAAAAACAACAATAAACTGTGCAATAAAGGTTTTGCTTCAGTAAAACAGTGCTATGCTGTACATATTTTTCGCAGTAATGTGGTGAATTGTTCATCATATACATGTTAATAATTACCAAAAAGTGAAGTCAGGCCACGATAAAACCAATTGTTATGTTCAAAATTAAGTTTATAGAATTCAACAAGTTCAATCACAGTTTATCACTCAGAAAACAATGCTAATTCCCTAGGATTTTAGTTTGTGGGATCCTGGAAGGTGCTATATGATTTGTTTAAAGGGACTGTGGTAGCCTAGTGGGTAAGATACTAGATTATGGACCACAAGGTCCAGGGTTCAAATCCTACCTCTGCCAAGCTGACACTGTTGGGTCCTTGAGCAAGACCCTTAACCCACAATTGCTTAGATTGTAAGACTGTATCAATTGTAAGTCACTCTGGATAAGGGCGTCTGCTAAATGCTGTAAATGTAAATGTAATTTGATTATGAAATGATGAAATACATCATCATATATGTATAATATAATATTCAAACCTATAGAAATTATGCACATGTACAAATTAAATGATTTTGTTTGTGTGTGTGTGTGTGTGTTTCAAGCAACTAAAAATATCCTTGTATGTAGAAATATTTCTAAAATGAATGCCAACCTGCTCATGGAAAAACCCAGCCCAGAAGCAAGCCACCTTGCAGTATGAGTCTTGGTTTCGGTCTTGGTACCTTCTCACCTTGTGGAACCACAAAGACAGGTCCACAACTTCAGAATGCACCTAAAACCTCATCTTGCCAGTATTGTGTTACACACCAGTGTGGCTCAGCGACAGCTTGCAGTGCCAGCTAAGTAACCCAAAGAGGTGAAGGTTGAATTTCAAAGTTGCGATCTTTCTGCATGGTCCGCTGTATTTGAGTTGCTTATCAAAGTCAGATATGTATCCTCAGGATCCTGTCTCCTTGGAGCCAGGATATCTGTTTCGATGTCCAAGCTGAGAGACCCTTGTTTAGGGTTTTATCATGGGTAGGTTGGCATCTGGTTTCTCCTTGCCAGAGGCTCCTGATTCTCAGTAGTCGAGGGCTGGGGCTGTGTGACACAGGTGTGCCCACACACTACATTATTTTAATCGGCACACTACTGAAGGTTTTATATAACGCTTTATAGCATTATATTTTTGTTGTTAATTTGTTCCAAACCTGTCAGATTGTTAAATCCATATTCACTTATACACTTTCCATTTTGGCTGCCCTTCCCAATACCAATATGTCCTCTTTTCTGCTTCAGTGTATATAGATTTTTCTTGGGGGCAGTTGAACAGGAATCAGATTGAGTTCTGACGTTATCTCGGTGCGGAGGAGTGGGAGGATGGAAGGGAAGGGGAAGTGCAAGCATTCATGTGTGAATCCAATCCACCACAGTACACAGTCTCCACAATGACCCCTTTATATCAGTGTAGCTTGTCCGGCGCTCTGCGTCTATCCAGCCTGAACCTGAGAAATGGATGCATGTCCAGCCACGCTGGAGTAATGTATGACCTGTCGACTTGTTCTTCTTGCTTTCTGACCCTGAGTACTGTGGCGCTTGTAAGTTGGTGAACTCTGTAGAATTTTCTATATTTCTGCATAAATATGAATAAAACAATTTCTGATTTTCACGTATGTCCTACAAGTAAATAAAAAGAACAAAATAAAGAAATGAGACAAAGATAATATACTTGTTGATTCAGGAAAATCTAGTAGCGCATATTTGTGAGAGGCAAAAGCATGTAGCAGAGCATCTTGTGCATCAATAACTGCAACTAAATGTATCCGGTAGCTGTTGATCAGCCCTGTACATTGGCTTGGAGGAATTTTAGCCAATTGCAAGAGTCAGTTTACAGACAGATGCCCTTTAGAATTTGCTGGTTTAATTGAGAATTTATTGTTTCTTTAATGATGGCAAGACGTCCTGGCCCAGGTGCTGCAAAACAAGCCCAAAAATGATACTACCACCACCGTGTTTCACAGATGGGACAAGTTCAAATGCAATGTTTTATTCTCTAGATGTAATGTTTCTCAATTAAACCAAAAAAGATATGTTTGGACTCATCTGCCCACAAAACATTTTTCCAATTGCTTTCTGGCTTGTCCATGTGATCTTTAGCAAACTGCAAATGGGCAGCAATGCTCTTTTTTGGTGAGCAGTGACTTTCTTATTTCAACCTTGCCATGCACACCATTGTTGTTTCCATCTCCTGATGGAAAACTCATGAACATGATCATTAGCCAATGTGAGAGAAGAATGTATTTGCTTACATGCCTTGCTATTGGAGTGATCTTTTTGTTCAATCACTTCTAGTAAGGGCAATAATTGGCAAAAACTGAAGCCTGTGATGGTGCATTATTGTTACGTATGAATATGTTTGGATGTGTGAGTGCCTGTGAAAAGAAAATATAAAAGCTAGAAAAAAGGAACGTTTTTTTTCTTTCTTTGAAATTGAGGATTGATTTCAGGACGTGAAAGTGAAACTCTTTAGACAAACCAAGATTGTAAAAGGACTTATAAGACATAGGAAGCTCTGAAAGAGAGCAAATCAAGAGAAAAAGAGTGAGCGCTTGACTGAAATGACTAGATAAATGACAGAGTAATATATAATGCGGCAAGAGTTGCGACAGAGCAAAAGTTCAACTGTGAAGGTGTGCTAGGAGCATTTGAAAATGAACCTATTATTTTAGACTGGGACACTGAATATAGAATACATTTTGTTATGCTAAGAGCTTCACCTAATGTAACCACTGAAGGTGAAATCATTGAGTATATAATCATAAACATAAATTTTATCTTGTCAGTGTTATGTATTTATCCATCACAACACATCTTCAACATACCTGCATGCAATAATGCGTAGTAAATGTTAACAAGCAAGCTTAATCCCGAATGTGCTCCAAATAGTATATAAAATAATAGCATGCAGACCATAAAGTGGTCAGGGGATCGACATTTGAGATTAAACAACCTGTGCTGCACATTAGCAGTTAGCTGTTAATACAATACAATAATACACCAAACACTACACACAGACTACATACAACAATCAGTAAATACTGAAAAATCATAATAACGTTATTGTAGGCAATGTGACTAAAACACATTTATGTGATTAAAACATGTTGTTTATTCGTTGTGTGTGATGCTAGTGTGTGTGCAAAGCCTTTGATATCTGGAGACACATGCTGCTCTTGGACCGATATTGAAAATGGAACTTGTATGGTCTTTGCTAATTGACCAACATACAAAACACAAAATATGCTGGTCTTTATTGTTTACTTTTAGCAGGGAAAACAACAAATGCATATTTTTCACAAAGTAAAAGAGCAAAAATAATTGCATCCAGACACCGTGAGGGTAGCATTAGAGCTAGTTATGGGGTTAGCATTGATTAGCTAGACGATCGGTAAACAAACGTGTGTTTGTGCCTCGTGCTCTAATTATAATTAACATTTAAACGGTTTGCATAGCGCCATCTTGTGGTCGTAAAGTTTTTTTAATCGTGGAATTTAAAATTCAATTGTGTTTCACCTTAAAGTCAATCCGGTGTTTTCTTACGATGTAGCCTATAAAAATCAATTTGATACGATTTCTTCTCTATTATTATTTAAACGTGTGGGGATTACTTGGATTACTTTTATTTTGTGAGAAAATGGCCAATACATATATATAAAAAAGAACTAACAGAAGTTAAAACATATTGCACTAGAATCCATTGACGATATATAAATGTTGTTACCGGCGTGTCCACTAGATGGCGCCAAGATCTAAGTGTTAGAGCTATGATTCTCCTTGATAGTTCACTGATTGCGCACATTTATTAGCCACTGATAATCATCAATATACATGTCTAAAGTTAAGTTTGATTACGAAACCTAAACACACTATTGCGTAGCCTGTAGCACATATCAATATGCTGTACTAGAAATGTATTTCGAAAGATCTGAACTATTGTATATTAAAATATATTGAATTGAATGTAAGGACATGACACGATCAAATCTGATTTCAAATTAGCTTCATTTCGCCAGTGCCCATGTAATATTAAAGAAAGCAATGTAGGCGTACAAGCAGAAAACAGAATTAATACTGATAATTAATTCTCACATTAGCTGCCATTACATACAGTGTAACAATATAGTAATTCAGTAATCATTATAATTGATAGTTCAGAGGAAAAATAACGTAGTCTTATACTACACTGCCAAGTTAGCTCAGCTAATTACTATTCAGGTGAAGCATAATTAATCAACAAGCTGTTAAACCACAATGAGGTTTGAATTTTTTTTCTAGATTCTCCTCATATTCTGTGTCACGAACCAGTAAATTGTGAGACGAAGCAAATTTTATAATGTAGCATGGCCATTGTGCTGTCACGTCTATGGACTCTTGGATAGTTGTGCTGTTATTATCCACAATGTATTTGTGGCAGGATACCAACCTAGGTTGCCAGGTCTTTCTTCTGTGCAGCAGAGTGTTTGTGGTGTTGCCACTGAGACATGATGGTCCAACACCAACATGACCCACCCTGTGTGAGGTCCGCTGCTCTCGGGAACAGAACACCTGACATTCTTGGTACAAACTAAGCCCGAAATTCAAACCTAGTGCTTAGGAATTTTCCAGAAGTGTAGCTCTTACCACCAAGCCACAGGAGCTCACACGGAGAGAAGCACTACACCTTGTTTGAGGGGTACCAACATTAGGCCTTCAAAACACCGTCAGAATCCTTATATATAACTTTTTCAGCTCATGTGGCTCAGAGCTAAGAGCTGAGGACAAAAAAAAGCAGTTCCTGAGGACAAAAGCATGCTGGCTCTGCAACGTGAAGATCGGGTGGTGTGGTTAAGGAATCCTGCGATGGAATGTCAAGGGTGTACCTCTGTCTGTGTGACCCTGACCTGGATAAGCAGGGGCAAATCAGGATGCTATAATGTTATATGTAACATTTATAAGGCAACTCTAGATACTGATCAAGATCTTATGTCACAGGGTGCTCGGTAGCACGTTGGTAATTCACTAACCCACCTCCGTGGAGACCTGGGTTTGAGCCCCACTGGTGCCTGCATGATTGGGAGGTGCACAGGAACCCTGGTGTGCCCTGTGTGGAACTAGCATCTCATCCAGGGAATGCTTCTGCCAAGGTGGTCGATGAGGTGACAAGGGTTTTGTGAAAAATGACAACAAAAGAGAAAAAACCCTGTCCTTATGATGCATAGACTGAGATTATGAACACTGCAGAAGTTCTTATTGATTGATAGAGCTGCGGTATGAAGCACCATTATTACATAATATACAGCTTACTCAACTTACGCCACTGCTGCCTGAAACATTTTCAGGTTCTAAATTGCTGATCAGATTTTTTAATTCATATCAATGGATTATTTCTATGTAATATCAAATTATAAACATTTGATCCATTTATCTACAGTGGTCAGTTATGGTAAAGTGTTCTTTATTATATCACTTCTATAACAACACTGTAATCAAGTGGTAGAACTGTATGTGATTGGGAATGATGCTGAAAACAAAAGCCTACCTGCTTTAAAACAGCTGTTGCATTAAGATGACATGTTAATGAAGACCATTAATTTACCGGCGCTGTTGTGATGCACGTTTCTCTCCAGATTATCTCCCAGCCACGTAGGCTGCAAGATGAAATGTGATTGAGACTACATTCTAGTACATCTTGATTGGGCTTCAGTGACAACTTTAGTTATTTGCTGTTCATCACGTTGCATTTGAAAGAACCAAATTAATGTTTTTATCCTTTGCAAATTGTGTTAAAAAGTTTTTACCATAAGCCCTGCCCAGCACTGCTTTATATGTGCTTTATGGATGGATTATGAATGTGATACGATAGCCTAATGAAGCAATGGCACACAGGTTAAGGTAATCTACTGACCAGAGGGTTGAGGGTTTCAAGTTTTAGAACTGCCAAGCCGCCACTGTTGGACCCTGAAGCAAAGCCCTTAGTGCTCATTTGCTTGGATTGTACTTTGTACCACTGTATCTGATGTAAGTCGCTCAGGATTGCTTATATTCAGAAGCATAATATGGTGGTGGCTCATGTTGGTGGTGCTAGGACTCTCTCAGAGTCTCATAGAGTGAGGACACATGCATACAGCTAACACTGACAGGAAGTAAATGGAGCTTTACTTGCAATTTACAGCATTACATCTAAACGCACTGTCAATCTGAATTAATTCCTTTAAAAAGCCTCTCCCCAGTATGGAGACTATAAAGCTTGTGTAGCCATTTGAAAATCTCCACATCATTTCTCTAAATCAAATACCGCTCATTCTTTAAGTAATCCCTATCTATGCAACAAAGGGAAGGAGAAAACCCAGTGTTTCAGTTCTGATATTTGCATCTGGCTAATATTGAATGCGCTGCAGTACCGATACGACCCACTGAGGAGCCATGCGTATTAAACCTCTGGAGTCTCTCATCATTTCCGAAAAACCGTGATGAATTGTGCTATCCACTGACACACAACTCCCACACACAATCTGTACACTCGTGCTTCTCTACAGAATAGAGCAAACGCACATCTCGCCATTCTAATGCAATATTTAGGTACAGTCTGTGTCGTTAAGAGAAAACCAGAGGAACTGATGAACATAAAACCTTTGTTAGGCAGAGAGATCTCACGTGGAATGGGGTGGATGTGAACAAACAAGCATTTGGTTCAGTTAAAGGCATCAGGTTAAGGTTTTCCTTATGTTCCTATAATGAATCTCCACAGTTACAAAGACATTTGGGTAGAAAGTAAATCAGGATGTTAGCACATAACACATTTTTTGTGTTTGTCATATTCAACTCAGATCAAATCAAATCAGTATAAATTTAGACCTTTAGTCACACTAGTGACCGAGCACATGCACTCAGCAACTTACACTCACTGAATCTAGGTTGGCAAACAAAATTCATACTTCATAAATTCATTCATTCACAGCATTTAGCAGACGCCCTTATCCAGAGCGACTTACAATTGATACAATCTTACAATCCAAGCAATTGTGGGTTAAGGGCCTTGCTCAAGGACCCAACAGTGGCAGCTTGGCAGAGGTGGGACTTGAACCCTGGATCTTCTGGTCCAGTGTCCAGTACCTTACCTGCTAAGCTACCACCAGTACCACCATAAATCCACAGCATCGCTGTTTTGAAATTCCATTGAAAATCTGTAAACATTTTGTTCTTTCCCATTTTTAAAATTCCATTTATCATTTTTAATTTCATTAATAAACCTCAATATTTGCTGACATATTTTGAACACAATCACAGTATTCCATACACCTTTCTGCCAACGACACAGCAGTTGAACCAGTGGTATCAAAAAACATGTTTTTAAAGCCTTGACTGGCTTAGATTTTAAATGAAGACAGATTTAAAATTAAGATTGATCCGCTGACTTAGAAAACCGTACATGGTTTGCTTTTTGAATTTATTGACAACCAAAAGCAAGAATCTTGGTCATATTTGCATTAATCTTTTCCCTATGTATTTATTCCATTTTAAAATGTATTCCGTGCTGATGTCTTTTACCACTCACGGAGCTCCTTGAGTCATTTATTTGGCTGAAGGGGAGTTTTATTTTTTATTGACTTTGACATCGTTTAAAACAAAATTGAACAATAAGGTCACCTGTATGAAATGTGTTGCATTGCTATTTTAATGGCTGTTTTAATGCTCGGACGAATTTAAGAAGGAACTCTAAACTGGCAAGAAAAGTGCTTACTTTAAGTGCTAGCATCTGCCAGATAGCAGTTACCACATGAGGTTGCTGCTAGCTGGACAAGTTAGTAAACCAGACGACTTCTTAATACAAGTAGCAAAAACTTTTTTTGTTCCTCTTCTACTATTGCTATCTTGTAATGAATTATGGGGTCTTTCCATAACAGAGGTCATATTTCTGCCTCAGTGTTAGCTTCAGCTGAGTGTGTTGATTTATGAACAGTGCAATCTCTCTGCGCTAATTAGGCTACAACAATGCAAAGTTCTGACATTCCTCTTAATACTGACTTTCTTTCACTCTCGTTCTATGCACTGCAGTACTCTACGTTCTGGCTTCTGGGGTTTTTTTTTTAGTTTTTATCAGTTGTTAGAATCCATTCTAATAAAACCACTACTGTTTGGATTACATGTTTTGAAGCCGCTGGCCTTTATTCGTTTTTTTTCTTACCCGCTTCTTGCTGAAAGAGACCAAATGGGTCTCAGCAGGTGAAAGTAAAGAAACGTGAGGCCTTTCATTTCCAAACAAAGGCCCGTCGCACCTCTGTGAGCGTCTCAGCTGATTAACACTCGCAAGCAAAAAAGGCAAAGGAGCGCAACGAGAGCCCCTTAAAATTTTATAGAATCAGACTTCACCTGCAGACATAGAAGCTTTGGTTTCGTAGCGTGTGTGGAAAGAGAAGAAAAACCTTTTGATTATTAAATGGCGTATTTTACAGCTGTAAATATAAGATTATACGTAATAATTAGGTCTAATTCTGGAACTGTTACGCACATGCTGCACCCGTTTGAAGGATGAGCAACGGTTCTGGATGACGCATAAATTATTCAGAGCAAATGTACGTTTTAATCTTCCCTGAGTAATCTGGGGAAACGATGAAGAATGAAAACTGATTTTACCTTGATCACTCAGATTTTCTTCTTCTCTGTGTGTGTGTGAAAAGCAAAGCAGATTGCTGACAGAAATCTAAGAATAGAGTAGATAAATAAACCAGAAAAGAGAATCATTATTATTTTTAACAGTCATGCAAGTGTCTCAAATGCCCCGCTCAGTACTTTTGGATTCCTTCCCTCTAATTCGTCTGTAGTAATAAGTTTATTTTGGTATTCATCAGTTCTTGCCTGTGGTGCTTCAGTACAGTTTTAAGGCTTTTATTATTCAAATGAGGCATTTTTCATATTCCCAGTGCTTTTTGAATGACATGGGAACCTGCGTGTGTGTGCGTGTGTGTGTGTGTCATTGTGTCAGATACGTGCACTGTATAGCTATTGTTCTGTCCTTTGATGACGAGTCATTATGTCTGCCGTATGCAGACATCATTTTTACCCTCTACTCGTCACTCATTCTGCAGATGTTGTCCTGACAATTATGCGACATGATGCTTTGATTAGTGTGATTCTTTCTGCCTGTGAACTCAGTGTGATTTCAGGCACAAACACACACACACTGTGGGATTTTGCACAATGCAAAATTGTAGTGTAAATCAGATTTTGTATGTGACAAAGAATGCTTTCTCAAAGCAAACTGGCTCTACCTTCTGAAAGATCATGTTTCGTTTTTTCAGTTTCAGTTTGATTTCTTCTGCCTATTCTTCTTCTTCTTAATAATAATAATAATAATAATAATACATAAGTAATAATCAATTGGTTTTGGTAAACAAACCTTTAATTTGCAATAATATTGCATGTGCACATCTAGAAATGTTCAATATTCCAACACTTTACAAAGAACGCTGGAACCATTTTGCATTTCAAAGGCAAATTAATGGCAGGTCATGTCAGATCCAACATTATAAACTAATTTAAAAGGGCAAACAATTATATAAAACTGTAAATGAAGCAGGTTGGGATAATTATAGGTCTGAAAGAAGTGCAGCATTGAAATTATTTAGACGATCCAATCAATTTAAAACATTTATCCTAAGAACATAAGTGAAGCTTGTGATGCAGTGACAGTCCCAAACCGTTCCACAAATAGAATTATGATCATGGTCATTCTACCCCCTTTTTCTCCCTGTTTGAATTGCCCGGTCTTGCCATGTCTCCTGCTGTGTCCATGAACCACCACAGGCCGATGAGGGCCTCCGGACACCTTACAGCTGCCGACAGCTTCTTTGCAACAGCTGATGGTGACTTTTAGGGTGAGAGTGAATCCATAAGGAGGAACAGACAAAGCTTGCCAAAGCTTGTTGCAGCAGTGAGGAGATTGTGGGACTGTGGTGACCTAGTGCTAAAGGTACTGGACCAAGGACCAGAAGGTCCAGGGTTCAAATCTCACCACTGCCAAGCTGTTGGGTCCTTGAGCAAGGCCCTTAACCCAACTGCTTGATTGTAAGATGTATCAGTTGTAAGTCACTCTGGATAAGGGCGTCTGCTAAAGAACATAAATGTAAATGAGATGATCCCAATTCAACCCTCCCTCAGACATTTGTGTCTGTGCGGCACCCAGCCAGTCCAGAGGGACTACTGAGACTCGAAAATGCATTAGTAGGTTTGTGGATTTCACAGAAGCACTTATTATGAAATTATTTTTACATTTACATTTACATTTTACATTCACAGCATTTAGCAGGCGCCCTTACCCAGAGCAACTTACAATTGATACAGTCTTACAATCCAAGCAGTTGTGGGTCCTTGCTCAAGGACCCAACAGTGGCAGCTTGGCAGAGGTGGGATTTGAACCCTCGACCTTCTGGTCCAGAGTCCAGTACCTTAACCACTAGGCTACCACAGTCCTTCATATTTTTTATTTGAAAATGCACACATGGAGCTATAATGATCTGTGGACTACAATAATTAGAACCATTTAATAGTGTAAGTTCATCTTCAAATATTGATTCTGTCTGACTTGCAGTTATACCATTTCTAATCTATGAACCAAAATATATAATGACTATATAATTCCAGATACAGGTCATAGCAAAGCAGACTTGCTGTGCTTAGCAGCGAAAAACCAATGACATCAAGTCATATTAAAGAGAACTGATTACGTTCTTAAATGGAAAGAAAAATCATATTGATTTCTTACTAAAGCCATTGTATGACATTTGCCTATTAATATCAATAAGCAGATCTCACTTGCACCTGTTACTGGGTATAAAAGCTATTCGTTTCAGTCTAATTGAGGTTGATTTCTTTATAAAATGTGGGCTTGTAATTTCGCGAGAATGACAGGAAGAATGCTGCTTTTTCGTGTCTATTTTTGAGCATGTTTAAAAAGAAAAGCAGGCCTTGATCTGTCTTTGGCTCTGACACACCTGATGCGATGGATGAATGGTTTGTGTCAGTAGCTAGACAGAGAGGTTGAGAACCTAAAGCTTGCACACACACACACACACACACACACACACACACACAATGCACGTACATACACAAGCCATTGTGTGGTCACCTCAGGGCCAGCTATCACACTCTGATATGACATTGTGACTCTTCAGACTAACATAGCGAAAGTGACAGCAGGCTGACAGTACTATGCAGAGGAGGCTATCGGTACCAGCATTTACCCATCATGCCGTGAGCGTGAGTGTGTGTGTCACTGACTGTCCTTCCCCCATTTCTTCCACATCCATCCATATCTAAACATGCTCTCAGCTAAACCTGCCTGACCTTCTGGACATGGATCACTGTACTCTGGCTGGGCCAAATCCAACATTAGATTGAGTTGGACTGACCTTGAAAGGAAGTTAGATTTATCAAGGTAGAGGTTTATTTTTGGCCAGGTTAGAGAGACAAAGCCTGAGAAAGAAGAAAGTATTCTCTACTTCACTAATTATCCATTTTTTGAAAATTACCATCACCTTGTAACTGGGAATGCACTTAGATAAACAACTTTGCCACTTGGACTTGCCACTGCCCAACACTGGTCACTTTACCTCCATGACATTGGATAAAAAACAGATCTAAAATTACATTAAGTTTTGAACAGGACCAGACAGCGCATAAACAACAGACGGCTGCTGTTGATCTTCTGTCAGTTCATGCATTGACTTTACCCCACAAACAATGGGAAAGCTGAGAAGATCCCAGTATGCCTGTAGATAATTGTGGTAACGTCTTGACACTGATATACCACGTGAGCTATTATTGACGAATAATGACATACCTGACTTCAACGAGGACCTGTGCCTCAATTTGAGGTCTTCACCTGATTTTCCTGGCATTTCTATGTGGATCGAAGGAATTGCATTGTCTTTACAGTAGCGACTCAGAGAGGTATACTCAATAATTCTCCTTGAAGTTCTGAGAGACGTCGGTAAAGACAGAGCCCTCTGATGTAGACAACCTCGTCGTCATGTGACAGACAGAGGAGAGCGAGCGCCGAGCCACGTTTGAAAGCTCGCTCCTTAATGACTAACCTCTCAGCTCGGGCTTAACGAATCCTCAAACTGATTGACTTCCAGAGTCAAGAAAGAAAAAGAGAAGGGGTTAGGGTAGAGGTAAAAAACAAACCCTTTAATGTAGCCCTCCCGAACCATAGCGAAACAATCCAATGTTGGTTTAAAGGAGGAAAGGGAGGAGAACAAAGAAAAAGAGATGGCAAGGAGAGAAATGAAGACGACGGATGGCCAGAAAGAATAGACTGATGTCAACTCCATCAAACGTCATTGTCCTTGTGGGTCTGGGAGGTGAGGACCTGCCTGTCTTGTTACTTAATCTAGTTTTATTTACCAAGTATTGAGTCCTCTTGAGAGGGAGCTGGAGGGCTGGGATTATCAAAGAGCACAGTTTCCTCGACTTCACGCCGAGATCATGACCTTTCTGGCTTTCTCTCAGGTCCATCCTTTGGATTCAAAATGGGAATCCTCAGCCCCTAACTGCACAACAGGAGAAGCCTGTTGACTGCCACTAGATGAAGTGAGGTCACAGAGGTCACAAAGCCTTGCTGACAGGGTTAAAAAGGTGGCACTGTCACTTGTCAGTTACTCCATCTCCTCAAAGCAGAGACGAACCTGATGCCGCATGAGATTTGCTCATGAGATTTACCAACGGCACAATGTGGCCTCTCCTGTTCCCAGCTAATGACAGCAGTAGAATAACTGGTATTCTGGAGGAGAGAGAGGCTCAGCATTTATAGTAGGTACACAAAGATGTGTTTTGCATAACTTTCCTTCAGAAATCAGTTTTGCAAGATGATGTCAGTATCAGAGCGGTACTAGGTATTAGTACTAGTATAGGTTCACTATAGGCTATATTTGAGTAATTAAACCATGGATTGTTCAGGTTACTGAGCACGCTCACCTAATATTACACGATAGTGTAATTAAATCCAGGTTTATGAACGTGCTATCTTAAATTAAGCTAATAATCCTAACAATCCTTTATGAAAAATAGTATATTTGAAAATACATGTATGTGCATTTTAACAACCGCGTTACATTCTGTGAAACAGCTTAGTTATTCGAAATGGTGGTTGAACGGACATTACCACAGTCACATTAGCTTTTTATGCTACTCTAATCCAAATACAAATGGTATTTCCACATGAAAAGTGTGTGCAAACATTGTGTAAATGCGTGAGAGATACCGCTGAAGTCACGAGTGGAACGCTACCATCTACACGGCATCTGAAGCCTAAATATATCACTCACAACACTGTGGTTCTTCAGTTACAAGCACACATCAATGATCACACACACTGTAGAACCAAAATATAAATGCATGATGGAGTATGAACATAAATAAACATCCCTCACTGGCTGCACACAACCAAGAAAGAATGAGTCTTCTAATTTCCAGAACAAGCAATGTAGTATCACCTTTGAAACACTTTAAATCTTTCTTCTAGCAGGAAGTCACAGCAGTCAAATGACCAGCACTCTGCACTTCTAGTTATATATATATATTCAGTTGTATTCACTTCAGTCTTCACTTAAGTGCTGGGTGAAGAGGTGAGTCTTGAGTCTCTGCTTGAAGACAGCAAGACCCTCAGCCATTCGGACATCTAGTGGAAGTTCATTCCACCACCTGGGTGCCAGGACGGAGAAGAGTCTTGATGTTCGTCTTCCTCTAATCTTATGTGGAGCATCCAGTTGAGTCAATCTCGTGTCTTGGAAGGTACGAGGTACAGAGCGTGGTTTGATCAGAGCTTTTAGGTAAGATGGTGCTGTTCCATTTTTTTGCGTTGTAGGCGAGCATCAGGGTTTTGCATCTGATGCGGGCAGCTACAGGGAGCCAGTGAAGGGAATGCAGCAGTGGGGTGACATGAGAAAACTTGGATAAATTGAAAGCCAGACGAGCCGCTGTATTCTGGATCAGTTGCAGGGGTCTGATTGTATGCATTGGAAGACCAGCCAGACGAGCATTGCAGTAATCTAGTTTTGATACAACAAGAGACTGGGCAAGCACCTGGGTGGCTTCCCTGGAGAGGAAACGTTGGATTCTCCTGATATTGTAGAGAAGGTACCTGCCTGACTGGGTCAGTTTGGCAATGTGAGCAGAGAAGTTCAACTGGTTATCAAAGATAACTCCAAGGTTTCTTGCGTTCCCAGAAGGTGTGATGGAGGAGTTCATCTGGGAGTTGGCAAGATCTTGATAAGGGGACCCATCTGCATGTAGAGGAGATTTGTTTTGCTGTGGTTTAGCTTCACATGATGAGCGGACATCCACCATGGTCTCCAAACATGCTGAGATACGTGTGGAGTTAATAATTCAATAAATATTAATATATCATATTAAATAAATATTATTTCTGACTTTTTATAGTTGACCAGCTGTTTACGTTAAAAGACAGATTTTTATTTCTTATTCTAAGTTATTAGAATTGTTAAGACCTTGGACATCAAAGCAATCAGACGTTGATTGTTAAACAGCAAATTCATTTTTGGCTTCAAAAGGGCACAGATAGTACACATTCCTATTTTCCTTGGGTAAAGTGGAATCAATGCACATGCTTTATACTTATTGTGCAGTAAATGATGCAGTTTAAAAAATAAATTCAAACTTTGCCCAGACAATGCCATCCAGATTCCCAAAATCGTAATCTTTCTCCAAAAATATCTGTTTCAGTGACAGTATCTTGTCATTATGGTTATGGTGACGTGCACCTCAGCACACAGGTCTTTAGAGGGCCCCTGTGTGGCCCTCTGGCTCCTGGCTTTCGTCTTAATCCTGTGGCTAATAAGTTCATAGCTGGGCCATATGCTCCCGTGCTGTTTCGGAGGGGGGTAGGTGTCGCCCCATGCCACTTACACCGGGCCGGCCCATTTCTCAGGTACCTCCCCCGCCGGCCGGCCCTTTGTCTGGGCGGATCAGTCCACTCCATGCCGTGAATGGGCTGAATTGATTAGCCTGCACCGTATAATTGTCAAGCAAATCCCCCCCTCCCTAATCATTTCCCATCCATTTGAAAAGGACAACGTGCGTTCTCCTTCTTCCCCCCACTGTTTTTTCGCCTGCTCTTCCCCCTCTTTTCATGCCTCTTGGTTTGTCTCCCGCCTCTCCAACCCAAGCCACCCCCTTCATGTTGAGGACAGAAAGGAGGAAAGGGGGAGAGGAATAAAAATAAGAACGGATCCCTGTCTCCCGCCGGCGCTCTGGCGAAGGATGAAAGGGGTCGGCGGGTGGACGTGTTCTAATCTGCCGCCCTGGAGTGCGAGCGGCGAGCCGGCCACCGCTCTTACCTGCCCACTCTGTGGAGAGTCAGGAGGAATGGAGGGGGGCGTGAAGGATAAAAAGAGGGAAACTCAAAGAGAGTTGTGGGGAGACTCAGGGGCCCAGGCGCCAGCTCGGGTCTCTCCTGCAGCTCGGCCAATTCAAACAGGAGGCCCAGAAGTCATGCTCAGGCCAAAAGTCTGCTGTATTTACTAATGCTGCTTACTGTTGACAGGCATGTAGATTTAGGGCTGGATCAGAGCTGCCCATGAGGTCATTCTGAGCCTCTTGGAATTCAGTCAATGCATAGACAGTCTTTCTGAGATGGCCTGTGGATTGTCCTAAATGTTCCAGAAGTGGAAAAGTTTGGTCTATTTTGCTGAGTGAATTATGAGAGAGCTAAATTTATCTCAGAAAGGTCGATTGTTATACCATCCTTGGTGGGAATTCTGACAGTGAAGTAATTTAATGGAATGTATGACACACCTTAGAGCTTCGTACGTTTGCTCTTTGAACTGATAATAATGGCTTAAAATAACTGCAAATCTAGTTTAGATCAGTTCAGATTCAGTTCAGTGGAAAAAAAAAAGAGGACTGTCAAGTATGACTTTAAAATTAGATTTTGTCTTGATCCTATAAATCTTGTTCTTGATATCTTCCGACCGAGCTGTAGAAATTTGCTTAGGTAGTTTGTAATGTGGGGCCACTCCTGGTCTGTGTCAGATGATGTAAGAAGGTCACCTGACACCTAGGACACGAACTTGGGAACCTGACCCTAGGAGGATGTGTCCTCTTGTGCCTATCCTTTCTCTGGTGAGGTGATCTTCGTTCTGTGGTACTGTTCAAAAAAAGGAGGCTGGTATTGTGGCACAGTTGGCGTTCATAAAATCCAGATGGTTGCGTTCTCTGGTTTCTGGTCTCTGTTTGTATCCACCAGATTACCTCCTGTTTCACCAGGGGTGGGTTCCCAAATCTCATTGCTCCTTGGGGTGGACGGCTGAGACTATGTCAGAGCAGCCAATCTGCTACCAAGGGGTCTGTTCCGGATTAGGCCATCTACTTGCCTCATGTGATGCTGACCAGGGTCATTAAAGGGACATTTCACAGTTGAGCTGATACAATTCAAACAGGTTTGATAACTGGTAACCAGCAGATTGGATTTAGGATGCAGACCTAAAAGAGAACTGGCATGTTGAATACATTATTTTAACTAACTGTTAGATAGTGATGAGAGCAGCAATAAGGGCTTTGATCCTTGTCTGTGTCTTGTAAATAAATTGTTGGTTTTCCACTTTGTGTGTGTCGACTATAATAATAGTCTCTTGTCCTTCTTGAAGGAAAAGATTTGCTCCTTTCTGTAGTTTTTGGAGCTTCTGCAATACCCAGCCATAAAACCATACAACCGAAATCTTCACCTTGTAGCATGCAGCATGCTGTTTCAACACTTTAACCCAACCCAGATTGTTTTACCCCACCTATTCTTCCTTATGAATGCTTCATGAAGACGTCATGTCTATCCCTTGAGTCCAGTGGAGACTGTGTCCTTTGGGAACATGTCACAGTCTCAGGGTTGCAAAGGTTGTGACCTTAGTGCGTCTCCCCTATGACCAGGCTTGTTCAGGTCCATTTGAGGTTAGACAGGGTGTTAAATGGTTTGAACTAACGTGACTTTTGTCCATTGTAATGTTTGGCCAGTAGCAGGTCCACAGCTACTCATGATTTGAACTGGATTATAGCCAATGTACATTTTCCCACCTTTTTTATCCCTGCTTTTCCTGGTCACATGGGCATGTTAGGATGTTAGAATGCTGTGCCTCCCGGGTATCGCTAGCATGTAGTGCATGAAATCATTTGATGAATGGGATTCTCAGTGCTCAGGACTTGCTTTGGATCAAGCACAGCCTCAGGCAATAATGAAGAAAAAGGAATACTCCTTAAGAATCGTACATCTTAATTATAATAAGACGTGTAACCATAAGAAATAAGCTATAATAATTCATAGCAGGTCAGCCTTGTTGAATTTGGGTTGTGATGTCTTAAGAAAATGAAAAAGCAACATTTCCAGTACCGTGCCTATGAAACAGAATCAGCTGCTTTATTGGAAGGCTACACAGTGTAATCTTTTAATCGCAGCTTACCAGAATCTGCACAGGGCTTCCTGCATAAACACTGAGTTATTAGTTCACTCATAATCGTTGTCTGAGCAAACTGCTATTTTATTAGCACGAGATGTTCAGGGCCATAGTGCTTAACAAGGCCAGAGTGCATAGCGAGAGGTACGTGGCTCGGAAAGAGCTAGTGTCAAGGGTCACATCGGTGGCGATCGTTAAACTGGCCGGTAATAGACTGGTCAAGCTTCAATGACATGGGGTGTTCCTTGTCTTTTTTAAATAGGTCATTTACCAACATGGTCCATATGGAGGCCAGCAAACTAGGGCGGATGTTGGACGTCTATCAGGTCAGAGGTTAAGTGACCAGGGATGTTCACGGAGAGATAATAGTCAGTATGCGTCTGCAAAATGAACACAGGAGAGCTATAATATAGAATGAGGTATATGCTTGGAATAAATGTGCTGTACAAAACTCCAAAGGCTAAGTACTTCATTAAAAATATTGCAGATTTAATTTGTACTATTTATCACTGTTATTTTAAATTCAACAAGCTCTGCTAAAACCAACAAACCAAAACACGGAGACATAACAGTGCAATTTCCATAAACTAATGTCTAATGTGGCTTGTAGGATTAACCACATTGTCCCATAAAAGAATATGAATGCGTTTAACTAACAGCCCTTTATGTTCGGCCACCCTTTGTTGACATAAAGCAGGCCCATGGGACCGCTTTGAAAGGTCGCTGACCTCCCTCGTCTTGGTGACAGGCCAACATCTTTTCCCACGTTCCTGCCCTATTGTCACAGGCAAGGAGTCTCTATTTGAGTTCCAGCCAGGGTGGAGTTGGGCTTGAAAGATAGGCTGAATTATATTTTTAGAATTGCCTATTGTAACGTGGGGGAGCACCCCCGGTCTGGTCACATGATAACCAGCCCCCAGCCTGAAGAGCACTGAGACTCAGAATAAAGAGTCAAGTCAAGTCAAGTCAGATTTATTTATATAGCGCTTTTTACAATGGAGCATTGTCTCAAAGCAACTTTACAAGTTTAGATTATCTCCTAATAACTACGTCCAATCCCAAATTGAGCGAGCCTAGGGCGACAGTGGCAAGGAAAAACTCCCTAGTTCTAGGAAGAAACCTTGGGAGGACCAAGACTCAAAAAGGGACCCAACCTCCTTGGGCGGCGTAGATGATAAATCTAAGAGCGAACTAAAGTCATGGAGTCAAAGTTCGAATAGAATGTGAAGTAATGCACATCGACATTAAGTGGCCGGGGTATGATGATAAAATCTAAGAGCGAAACTAAGTCATGGAGTCATGGTCGAATAAAATGTGAATTATGCACAGTGGAGCTCCATCAGATGTACATCATGTGTGGGGCCGGAACTGCCGGAACACAGCTCGGAGAGAAAACAGAAAAATGTAATTAGTTATTGATTAAGAGCACAGTGTCTATTAACAATCACTGATGCCATGTCAATCACTGATGCCAAGTGTAGCATGAGACCCCGGCAGCATTAGCTATAGCAGCATAGCTAGAAAGCTAGAAAGAGGAGAACTGGAAGGAAACACAGCCAAGAGGGATCACATGAGACATTGGCAACCCCACGAGCGGCAGAAGACAGCAACCCAACGTCTCTGATCACCATAAGACTCTTTATGACTATGAACCCCCAGCTCTGCCCTTATTCTAAGGCAAGGTTGCATGAGTCAAGATCACGAGGGACCCAAGCCTAGTTCAGCCAGACCGCCCACCCGACACTCCCGGCAAGCGGACAAGGCAGGCAGGCCAGACATGACTTCAGACTCCGGCCTCAGCAACCCAAACCATGCAACCTGGTCTAAATCTAGTCAAAAGCCTGTGTAAATAAGTATGTCTTTAGCCTAGACTTAAAACTTTGGAGGGTGTCTGATTCTCGAACGAAAGTGGGAAGTTTATTCCATAGTTGGGGGGCCATGTATGAGAAAGCCTTTCCCCCTGCTGTGAAAGAGAGACTGTATGGGACGCGACAACAGGTTCTGTCACTGCCTTTGGTAAAGAGAGGTCTGTAGGTGGTTAAGTAGCTGGACTAACCAGAACTGCCAAGCTGTTGTCCTTAAGCGAGATCCTTAATCGAAATGGATCGGACCGGACATATTGTCACACAGTCTTTTTAGGTTGCTGTAATGTAAATATAAAGGGTATTTTCATAAGGAAACCGCATGCAAACGATACAGAAATGCATCACGAGTGGAATGCTACCATCTACACAGCATCCGAAGCCTAAACTGTCCTACATGTCACTCTGCCCAGGATTTCAGCACTGTAGCACCAAGCACAATTTAATATAAAGAAATAAGCTCGCTGGCTGCACACAACCAAGAGTCCACTTGAAGAAACACTAATTTCCAAATTAGTGGAAACAATTTTAAACCCTTTTAACCTTTAAGTACTAGTAGGAAGTCACGACGGTCCAAAGCCCAGTGCCCTACACTTCTAGGATTAAGAGGTGAAGCAGAATGGCGCTTGTAGTGTTTAGCAGAGTACTTTTTAACCATTTAACGTCTCTGCTTGGGTCTCTTAATAGTGTCCGTGTGGACACACAGACTGTACGTAGGTCCTATTTGTGCAAGCAGTTAATGCAAAGGAAATCAATATATGAAATAAATAAAAAAGTATGACATGCATTTTATATATGGCAGTAAAAATACACATGCTAAACACATCCTTTTTTAATTTGACCAGCCTTTTAACCCCTTTTTATTTCCTAATACATTTTTTATAATTGTTAAGACCTCGGACGATGCTCAGATCATTAAATAGTGCTTACCTGCACATATATAGTGTACATAACCTGGATTCTGCTGGTGAATTGCCTTCTCAATGGCTATGTTTTTTTTCTATTTTCTCTCAATTTGGTCTGCCTAATTTCCCAGTCTCACAACATCCCCCTTGGTCCAGAGTGGATGTGATAGGGAATTTAGTTATTTTTTGCTGTTCTTGAGAGTAATTGGTGGCATTATTACACTGAAGTGTTTCCTGCCTTTCACGGTATTATGGCTATTTTAGTGCGGCGGCTATTTTAAGGGCTGTCCCAATTCTGAGAGAGAGGGTGCGTGGAGAGCGTACAGATTCAGAGGTCGATAGCCCCTCGGCGACCTACAGTATGATTGCACAAAAACCCACTTCCTATGGCTCTACGCTAGTACATTTCCTGACATTCTTACCAGAGTCTAAACAATCAACGAGTTCCTCAGCACCCTTGGCAGCAGACAGGACTGGGAGTGGCAGAGTTGAACGGGATGGTGTTTGGTCATTTTCCAGCTCGCTGCCCTCTTATGCTTCTGGATTACAGGGGCTGAGATCAGGAGGAGGCATCTATGTGTGTCTGTGTGTGCAGGATAGAAAAGACATACAGAAAAGAGAATAAATGCCACAGTGTGATGGAAGTGAGATGAGGTCAGCGCAGTGGTGATGTCATGACAGGATGGCACCAATTTCTGTCTGCCCGCCAAGGAATGGCGCAAAATGAAACAGGTTGCTCAGGAAACGCCCGTCTGTAGCTGCTTTGTGAAATAAAGGCTGTGTCATGAGAAGAACATGAAGATGTGCCTTCAAGTGTCCAATACCATCTAGAGGGAAAGTGGACCGAAACCATATAAAAAAGCAGAAGGTCCAGATACACAACTGCACAAGTAGTTAAAGGAACAGATTGGGCAGCATTTTATAAAGTCAGTAAATCTTTTTTTAAACCAAGCCTAAATTGCACATAGAAAAATACACAGTCCTGTTATATTTTTAAGATTTATTTATATATTTTCAAGATGTTTTTTTTCTGCTGACCACCATACATGATTATCTCTTAATCTTGCAGGTGAGGGATGTTTTTTAAAAGACCCCTGATAATGATAATGCGCATTCAGAGCGTGGCAGAATCAGTGTCACTTATAATCTGCACATTCCTAATAACATGCATTATCCTGTGCGATCAGGCTGCTGTACATCCTGCCTTCATCCAGCGGCTGATTCCTTTATTGTCGGCCATCTTTACATCTCCTCTCGCTCTCACCTCGTTCGTCCCTCGGTGAGATTTATCTGCGTCCTCTAGCCATGATGACAGGGTAAATATTCATGCAGACGTCCAAGGTTCTGCGCACAATTACTGCCACTGTTCGCACCGTTTGCACCGCCGGTTAAATCCTTAACGGGATTATTTAGTGAGATAAATGGGGCCAAAGTACTGAAGGGCATCCCAGAGTTCTTCAAACAAAGCTTATCCGGTGATTGGTCTAGCGTGGATGAAAGGAAAGTAATTCTCCACCTAAAACTAATTGAGACTCTGTAAATTTGGAGACTGGCACCTAATCTATTGCCACACTATATCCAGACATTTTAGCGTAATGTTCTACATGAAGTAGGGAATTTGCTCATGCATGTGGACCTATCTCGGGGAAAGACATTTGGAAGACATGAGAAATCTTTGGTAGCTTCATGTCTAGATCTATTTTTGGCCACATACAAGACATTACTCTGTAGACCAAAGGATGTACTAAATATCAGATACGTGTATTTTGAAAGGAAAGTAATTCTCTTTCTTTAGTCCACTGTCATTAAGTTCAGTGACAAAACGTATTTAAAGAATTTGTTCTCATTAGTTCCTTACAGAGTCTGTGTTAACTTTCTCATTGATCTGCCCGAACTTTTACTTTAAGAACACACGGCGGAGTTTCAGTGTACTTGGACATCTTTGCTGTTTATAACCAGACTGTACATGATATGTGTTAGTGTGAGATGTGTGTATGCGTGTGTGTTTATTACGCCGGTGCTTTGTGTCATGCTGAGAGCTCCTCCTGAGAGCCACCGTGCCACACCGGGGTAGGTGCAGCTGCACCAGCTTTTATCTCCTCAGGCTGCTAGTGGGGGGTGGCAGTATTTATGTGTACGAGTGTGTTCCTGGCCGTGCATGCGCCAGCCTGTGTGTATTTGTGAAGGCAACTCGGGGAAAGGAGCGTAGCCGGCTGCAGTGTAGGCTTATATTCGAAATTAATTAAGGCTGTAAAAAAGCAGGACGGCAGCATTCAGTGCTTAGTGCTGCACTGCACTTTGATATTTAACTGGTATTTTGTGGACCCTACTGAATTATGTAATAATGTAGTTTTGAAAATTGTTTGCATTTGCAACTTTGTGGATCAGATTTGGCTAAATATCTGAGATTCCTAAGCCACATTTTGTCATTCGACTGCAAATGGATCGTATTTAGCATGAATACCAGATTTCCAAGCACTACAGGAATGTTTAGCAACGGTGGTCATGCTAGTCTTCAACCTAAACCTTGCTATCTACTCATTTTAGCTAATGTTATCTCTCAGAGGATCAACATTGACTTGTTTTTTAAGCAACACAATATTTTAGCAACGTTACTTACACTAGTTTTTGCCTTAAACATGGCTAAAATGCAGCTAATGCTAAAAGCTTGGCTAAAGTTACTGCTTCAGTAGGAACTGTAGTATGTCAGCTAGCCAATTTTCGCTGACAAGCTAGGAAAACTGTCATAGTGTGTAACAGCTCAGCAGGAGATTATTTTTTGATTATTTTTACTGAAAAACCTGACAAGGCTGACTTGCACTGAGCTAGCACATTCTTAAGCAATGCTAGATGCTCTACGCTGTAAGTTTAAGAAGAAAGCCACCAATTAGGGTATTCAGTTGATCGCAGATATCTTTGCTGAACAGTTAGTTGGTTAGCCAACGCATTTGCAGCTAAAATGATACCACAAAAACACCTAAGAAATGGAAATGATAGTAATTCAGTTGGTTTAATCAGATCAAAAAGCACAAAAAAAACTAAAAATAGGTCAAGTTAAACTAGCAGGTATTTAATCTGTGTTTAAAAACCCTGGACAGAGTGCCACATGAGCTACATGTCTCCAGTAGATGAGCTAAATACAGCATTTCAAGCTCCTTGAGTGGCCTAGCCAGTCTCCAGACCTCAACCCCATAGAAAATTTGTGAAGGGAGTTGAAAGTCCGTGTTGCCCCAAAGCATCACTGCTCTAGAGGAGATCTGCATGGAGGAATGGGCCAAAATACCAGCTACAGTCTGTGCCAACCTGGTGAAGACTTACAGGAAACGTTTGACCTCTGTCATTGCCAACAAAGGTTATGTTACAAAGTATTGAGTTGAACTTTTGTTATTGACCAAATACTTATTTTCCACCATAATTTACAATAAAATTCTTTAAAAATCCTACAGTGTGATTTCCTGGATTTCTTTTCTCATTTTGTCTCCCATAGTTGAAGTGTAGCTATGATGAAAATCACAGACCTCTCTCATCTTTCTAAGTAGGAGAACTTGCACAATCAGTGGCTGACTAAATACTTTTTTGCCCCACTGTATGCTGGTGCTAAGCTATATAATGCTTTGTATGTCATTAACAGCACGCTGTGCTCAATTTAATATGGGATAAAACTAACTTACCCCTTACTACCAACTACCGTCCCCAAAAATCCTGCTCTCCTCCTAACCCCGAGACCCCCCTGAGCTCGTCACGTCGCCTTGCGCCTGCAGCTGTGTCAAAATGCACCACACACAACTTTCAGAGGCAGCTGGTGGTTATGGTACGATCCTCAAATCCTCCATCCACAGTGTGCTCCATTCAGCTGCAGCCTGAGGCTGGGAGGAATGCTTTAACTCCTGTGGTGTGCCCCCGGGGCAACGTTTCTACTTCATCTCAGCGCTCGATCTTTTCCCGGCTCTGATTTGCCTCGTCCCAGTACACCTCTCGTATTTGAACTCCCCTTCCTCACTTCAGCAAGTAGTCAGGTCCGGGAGATGCTCGATTTAACGTTTGACTCTGGCTGGGAAGTAACTTGCAGTCTGTGCTTTAAAAAAATAGATTACATACTATAAAAATACACCGTGGTGGTTCTGCTTGGTTTGTTCATGAGTTGGCCGACTTAAGTGTACTTGAATTTTGTATAAGATTTAACTACAAAACTGAATGTATGCACATGTGGAAAAATACTATTAAAACTGGGAGAAAAGTGGGTATCCTGGGAGCCTATTTCAGAATTCATTGGGCACAGGTGGCATCATGCGGGATGGGACACCAATCAATTGCAGGATCAGGCAGGGGTTGCTGTAGCAGTGCCATTAGATTATCCTCCTATCCAGCCTCCCCTCCTTCAGACACGCCCAATCACACCCGCTGTGATGCCTCACCCAGCTGAAAGGCACTGCTGGATCTTAAACCCAGCTGCCGTGCCTGGACTTTATGAACTTTTTGAACTTCTGGACGCCTACAGAAACCTAACTCTGTAACCGACAGAGATTACCTCACCAGAGGTGGGATCTGAACCAGAGTGGCTGAAAAATCAGAGCACTGCTTCCCAATGGTTCGTATCCCGATTCTGGTGAGGTGAGATTTGACAGTGAAGTTGCTGATGGTGTAGAAGTTTGTTCAACCTTGCCAGAGTCCTCAGAGTCTCAGTGCTCCTCCAGAAAGGGGACAGGTCAATCCTCCACCCTTGTGACGCCCCACATTTCAAGTAACGAGATTACAAGCCTGCTTGATTAATAATACACCTACTATCTGGAGAGTTTTTCCTTTGGAAACCAATAAATGTCCTTATTTCTAGATTTAATTGTAAGCAGGAGGAGTCAGAGATCTCCCTTATTACGTTTATGAAGCCTTGTCTTCATCCTGTCGTGATAAAGGTGATGGTAACGGATTGGTGAACAGCAGTGTGCAGTTGATTTGTTAGTAGGAGACCTCATTAAGACATCATCCAATCGGAGGTGGTCTCATTTGGACCGTGAGTCATGCCATCGCACTTCAGAGCCGGAGCCGAAAAGCCCTCTTTCCTCCCTTGCCATTTGGGCATGCAGTAATCAGAGTTAATAAGTGACTGGGTGCATGGAGGAGAGCTTCTATCCTCGATAGTGCTTTGAATCAGCCGGCCACGTTCCCACCCTGGCCGTGTCATCCCCTGTCGGCCCTTGCTCTGAGTGAGTCCTCATTAGAAGAGCCTCCTTTCTCTCAGCTCTCTCTGACAGACGCATCATTAGAAGCAGTGGTAAACAAGTGTAGCTTTGCTGCCGCAAGACAAGTACTTTGCTCTTAACATCATAAGGTACAGCGGAAGAGAGTCCGGAGCAGTGTCGTTACAGCCTTTAGTTGTCTTTTTTAAATGTATTTTTATATTGCTTTTCTTTAAGTTTAGTTATTCGTAAGTGTGACTACGTTAGTGTACTGTACGTTCTTCGTTGATTTTATTTGAGTAAGTCTGGGAGCAGTTTTGGAGCCATTTCTCTACATCTGTTCGATCTCAGCTGGAGCCACCTGGGTCCTCCCCGTCTGCATGGGTTTACTCAGAGTGCTCCAGTTTCAACTTTTTGTTGACCATAATCAGCCTGGTCCAAGCCCAACATTTGTGCTCAAGCTCTATGGAATCAACTTCAAATCAAATACATTCCAACTTCCTTCTCTAAATATTGATTACATGTTGTGGTAGTGCATCAGTTTTCTACTTTATCAGACATTTCTGCCCTTTGGCATTAAAGAGGCGTTCTTAAATAAAAATAATCGTCTCATAACAGTTATTCACTACAATAAATATTGATTGCGTCACTACATTGTACATACACATGCCAGACCAGATCATATTCAATGAAATCAATGTGTGATTAATTATGAGGGAATGTGCCATTGGTTCAACTTTAGTCATGCCAGCATCAGATAAGATCATAATCAAACCGACTTTGAATTAAATGTTCTAAAATAAATAAATAACTGCATTAGACTAACATTTTTTGACCTTGCTTGTCCCCTCTGCAGTATGTACATCTTTATCAACCTTGGCTGTAGCAGCTTTATAAGCTGCCGTGCCTGCGCTGTTGATTTTGTATATGAATGCCCACTGTGCCCACTTATATAATATGTTTTGACTAAACGAAACCTGCATGTCTAAACCAATCCTTGACTTTTATTAAATCTGTGCACATTTTAGCCTAACATTGTTATGAGGTCAATATTACAAAACATAACATTGTGTTGAATATTTATATATGGTTGAACCATTTTCTCTGCAGCCTATATACAGGGTTATATTTTTTTTACAAGGTTTCTTCATGATAAATCAAAATGACCTTATATTGAGTTCTATACATGAGAAGTTAATACAGCTGGGAAAACATAGATACACAACACAGTTCTGGACCTGCTTATGATCTACTGTACTGAATTAACAAAGCAATTAACTATGACTTAAATGGCGTAGAGCAAACTCATATAAGAAAGTGTCAGAAATCTTTACAATTCTCTTCCCTTTAGACCACTAGTGCTATATATGGTATGTAGGATATAGGGATTATTGATTAAGGGACCATTTGGGACCTATCCCATAATTATGGATGCCTCAGGTGGTCAAGTAACAGAATTGTCTTTTTGTCAACCCTGTCTTTAAATTGACGTTGTCTTATGGAATGAATAAGTTGTGAAAACTCAAGTAGCTGAATGACCTTTATAGAGTCTATGCTTATAAACCTGGTTTATATTTTAGAAATGAACTAGTAATATAAAATATCGGAATAAACTCCACAAATATGAGACAGTTTACCTATTTTTTTAGTGTAATATTTTTGTGTACATTTCAGTGTAACAATTATTCTCTTGACATTATATACACTTAACAAATGTCTACATTTTGCTGCAGTATCTTGTAAGAATGTTGTCATTTATTTGTGTTAGATCTGCATTGATCTAGAGTCCGAAATTCATCCTTTATTGTCTTTATTGTACAATGGCAATAAAGGCGTCAATCAATCGATCGAAATCGGAGGTCATGGATATTAAATACACTCTGCTAATCCCAACCTTTCCACCATTGCACTGACCAGACCCCTTAGCAACGACTAATTTTTTTTTTTTAAAGAAAGCTGTTTATCCAGAAGCGCTGCTGAAATGAGCTGAGGCCGCAGCAGGCCTTCTCCATCCTTTCCTTTCAGGTAGAAAAGGATCCACTCTCGGCACGGCCTCCCTCTCGCAGCCGCTCGCTCTTTATTCAAAGGGAATGCGTAACTGAATTCAAGATATTCCGGGAGTCTTTCAAGGGCCGAGGCTAATGAGATATTTTACCTTGAAATTAGAGCAAGGCTCCGTCGAGCTGAGCTGGCATAGCGGGATCACAATCAGGTACAGAGGTCGGGATCTTCTCTGAAAGAGCAAGGGAGGGTGCGAGAGGGACTCCATTTGAAGAACGTATAAAGCTCTTAAAGAGAGCGGATTAGGACGGGGAGGCCATATTGGAGCACCGTGTAAACCTTGAAAGGAAAGGTACATCGAAATTACCTGTTTCTTATTATCATCCGTATACAGAACAGGCGGCACAGAATGGCAAGCCTCAGGGGTCAGATGTGGACCAGATCCACGCTATCCTGTAGTGTTAGTTGCACTCGGAGAAGCAGGTCATTTCAGGTCTGTTTGTGCTCCAGTCGAGCCGTATGAGGGTGAGAATAAAAGGGCTTGCAATTTGGGTCCGGGGCTCCTTTTTGCAGTGAGTGTGTGGCTGCAGTCATGTTAACGAAAGCACCCGAGCCTGTGAATTAGTTATGTGGGCGCTAATGAATGCGTGCTGTGGTGAGAGGGTTATTCATATGGTAGTCAGGATGGCAGGATTTGTGGGGATCGGGGGAGGACGCAGGAGGACGAATTTAGCTCTTTTTTGATCTCTAATTATTTATGTCATTCCTGTTTTGTCACACCCTTTCAGATCAGGTCCAGCTACACTCGTACACACAGTCGTGGACATCCGTGGTCAAATTAAATTTCGTTGCTTTAAGTGAGGAGAGGTTCTGGTAATTCTGCATAATAAACCATGCACAGATCAGTTAAGCTTTGAAGCGGTACAACCAATGCTAGTGGATCACTTGGAAAGCTGTTATTGTAAAGTTTATTTTATTGCTATGTAAATGTTACACATTATGTGAGGGCGCCACATTGGTCTAAGAAAGAATCAAATAAATAATCAGTTGCGCTGGCTGTCCCTCGCTGTTCCCTGCAAAATTAATTTGACCACTTTGCCCCCTGCCTCAAATTACAATCACATGACATGATTAGCCACAAATCACAGATTTTCTCTGGTTCATCAAACCTTGGGTTCCTGTAAGTAGGCAGATTTGTCGGTGGCTCCTCAACAATACCCCGGAGTCTGTTTCTAACAGGCCCTCGTGACCTCCGGAGTCTGTCCGCGCCGGAGGACCGCCGTTCCCACCGATGACCATGCAGACGAACCTGCATCAAGAGGCCCAGCATATGGCCTCGGGCTCTGCCTATTGTCTGGCACGTCGGTGAAGGACGCACCGAGATCATTGTGGCCATTGTGAGCCCGGAGAAGTATGTCTCGAGGAACAGACACGGGCTGATCCCAGAACCACCCAGCGCTCTTTCCCACCCGGCCCACCATTATGACAAATGGACGGTCATTATCAGTCCCTGAGACGATCCAGCAAAGTGGCTTACAATTACACATGGTTTAATCCAAAAGTGGTTTTTGGACCGTCTCATAAAATGGCCTCCATGGATTTAATACATTGTAAAATAGAAGGTGTTGATTTTTAAAGCTTGATCTAAGAACCTCAAATCATTTAAACTCTACTGAGGTTAACCTTTCACCACTCTGACAATTATCAGCTTTATGTCGTCAAACTTAGACCCGATTTTTGTCCAGCACTAGGCCTCGGGTACGACCGGGGTACACCCATGTGTGGATTGAAGCTCAAGTTGATAGGAAGGAAATTAAAAGGCTCGAGTCATTTGCAGAATGAAAACTAAAGGTCTCAGGAGATGTTTAAAGATAGGTCCTCAAATCCTCCTTCATCAGCGTGTTAGGACGACGAGCAGCCGAAGGAAGTGACTCGCTGTTAATGGCTTTCAAAGTGGAAACAGTGCCATGTTCATTTTCCTCTACATTAAACAAGCTCTGACTTGCAAGATTCAGGGCAAATATGTTTAAATGGTACATTTTATATCAAAGATATAAAAGGATTATTGTAAAAAAGCCAACTTACTGACAACTTAGCTTGAATGTAATTAAGTAACAACAAATAATGCTGCTAACACAAATTCATACATTAAATACTGTATAAATAACAGTAAAATCTCATGTACTAATGAGATTCTAGTACAAAGTACTCACACTGGTATTCTGTGTATTTGCTACTCTATAATTACTCAAATCTGCCACTGGTCTGCAACTAGGTATTTTCTTATTTTAGCCAAGTAATGAATTTGAAATAGATATGATAACGAGCACAGGAAGCTACTACATATAAAGCTACTTAGAAATACTGTATGAATCATTCAGCGAAGTCAGAGTTGAAAACATTTTGAAATTTCTATGGACATTTTTCCCCAAATCTTTGTTGGTATGTACAGTACAGTGTAGCCCCCAGCGCCCCACGACCCTCAATTGGGGTAATCAGTTATGAAAGCAGATATGAAAATGAATAAACAAACACAGCTATGAAAAGTGGTAGCCCAGCGTGTAAGGTACTGGACTATGGACCAGAAGATCCAGGGTTCAAATCCCACTTCTGCCAAGCTGCCACTGTTGGGTCCTTGAGCAAGACCCTTAACCCACAACTGCTTGGATTGTAAAACTGTATCAATTGTAAGTCGCTCTGGATAAGGGCGTCTGCTAATGCTGTAAATGTGAAAGTGCAGTCAGTTTTTCATATTGTCTTTTATATTGTTTTGAATTTTTTTTTCCTCTCACAAAATGCTTGCGAAGTACTCACCATGTGCCCATGAGGGACGGATGTGCGATCTCACTTCCTGGTCTAAAATGCAAACGTGCATTCTAAAATAAGACTGGACTAAAACTGTTTGGGTAGTGACATGAAAAAAACGGAAGCATTTTTGCTTTTCAGTATAAAGATTTAGCTCATGATCAGTCTAAATATTTTAATTTCACCTTCGAAGAATTCAAAAAAGATCTGTGGGGAAAAAATCCACAAGTTAAAATTAGGGGATTTGGAACAGACACCTCCTGAAAGAATCCCTAAAACTAAAATTGCATATATATTTATCTTAATAATAACTATTAAATAGATCATAACGCAATCTTTGTAAATATCTAAGGTCTGAATTGCTTTTCCTAATCATAATCTGGTACAATAATTTGGCATTTAGCAGATGCTCTTACCCAGAGCAAAGAACAACTGATACAGTCTTACAATCACTCTTGGGTCTTGCTCAAGGACCCAACAGTGGCAGCTTGGCAGAGGTGGGATTTGAACCCTGTTCCTTCTGGTCCATAGTCCAGTACCTTACCCGCTAGACTACCACAGTCCCTATAGTAGGGTAAATATACAACAGTAAATATATAAAACAAAACATAGCACTGACACTTCCGTATAGTATTCTGTATGAACAGGGCAATATTCATACACTGTCCTTACAATTATACACATTTATAAGAACGTAACTTATACAGACTACACAATAAAATACATCTATTAAATTAGATGGATGCTAGAATGACTTTGCTCTGTATTTTTTTTATTCCACACTGACTGCATATCATTAAACAATCTCATGCTTATTCTAAAATCTCCTCTCCGTATTCATTCTCATTCAGTGTGGAATTGTAAATGTCTAAACCAGAAGCTAGGGAGTCATTATAAACAGGTCTGAGGTGTGGATTATAAGCATGTTCCTATATGAGCCAAAAGAAGGGGTGGGGGAAAAAAGGAGATGCTGCTTTGGCAGAGAAGGCTCCCAGGTTGCTGATGCCATTTTAATTAAACTGTTGCTAGGTAACAATGGTGCGGCGTTCGCTAAATGGGCTCGCTTTAGTGAAATGAGGAGGGCCCTCCCGCACAAAGTGTGCACATCTCGCACCCTAAAGAAAAGCATCTTTTCTTTACCTAGCACAGACAGAACCCCTGACAGAGGGACATGGTAACATAAAGAACTCCCTGCCTTCTCTTTCTCTCGTCCTCTTTTCTTTCTCAGGACGCCGTGCGGGGCCCACATCGCACCTTTCACCTTCGGCGCTGACTTATGGGGCCGTGGCTCCCACGGCATGCCGGGATACCATGCGACACAGGCCATGCATGCAGCCAGCCGCCCGTCGCCAGCGGCAACAAGACCAACGTGGCAAACAGGCAGAGACGCCAAAGGCATGGCAGTGAAGACGGGAGTAAATCTGAAGCGCTTTCACTGACTAAGGGTTTATTTCTTCTCCTGAGAAGCACCGTGGCGGTAATGTATGCATCAGGAGCACATGGCGGCGGCTTTCTAATTCTGATTCTCACTCTCTGTTCCTCGCAGACAGCGCCACGGTTTACAGCTACACATTGGGAGATAAATGATGGCGGCTTTTCGTAGCTAATAGGCATTTGGCTCTGACAAATAATGGCCTTTCTTTTCTCGGTCTGAAAAATAGGATTTCTCAACATGACCTGTTATGTTCCTTCAAATACACCTTAGATTTCCTTTTTCACAGATTGACACTGATCAAAAAAACACCAGTCATCGTCCAGTAGATCCATACAATTCTTCTACTCACTGGAAGTCGGAGGACTGCTGGAATCTCGCTCTCCCTCGGGGGTTTCAATTGACTGGCTGCTGACCCTTGGTGCCCCTGGACTGCTGGCCACGGCTTAAATGAGAGACTCAAGGGACACATCAAAGGCAAAGGTTAAATAACCACAGGAAGCTTGTACACCGCTGACCAAAGATAATTAGATGTTTATAACACCTTTAACTACACACCAAGGTGCAATCGGCCATTTTCTCTATTTACACCTTTTTTTAGAACACGCGTTTAAATCGGTACGTTTTCAGTTTATCATGAATATTTTTCCTCTCATGTTATATTGTTGCATATATACCACGTGAAAGGCTTAAATAAACAATGATCATACTTTTGTGCATACGTCCTTTTTATTTATATATATATTTTTAAAGAAGGAAATAAAAAAGCAAATCGGATGCTGCATGCTGGGTGACCACAGGGGGGCAGTCAACTGTTTAAAACCTTATTCTGTTGTCAAGGGAGTTCACCTGAGGCTTCACGCAGCCCTGCGCAACTACATTCATTCATTCATTCATTTTCATACCCGCTTAATCCAGTTCAGGGTCGTGTGGAACTGGAGCCTAACCTTAAAGTCACGGTGTAAACCAACTCTAGACGGGGCACCAGTCCAACACAGGACACACTCACACAGACTGGAACACTTTAGAGATACCAGTCCATTTTTATCTCAAAGCTGCACCTCTGTGATGTGTCAAAGCCAAAATATATGAACTATTCTACCCCGGGGAGTCTTACTAATTATTGACTGCGTGTGATCAGATTTTGCAAATGCCAAATGAAGGAATTTTCTTCTGCATCTTCTTAGCTTTGTTCTCAGCCAACACCAATACACATCCGCTGCCTAAGTGTAGCCAAACACAGAAGGAGTGTCTGTAAGCTGTAAAGGTTTTTCTTCTCATTTTTACCTCACTTATCTTGGCCAGGATGGCATTGTGCTTGGGTGCCAAAGACGAGAACATATTGTATTTTAGACACAGGTCAAAATGATTTCATGCTGATTAGTGGTGTTACTGGTTATTGAGCATCCTGGTGCTCAAAACACAATATTCTGGCCTTTGCTGGATTTTTAGCAGGGGTAGAATCATCCTCCTTTCCATACCATCTACTGGAGCTCTATTTTTGTCTCCTCTGTCTACAGAACCCGGTCTCACTTAGCTTCAGTAGCATCTAGCAAACTCCAGGCAACTTGTGTTTAGATTAAACGTTTTCATGGGCATCGAAGGTGGTTTCTAAATCTAGATCTGAAGACTCGGTGACCCCAAAATGCTTCCATCTTCTGCAAATCGTCAACTGTGGAGGAATGTTTATCTCCCCAACCATCCTCCAGACTGTGCGCTCATGTCTGTGCCTGATTTATGTAAGCTGTCACATTCGGTTTTAGTTTTTATTCGCGGATGCTTTAATCCTCCACATGTTGAGGAATCCCTAAGGGAATTTGTGACTAAGCCTCTGTGACATATTAGTTATAGGTAATGAATGACCCAACTGGGAGGAACTGCCAGGACTCAAACCTGGGCTCCTGGGCCATGGTGGGTTATCGTTGAAAGTTGAAGATTGTTTCTGTAAAGGGGTGCACATGGTCAGCAACAGTACTCAAACTGGCTGTGGCATTCAAGTTTTAATGGGCCCAAAAAACATCCCTCCACAATTACACCACCTCCACCAGCCTGGATGGTTGACGTGCCTCAGTAGACATCAAGACTGATCAAACCGAGCTTTTCCAGTCTTCAACTGTCCAGTTATGATGAGCTACACGGTCAGCTCTTTTGGACCACACATAGTCTTCTGCGTTGTAGCACATCTGCCTCAAGGTTGGATGTGTTGAGCATTGAGATCAACAACTTCAATGCTGCCACTGCCATGATGTTTTTTCTTTGTTGCACCATTCCAAGTGATCTCTAGAAATTGTTATCAATCCAAGATCAGCTGTTCTAAAAACCAGCCCATCTGGTACCACCAACCACACCATGATCAAAATCACTGAGATCATATTCCTCCCTCTCATTCGGATGGTTGATCTTTCCTTCCTACCTAATCCAGTGCAGAAGTCTCAGGTCACCATTACATTTGTTTTAGCAATGCTATAATGACCATATATAACAATGTCAAGGATTGGACACAAAAAAATTCAAACTTGGGTTCATCACTCCATAGTCCTCTTTTCCACTGATCTTCATTCCAATCTTTGGGATCTTTAGCAATTTATCTTAGCCTTTTCATCCCATCCCCCTGCCAGAAATATGGTTTCTTGGCTGCTACCCTTCCAAAAAGACCATTCCTGATCAACTTTTCATTCCGAAGCTTCCAGTTGCTGCTATTGCTCAAGTGTAAGGGGAAGTCACACTAAATACTTGCCACTGTAGCCTACAGCAGCTGTTTTTTACTTTTCAGGTATACAGATTGAACCCATGAATAAACAAATAAAACATGTTCCATGGAAGAAGCGCAGAAAATATATCCACGATATTGGTAAAATCCTTCTACAATATCCTCCTAAAATACTTGAGAACTGTCAAAATGAAAAAGGTTAGAACTATAGTACTATACTGTTTCTAAAGAATCTTATAGACTATAAAAAATTTAACTGATTGAGATTTCAGCAAGTTCCTTATAAACCTCAAGTCTTTTCTTCTCCTATTCACTTCAGGACAAAGTGAGCAGGCTGAGTTCAGCTATAATTACTACTTCCCAGTATTTATTTCCTCTCTCTCAATACAATCCTTGAAGTCCTCATCACCCGGTGGAGACAACGGCCTGTGATTAAAGGGGTACCTTCTTGAAAGCCCTGTTTCGGTGGAGTACTTGGGAACGACGATCCACCTGAAACGGCCACACAGTGGGTCTGGGTGAAGATGGGCTGTGTGAATGGAGCCTCTCAGAAGAAGAAAAGATCCACTCCGACTGTTTATTTTGGAACCTGTCTCAATGATCCAGGCGAAAGCTGAGGCCCAGTGGTGCAGGTCATACTGACAACAGCACTCGAGCTTACCTTACTCCGGTTTAGCACAAGAGCGCCATCACTCATGGGGACCTGAAACATTTCTTACCTCCGAATGCATATATTACACTTAAACATTAGTGGACTCCCAAAAATGACATAATGTTGTGTCTGATATCGTGGAGAGCTAAACAGACAGTCAGAGCTAAACAGACAGTCGACCAGGTATGAGGGAGGGAAGGTCGGACTGGGTACATCCCTCAAACACTGTAACAGTGCCCACTTTGGCCCTCCTTTTGGCAGGGGTTTGTGCACGTGGCAGATGATGCTGAAAAACTGGTGAATAGATGATTTTGTATATTTAGTTCCGTTAAGGTATTATGTTTAAAAAAGGCTCTGAATTATTAACTGATTTTTTAAAGGCTTTTTTAACTGTAGGACCACAGTTTGAACTAATTCGCTAGAAAGGGTCCATATCCTAACGAAAAAGCATATACAAAAACATTACGAAAGCACAAACCGAATCTATGATAGAGAACCCTCCCAACAAAGCAACTAATCTTCAAATGAAATGCTCCATACAAAACCTACAAAAAATCTTACTGTTAAAACATAAATCCCCTAAAGATGATCAATTAAAATGGAAACATAAAACAAAAAGTTAAAAGCCAGTGACTTCAGATCTGAAAATGACACTACTAGAACATAATACAACAATTTATAGCCAGAATCTCAATATCAATGCAAGACCATGCTTTTTTACATTAGTAACCACTTTTGCTACTTGTGTCCAAAATGGTCTCCTCATCATTATTCAGTCGACATGACCCTACATGCTACAGAGCACCTTTAACCTATAGGACACGGATTTGGAACGCTTCCTTATACTGCTGCGCTCATTACTGTGAGACAGCAGGCATTTCGCCAAGCTTGTTCTTGCTGTTTCTTGGGACTGTGGTAGCCTAGCGGGTAAGGTACTGGACTATGGACCAGAAGGTCCAGGGTTCAAATCCCACCTCTGCCAAGCTGCCACTGTTGGGTCCTTGAGCAAGACCCTTAACCCACAATTGCTTGGATTGTAAGACTGTATCAATTGTAAGTCGCTCTGGATAAGGGTGTCTGCTAAATGCTGTAAATGTAAATGTAACATGACAGACAAGCAAAAACATACATATGAGAGAGCGAGAGAGAGACAGAGAGAGAGACAGAGAGAGAGAGACAGACGGGGAGAGAGAGAGACAGAGAGAGACAGAGAGACCAGAGAGAGACAGAGGAGAGAGACAGACAGAGAGAGGAGACAGAGAAGAGAGAGAAGAGAGACAGACAGAGAGACGGAAGAGAGAAAGACGGGCGCCTTGGTAACGCGAGAGAATGAGAGTTGAGGAGAATGAGACGAGACGACGAACAAGAGAGAACAGAAAGAAAGAGAGAGCGGAAGACCAGATGAGAAGACCGTGAGAGAGAGACAGACAAGAGAGAAGGAGAGAGAGGCGAGAGAGAAAGAAGGGGGGGGGAAGATGAGAGAAGGAGAGAGAGGAGAGACAGGAGAAGAGCGAGAGAGACAGAGGAGACGGAAGGAGAGAGAGAGACGAGGAGAGGAGAAAAGAGAGGAGGACGAGGAAAAGAGAAGACAGAGACAGAGAAACAGGACAGAGAGAGGACAGAAAGAGAGACGGAGAGAGAGAGGAAGACGGGGAGTGAGAAGAGAGAGAGACAGAGAGAGAAGAAGGAGGAGAGGACCCAGACAGAGAGAGACAGAGAGAACGGAGAGAGAGAGAGACAGACAGGAGACGGAGGAGAGAAAGACGGGGAGAGAGGGAGAGAGAGACAGAGAGAGAAGAGAGGAGACAGACCAGAGAGAGAGACAGAGACAGAGAGAGAGAGACAGACAGAGAGAAGGGGAGAGAGAAGGAGGGCGGAGGAGGAGAGCGAGAAGGAAGGGGAGAGAGAGAGACAGAGACGGAGACAGAGAGAGACAGAGAGAGACAGACAGAGAGAGAGACAGAGACAGAGAGAGAGAGACAGACAGAGAGACGGAGAGAGAAGGACGGGGAGAGAGAGAGACAGAGACGGAGAGAGAGAGACGAGGAGAGAGAAAGAGAGAGAGACGAGGAGAGAGAGACAGAGACAGAGAAACAGACAGAGAGAGACAGACAGAGAGAGACAGAGACGGAGAGAGAGAGAGAGAGAGAGAGAGAGAGACGGGGAGAGAGAGACGGGGAGAGAGAGAGAGAGACAGAGAGACGGAGAGAGACAGACAGAGAGAGAGAGAGAGACAGACAGAGAGAGAGAGAGAGAGAGACAGAGAGAGAGATTAATTATTCAAATGAGAATATAAATTGCAAAACAGAAAACTAAATTAATGAAATCTAGATCCAAATCCTGAAACGAAGTGAAAACAGGCAGAAAAAAATAAACCGGAAAATGAGAGAATTCCCAGATCATTCATTTATTAAAACACTAACCAAAAAGTAATAAATAAAACAGAAGAAAATTCATACTTAAAATACAATTAAGACAAACAAGGCCATTCAGACATATGGGTTGTAAGAATTGTCCCAGCTCTTTCTCTACTAGACAATCATGAAGAAATAAGAATATTTTTTTTTTTTTAAAGAAAAGAAAATTACACATTTTACAAATGATTCATCCGATGTTTGTTATGAAATGTAACCGGGTCAGGATTATTTGGCATTAGGGTTAGAAAACACTAACAGATGTATGAATAAAGAGGTATTTTAGCATGATAAACAGACTCTCCACGCTTGGTCACTTTTCAACTGTGAAATCAGAAACGCTGAGAAAATGAAATGGCCGAAACCCGACAGCAGCTCGGCCTCAGGACTTTCAGACGCGCACTGCAAATAGTGCGAATGGATCATGTGTTATGCAGGACCGATCTCAGCCATGATTCAAACTGGTAGCCTGTAATACTGACTGAGAGGCGCCACCAGACAGCAAAGAGAAATTATGCTTTCACCATCCAGGTACCAACCAAATGTCTCAGAATGTAGATGAACAAAAGTATCGAAACAGCAGGATTCATACATTCATATTGCGAATTAAGACTTGCACCTCCTACACGAGTCCAAAACCAGAAGAGAGTCACATGCCAGTGACACCGATATGGTCGCCTGTTTCTGCAGGACAAACCCCATATTTTACTGACCGACGTCTCAGCAGAATTCAGACAAACACGTCAAACCCTCCGTCTGAACCGGCGGAGGGTTTCCTCCGCTGCTCGCCCCCCGAGCATGTCCGAGTGTAAATACATTTCCCAGCAGGCCATATGGCTCCCAACACGAGCAGATGCTACACTCGCCACAGATTAAGAGTTTACATGCATCCTTGGCACCTTAACATAAAGCTAAACGGAAATCAATCCGACTACTAAAGGCGTGACAGCAAATCAATGGGGGTGACACGGGAACATGTGCGGTGCGCCGGCAGGCTGCGTTTGATCACGCCGGACCCTGCATTCAAAGCGAAATGTTTGACCAGTTCAATGAAAAGGAGGCGCAGGAGCTGAGCCCAGGCCAGTGCTTCAGATCGTTTGCAAAGATCGCTCCTTTCTTGTTCAAAATGCCCTTTTTCAGATTTATGCCTGCGAGCAGCAGGGGTCAGCTGCAGCCCGCGGGCACTGATGTCTTTATTCTAACACTCATTGGTGTGCGCACGCACACACACGCGCACACACACACACACACACACACACACACACACACACACACACACACACACACACACACACACACACACACACACACACACAGAGTTAAATTAGCTCAGTCTTTCTTTCGTTACACACAGACTCTTCATAAGAGAAGGCTTATTAAGCACCTGCCCCATTACAGACACAAACATCCCCATATTTACTGAGTACACACCCCAGACACAGCCCTCCACGATCCCCATGTGCACCCAAACCTCGCTATAAATACACGGTGAAAACTGCATCGACACAGAATTTCTGGATTCCGATTTAACCCTTTAACGTGAATTAAAATACATTCAAATCTGATATACAAATGATCAACAAACTCTTTAAATAACTTTTTTTTTCCCCCGTGCTCGTCCCGGTCAGGAGTCTGGGATATGGAGCTGCAGACAGAAGTACACCCCGAACAGGGGGGCGCGGTAGCTGTGCTGGGACGTGATCTCCCTTATCTGACACTCCCTCCCTTAGACGCACTCAGTCAAGGCTGGTGATTTCGGACCAGGTCGATAGGCACTGCTGGGACTCGAACCTGGGTCACTGCAGTTGTGGCTATTATATATATTATTATTAATCATAATATTAACAGAAATATGTGCTCTGGGTTCGTGGCGTCAAACACAGGCGCGATTGACTGTCTGAGGGAGGGAAGGCCAGTCGGGAAATCATCCCTGGTGCTGCAACAGCGACCCCTGTGTTGTGCAGGATAGGAGCCAGACCCTGCGATTTTGCTATCATTTCATTTCCAGTTTACATGACTATTTTTATAATGTCATTATTATAAAAATCAAGTTCTCCATTGTAACGCTGCACTGATGTGGGGAAAAAGCACCACCTAGAGGTAGTACAATGAACTACAGCAGACGGACCAATTTCCCAACTGAATAACGGGAAATGAATATATAAATATACCATTATGAATACAAATCTGAATTCGCTCACTGAACATGATGCGCACTTTATATTAATTTTATGCGTAATTTTACATTATTTACATGATTATTTCTGGTACGACACGGATCGTTGTCGTGTGACCTGTTAAAAATATTTCCTGCTAAATAGAATTGATTTTTTTAACTAAAAGTGATATGACGAACGTAAATGTGGCAAGAGATACGTATGATACCGAAAATAGACAGCGTAATCCATTTTGGAGATTGCGACATTATTCGCAACAGCGAGGTTTGGGTGTCCAGTCTGTCATACGCCACCTGCTGGTGACGTCACGACACGGAGTCCCTACAGCACAGCCAGGCAAAAAACCGTCTCTAAAACCACATTAAATAAGAACTTTTTTTTTTGCATAACATCTCTCAGCCATTCGAAAGTCTTAAAATACAGTGTCTCAATAATCAGCAACGTACAACTGCAGTTCTCAGTGTGATTAAAACAAACAAACGAAAACAAGGCCCATAAAAACGGATCCCTTATTAAAGGACGACATGCAGTGTGAAATCAGCAGACACACCCCACATCTGGGAGACGCTCCTCCAGTCAGCATCATCACTCCTTATTACTGTTACTCTTATTGTTGGACCGAACGCCACCTTGAAAAGGAGTTTTATAAAAAAAAGGAGGAAGCCCGTGAGAGACGAACTCTGATATGGCCGTGAAGGAATGGGATGGAGTTTCGGACCCGCTGGCTGTGCAGTCCATGGCCCCAAGTGTGGCCCCTCCCGGGTCTCCCGCGCCCCAGGGCTACGCAGCCATCAGGTACTGATGGTAAAAGAGGCCGAAGAGAGAAGTGCTAAACAAGCAGGCGGCGATCCACCAGGTCAGGAAGGACAGCAGGCCTCTAAAAAGCAAAGGAGTAAAAACAGTCTTCAGTCCCCCTAAAGCCACCGACAGCTGAGCCACGGGTTGTGGGACCGGCGCCTCCGCTCGCCCTGCTGTGCCGGGGTCCTCGCTTATAGCGCAGTCTGAAGCGTCTTCAGGGTAGATGCCCCAGGAATGTCCACCTGAGAGGAAAGACCATGGTTAGAAGCCCTGAAGACTGTCTATTCCAAAAACAACTATGGAAATTCAAGTCAGATTTATTTCTATAGCGCTTTTTCCAATGGAGCTTCGTCTCAAAGCAACATTACAATTTTAAATCATCTAATATCTACATCCAATCCCAAATTCAGCAAGCCTAGGGCGACAGTGGCAAGGAAAAACTCCCTAAGTGTTATAGGAAGACACGTTGGGAAGACTCAAAAAGGGAGCAAAACCTAGATGATTAAACCTTAGTATCACACAAACCAGCCGATTATTTCACCCTACAACGAAGGCTTTCCACTCACCCAACGTTTTTAGCAGCAGAGTGGTATGCAGCAGCATCACCAGGGGTGCCACATACTGAAGAGCTATCACACACAGATAGTAAAAGACACGAGCAACCTGAGTAGCGAAAGGAAAAAAAAAAAAACGTGCAGTTAAAACAGCTCTTTTACACAAATCCACTTCAAAAAAACAAGCTACTTCAGGGCAAGAGGAGCTCATCAAACAGACTTATAGAGAAGTTTCCCAGGGAGCATAGCTATGGATAAGGCCTGGAAAGGCATAAATTCTGAGGCAGACTGAAAGACCAGCCATATCTGAGACCCGTTTATGGCTTGGCACATCAAACAGGCTCTTTTCCTCAGCTCCGGCTTTGGACTGCTGGAGGTTTTGATCTTGACTGAAGCGCCACTAAGACCAAATAGCAGAGCCATTAAGGAGGGCAACAACGGCACTCGGTCCTTTTTTATATTAACCAACATTTCTGCGGCGGTGAAGCACGACCACGTTGCTAATGCAGCAGTCTTGACGTTCTTACATGTGCATCCGGTCCAAGCATTTATCCGCTCGGTCGGTGATGGAGCCGAACGATCACGGATTAACTAGAACAATACAAATGTGGGTAGCACTGCATTTGGGACACCCTTGAAGTTTTGCAGATTAACCGACACTCTTTTTTAATCACTACTTCGTATATACAGTGGGGCAAACAAGCATTTAGTCAGCCACTGATTGTGCTCCTACTTAGAAAGATGAGAGAGGTCTGTAATTTTCATCATAGGTACACTTCAACTATGAGAGACAAAATGAGGAAATAAAATACAGGAAATCACATTGTAGGATTTGGTCACCCACAAACAAGCAAGATTTCTGGCTCTCACAGACCTGTAACTTCTTCTGTAAGAAGCTCTTCTGTCCTCCACTCATTACCTGTATTAATGGCACCTGTTTGACCTCGTTATCTGTATATAAGACACCTGTCCACAGCCTCAAACAGTCAGACTCCAAACTCAACCATGGCCAAATACCAAAGAGCTGTCGAAGGACACCAGGAATAAAATTATAGACCTGCACCAGGCTGGGAAGAGTGAATCTACAACAGGCAAGCAGGTTGGTGTGAATAAATCAACTGTGGGAGCAATTGTACGAAAATGGAGGACATACAAGACCATTGATAATCTCCCTCGATCTGGGGCCCCACGTGAGATCTCATCCCGTGGGTCAAAATGATCATGAGAACGGTGAGCAAAAATCCCAGAACTACATGGAGGGACCTGATGAATGACCTGCAGAGAGCTGGGACCAAAGTAACAAAGGCTACCATCAGTAACACACTACGCCGAGAGGAACTCAGATCCTGCAGTGCCAGGTGTGCCCCCCTGCTTAAGCCAGTACATGTCCAGGCCCGTCTGAAGTTTGCCAGAGAGCATATGGATGATCCAGAAGAGGATTGGGAGAATATCATGTGGTCAGATGAAACCAAAATAGAACTTTTTGTTTGGAGGAAGAAGAATGCTGAGTTGCATCCCAAGAACACCATACCTACTGTGAAGCACGGGGGTGGGAAACATCATGCTTTGGGGCTGTGTTTTTCTGCAAGAGGGGACAGGACGACTGATCCGTGTTAAGGGAAGAATGAACGGGGAAATGTATCGTGAGATTTTAAGCCAAAACCTCCTTCCATCAGTGAGAGCATTGAAGATGGAACGTGGCTGGGTCTTCCAGCATGACAATGATCCCAAACACACCGCTCGGGCAACGAAGGAGTGGCTCCGTAAAAAGCATTTCAAGGTCCTGGAGTGGCCTAGCCAGTCTCCAGACCTCAACCCCATAAAAAAATTTGTGAGTCAAAAGTCCGTGTTTCCCAGCGACAGCCCCGAAACATCACTGCTCTAGAGGAGATCTGCATGGAGGAATGGGCCAAAATACCAGCTACAGTGTGTGCCAACCTGGTGAAGACTTACAGGAAACGTTTGACCTCTGTCACTGCCAACAAAGGTTATGTTTTAAGTATTGAGTTGAACTTTTGTTGTTGACCAAATACTTATTTCCCACCATAATTTAGAAATAAATTCTTTAAAAATCCTACAATGTGATTTCCTGCATATTTTTCCTCATTTTGTCTCTCATAGTTGAAGTGTACCTATGATGAAAATTACAGACCTCTCTCATCTTTCTAAGTAGGAGAACCTGCACAATCAGTGGCTGACTCAATACTTTTTTGCCCCACTGTACACCTGTTCAGCCACTCCTTATAGCAAATATCTCACCAGCCAATCACATGGCAGCAAATCTCATCTTTAGGTTACCTTTCATAATGATTGTACACTGATTTCGCTGTTTCTGTAAGCGCCGTTAAACTAACTCATTTAATATAAAGCAATTAAGCTGAGAAGTGCGACACAAATTAAGACTCTCATGATCATTCTAACCAATCATATGAAGGATAGGCAGGAACCCGATCCACCCACCATTTTCTGCAGGTCGACAGTGCTGATGCGCCCCGCTTCCTTCTTCATCTGCTCCACAGCCTTCTGAGCCAGGTTGAGGTAGGCCTGCAGGTGGTGGCGCATCATGGCCAGCCTCAGCGCACACAGCAGCAGAATGGTCCAGAGACGCAGCGTGTCGTACGTCTGCTCCGACATCCTTGAAGAAGCACGAGTAAAACAATCGATTAATAAAAACCTTAACAAATGTGGGCTATAAATGGTCACTAGTTACAGTCCTTCACTGTTCATTTTTAAATCACTACAACATCATTATCCACAAATGCCTTCCGTGAGCCTGACATGACATGGGCAGATACACACACACACACACACACACACACACACACACACACACACACACACACACACACACACACACACACCGACATGATATTAAAGTAGCGAATTCATTCTACACCTACACACAATCCCAACCCGAACAACCTAAAAAAAAAAGCTTTTGTCTATTCTGTTCGGTCCTCACAAGTATAGCAAGACGAGGTCTCATACACAGACGCACAAACACTTCAAACTTACAAAGGCACACTTTCTTTCCCCAGTGTGGGATTCATGATATAATCCTTGGTTATCGGCTTCACCCATAACAGTACCATTATAAGAGGAGCCAAGAAGTTGATATGCAGCAAAGTCCTGCAAGATGACCACAAAGAACAGAATCACACACAAACACATTCCTACTAATCAGGAACTCAAACAAGAACAAGCCCTGTAACTCAAGCTCAAGGTTAAAACTAATCCAGGATAGAAAGAGCTAACTAAGCACTGGAGTGGATTAGTTCGTTAAGGGTTATGTTTAGCTCCTGAACTCTTCCATCAAACCCAAATGCTGGCCACAGGCTGAAATAATGACCATCTGCCAAATCTAAAAAGGAATTTAATGTGCAGGTTTAGGCAAATGCTAGGGTAGATAGAGTAAACAGGTGGTTTAAGCCGATCTGGTAGGACTTGCAGGTCTAAGGATATGTTCAGGAGCCAATGGAAGCTCTTTCTCAAAAGCCAATTTTAAGATAGAGTAGACACTGGTGTAAGCACTGAGCGGTGTAACAAGGAGCTTCCACAATGGATTACAGGTAGCCACCGAATGACGAGGAGTTCAATATATAAACTTAAACTCATAGCCTAAAGTGGTGCTTGAAAGTTTGTGAACCCTTTAGAATTTTCTATATTTCTGAATAAATGTGACCTAAAACATCATCAGATTTTCACACAAGTCCTAAAGGTAGATAAAGAGAACCCAGTTAAACAAACGAGACAAAAATATTATACTTGGTCATTTATTTATTGAGGAAAATGATCCAATATTACATATTAGTGAATGGCAAAAGTATGTGAACCTTTGGTATCTGGTGTGACCCCCCTGTGCAGCAATAGCTGCAGCTAAACGTTTCCTGTAACTGTTGATCAGTCCTGCACACCGGCTTGGAGGAATTTTAGCCCATTCCTCCGTACAGAACAGCTTCAGCTCTGGGATGTTGGTGGGTTTTTCCTCACATTAGCTGCTCACTTCAGGTCCTTCCACAACATTTCCATTGGGTTAAGGTCAGGACTTTGGCTTGGCCATTCCAAAACATGAACTTTATTCTTCTGTAACCATTCTTTGGTAGAACGGCTTGTGTGCTTAGGTTCGTTGTCTTGCTGCATGACCCACCTTCTCTTGAGATTCAGTTCATGGACAGATGTCCTGACATTTTCCTTTAGAATTCTCTGATATCATTCAGAATTCATTGTTCCATCAGTGATGGCAAAAGATGCAGCAAAACAGGCCCAAACCATGATACTACCACCACCACCCATGTTTCACAGACGGGATAAGGTTCTTATGCTGGAATGAACATTCTTCCAATAGCCTTTTTAGCTCGTCCACGTGATCTATAGCAAACTGCAGACGAGCAGCAATGTTCTTTTTGGAGAGCAGTGGCTTTCTCCTTGCAACCCTGCCATGCACACATTGTTGTTCAGTGTTCTTCTGATGGTTGACTCATGAACATTAACATTAGCCAATGTGAGAGAGGCCTTAAGGTGCTTAGAAGTTACCCTGGGGTCCTTTGTGACCTCACCAACTATTACACACCTTGCTCTTGGAGTGATCTTTGTTGGTCGACCACTTCTGGGGAGGGTAACAATGGTCTTGAATTTCCTCCATTTGTACACAATCTGTCTGACTGTGGATTGGTGGAGTCCAAACTCTTTAGAGATGGTTTTGTAATCTTTTCCAGCCTGATGAGCATCAACAACTCTTTTTCTGAGGTCCTCAGAAATCTCCTTTGTTCGTACCATGATACACTTCCACAAACGTGTGTTGTGAAGAGCAGACTTTGATAGATCCCTGTTCTTAAATAAAACAGGGTGCCCCCTCACTCCTGATTGGCATCCCATTGATTTAAAACACCTGACTCTAATTTCACTGCTAATCCTAGAGGTTCACATACTATTACCACTCACTAATATGTAATATTGGATCATTTTCCTCAATAAATAAATGACCAAGTATAATATTTTTGTCTCATGTGTTTAACAGGGTTCTCTTTATCTACTTTTAGGACTTGTGTGAAAATCTGATGATGTTTTAGGTCATATTTATGCAGAAATATAGACAATCTAAAGGGTTCACAAACTTTCAGGCACCACTGTACCTTAAACATGATTAAAACACTTAAACGTCTGCTAAAACACAGATTGCTATAGAGGACAGTTTACTGAAGCCATGGCTGCTGGGGGCACTCACTGTGTGACTTTGCCGGTGTTTAGTGTGAGGGCGTCGAGATGCATCTGGGCCAATCGCAGGCCAGGGAATGTAAGGAACGCTCCAATCAGAGAGCAGAGCAGAGCCAGGATCAGCTTGAAGGTCAGTTTGGATATGGGGCCCCTAAAGAGCAGGCAGAACGCAAAGCGTGATCAGCAGGGTATCTTCGGAAATACACACACACACACTCACACACACTCACACACACTCACACACACTCACACACACACACTCACATGAGTGCACACTAGGGGCTACAGACTTCATGGTTCGATGGGTGCAGACATACAGACTGGTGAATGTCACATGTAATCAAATATCACAAACACTCCCTGCGTCCACTCAAAAGCTGGCCTTATACTTTTGGTGGTTTGTGATAGTTTTCCTGGACGTGCTGATCTAGTGCGGTCACCTCACAGCCCCAGCATCCCCAATCGGCTGGGATGTGGCGGCTTAGCGTTAAGGTACCGGAGGTGGACCAGATGGTCCAGGGTTCAAATCCCACATCTGTCCTTGAGCAAGACCCTTAACCCACAGTTTGTAAAACTGCATCAGTTGTAAGTCGCACACACACACACACACACTATCATGAACTGTACTCACTGAGACTCCAGGCCTTGGTTCTGCAAAAACTGCACAGCACTTTCGGAAAAATTAGCAAACCCTGCAAACAGAGATAAAACCCAAGATAAAACACAGAGAAAATGTAAATGTAATGTAAATGATTTTCAGGGAAAACACACCAGGCCTCTGTTGGAAGATTCATCTACAGTGCCTGATCTACAGCGAGCCAAAAATAACATCCATCCCACCCACACTGATAAAACCCTGAGTGTTGGCTCTACATGTCTGGCAGCTGAGGATGGAGCTCTTGTGCTCCAGAGATGCATCAATCTCACACCGGCATAAAGAACAGATACCGAGTTCAAACGCTGCACTGTACCACATCAGGTACTTCTGATTTGATCCCACCCACTGATGCCTCTGTAAGAAGCATGTGAAAGCGTGTGGACCGACACGACGCCGTGCACAAACACGAGACGCGTCAAGCAGACGTCAATACAACCGATGCCAGGCACTGCATCATATCTTACTGTTAAAAAGTGGTCATACCTGTCTCAAGCCCAAACTCTAGGTAGTTCTCAGTGACGATGAGGATGGCCATTGCTTTGACGAAGAAGAAAAAGCCGAAGGTGATGCAGAGAGATCGCTCGCCACCTTCTTCTAGCTTGAAGTAGTGAGCCGTGAGGGAGAAGAGGACCTTACTGAATGAATCAAATGATAAGGAATAACTGCTTAACGCCTAAAAGCCCAAATCACCCCAAGGATCTGCTATGAAGCTTCTGCTCCGATAAACAGGTTCATGTCGCCCTCTATGACCGGTGAATACACTCGCTTGCCATTTAGTCTGTTTCTTCTCACAACCAGAAGCTCATCAGTGTAAGACATTCCTACTGTCTGGCATTGAAATGGGCGAAAAAGAGAAAATAAGTGATAAGTGATATTGGTCATTGAATCCTCCAAATCTAGATCTCAAGCCGAGGTTCAGATCTCCTGACCATGCATTAATATGGGTTCAAAGATGCCTGCCAAAAAGGAATACCGTTTGATGAACTTCAGCCAGAAGACATTTCGAGAACCCATCTAGCTAATGAATGCTTTTCATCCAAGTGACTTATTTTCGATAATGGAGATGTGGTTTCTTTAAGCAACCTAACCATCACCTCCAAACAATGCCTTATATGACACGGTACATTATAAGCCGTTTGAACCATTCTGGGTTCTTTGGCATGAATGCCACAGTCTAGTCAGGCTGCAGCATAGAACGAGTAAAGACACTGCCATTTCAGCAACCAAAATATTTTAGAACATATTTTCAGCTGAAAGAGAAAAAGACTAAAACTTTTGACCAAAAATGGGTTCCGTTGTGGTTCGTGCACCTAATATCGAACCATTTTGACTAAAAACGTGCAGAACGGTTCAAAATGAGGTGCGTGAATCACAACAAAACCCGGTCCTTGTTGGACCAAAATGGCTATTTGTGCAGAGTGAACAGAGAAGCATGACTCATTAAACTTTACTTAGTTACTCATTAAACAGTTACGTCACAACTATTCATTGTGCATTTAGGCAGAACGTCTAATGCAACCATTGGAGACCAGATCACACTTTATTGATAAACAATGTGGAACTCCGGTACATCTAAAGGCTGCAAAAAACCATTTCTTGCAAACTTCACATTATCCAAAACAAATAAAAAATATGATTAACATGAAGGGTGGCAGATGTGCCTTCTCATAAAGGCAGCATGTTCAAACCTAGCAGAGGTTATTACACTGGTTCCAGGGTCAATCATGTCCTTGCGCAGTACAAAATCATTGGCCGACTGCAGAAGGCCATCTAAGGAAATGTCTCGGTGACCATCACTTTGACAAGGCCATTTCTCAGCTGCATTCTTTCCGGAGCCAGCCCAGAAAAATGGCTCCTTCCTGACTACGTCCTTCCATTTGCACTCACACAGGCCTATCATCATCCTCATCATCTTCATCATGCTATCAGCCGGCCTCCGCCTTTCCCCATTCCCCTTTTTCCAACGCAAATCAGTCTGGTTGGCCATGGAAATTGGGTGCCCAATCTTCAGCAGCAGACCACGAGTGGGTGAGAGGCAATGCATACGGCTGGGACAGATTGATCCTCGTGGACTCGGCTGAGGTTAATGTGTGTGATTTAGTAGCCAGCCAAGAAGCAAAGTAATGGGTAAGGGCCAACAGGTGCCTGGTTTGAAATGTTCACACGGCTGACTTCACATATCAGAGGTGTAGCTGGAGTCATAGGTTGGCGTTAGTACTAGGGCTGAACAATATCTTGCATTACACGTGCAACGGTCATGTCACAAATGCCAAGATTTGGGATCGAGTTCAGCTCTCAGCTCTAAATTTCCAGTTATATATATCAAAATCCTGAGCTTTAAAGAAACCATGTTAATGCAATAGTCATCAAGGCAGCGTTGAATTGAATTAAAATGTATGGAAAAACATTATTCTCTGGGTTGCCATTATATTAACGCTTGCTAATTAGAAGCCATTACGCCAGTGTCTAAATAGTTATGAAATGTACTGGCTAAACAAAAACAAACGTTTTGAACACGGAGCCGAGGGCCGAAACGAAACGATCTGATTGTTTGTATGTTTCCATTGTCTTTGTGCTTTTATTTTATTATTGTTACCTCACATGGACTTTGAAGAGCTCGCTTTCCTGAGGTGAAACGATTGCGTTATGATTCCACAAAGCTGACATTTTCACAGCTGATCTGCTGCTCTAACTGACCAGCACAGGACATTGAAGACACGCTCTGCTATTTAAACCCCCTAGTCTGAAGTGCTTGGAGATTTACATTTACAGCATTTAGCAGACGCCCTTATCCAGAGCAACTTACAATTGGTACAGTCTTACAATCCAAGCAATTGTGGGATAAGGTTCTTGCTCAAGGACCCAACAGAGGCAGAGGTGGGATTTGAACCCTTGACCTTTTGGTCCATAGTCCAGTACCTTCACCACTAGTTCTGTCAAGACTTTGTTCGTGCAACCAATTCAAGACTTCAATGACTAAGCGCCATTGGTTCACCATCAGAGTTTGTCTCCACTCTTTGGCCTAGCCTGGCATGAACCTTTTCTTGGTAAAGTTTTTAGTTTTTTCTCTCTTTCAACACCTGATGTCACAGTGCGCCTCTAAGAAAAATGTTTCGAAATGTGTTTGCAGAGCTACTCTGTTAGATTTGTCTACCAACAGACTGTAGGCCATGTAATGCACTGGCATTTCTATACTGCTGGATGTCATGTGATCAATGAAAGTAAAAATCAGTTTGTTGTGTGAAATGAAGGCCGTACCAATAATCGTACCAATAAAACCAATAAGGGAGTTCCAACAATGGTTTCTACTGTCAACTACTGAGTGAGGAGTAAATATTGGTCCTTGGCTTCCTAATATAAATGTACCTTTGCATTATTAGAGTATGCAAAGGTGACATGACAAAATTACCCGCACCAATATTGCTCAACAACAAATCTGTTTTTGCTGTTTGTTCATGTACTTCATCACACTGAATATGAAAAAGTAAGCTAGAACTTAAGAGGATTTATGGCTTTATACTGTGAACCCATCTTATACACAGGATCTCATTTCCAGGACCCTTTTAATTAGAGCAATTACTGAATGTTACATGTACTAAAATTCCCTTTTAAAGTACGAAAACGGGTAAATGCGTACAAATCAAAAACTGGAAGTTATCACGAAGAAATGTGTGTACTGCTGGTGCCAGCGTATCAGGTACTACAGCTTTACTGGGATTTCCAAGCACCTTTATAAAAAAGATCTAACCACCAGCTTCTGAGAGTGACACTGATTGAAGTTTAGGAAATGGCTTATAAGTGCTATGTGGAAAATGACAGTGTTTAAAGACTGCAGCAGTGTTGCTGTGCCTCTTCTCAAGGGTGAGTGCTGTGCTGAGACTGAACCGCTGTCCAAATACTATCTGATCACCAGTGGTCATACGGCGGCTCCTTTTCGTTAATGAGCACTAGAGCGATGGATGTTATCATACACTATAAATTGCTCTTATATCGTGCGTGTAGCTGAATGAATGGCCAGCACATGCAGGTACCAGGTAGAGAATACGAACCAAACTGAAGCAGAATGAAAGCATTTAAACCGGATCAAAAGCCGTAACCCCGAGCAGAGCAGTTAGGAAGGATACGTGACAAAAGCCAGTACGAGCAGACTCCACACCACGCTGATGTTCATCTCTCCATTAGGCTCAGCTACCCAGAAGTACAGCTCAGTGATGAGGTACACTGCTGTGGCTGCCACTGTGAGATCCACCAGCCACTGAAACTCCGGGAAGTAGTGCAAAGCTGACAGAAATGAAACGGAGATGAGATCTCCAGAACAGAGAGCCGTATGAAATACGAGACTGCCGGGCTACTAATGACATGAAGCAGATGGAAGTACCTAGTGTGTCCACTTCTGCAATACATTTTGTTTCCAGCTGGAGGTCGATGTCCTTAGGAACTGTTAATGGCTTGTTTTCGATGTGCCCGTTGTATTTCCTAGGAACACACAAATCCAAATACTTCAAAATGTACTGTTTAAGTTAGGAGTCGCACGTGCAAATCAGAGGGGAAAAACATGTGGTCACACAATTCAGGACACTTTGAATGTCAGAACCATCAGACCAAGTGTGCAATTATTCAGAAATGAAATAGTCCCCCTCAAACTCCGTCTCAGCTACCGTCCACTTTTCCTGGTGAGGGCTGTGATGGCAAAAAGTTGAGCAAGTCACCTCAGACTTCTCTAGCCCTCCCCTGTGCTTTGCTAAAGTGACTCAATGACGCAGAATAAAACTAGCAGAAATAGCTCTACAGCTTATATTTGTAAAGACGTGGCCCTGGGCTGGAACACCGAACACTCTTGATCTGAGGTATGGAATGCCTCACAAGCACTTTAGCAAAGGTGAGGTTCCACATACAGAGGGGCAAAAAAGTATTTAGTCAGCCACTGACTGTGCAAGTTCTCCTACTTAGACAGATGAGAGATGTCTGTAATTTTCATCATAGGTACACTTCAACTATGAGAGACGAAATGAGAAAAGAAATCCAGAAAATCGCACTGTAGGATTTTTAAAGAATTTACTTGTAAATCATGGTGGAAAATAATTATTTGGTCACCCACAAACAAGCAAGATTTCTGGCTCTCACAGACCTGTAACTTCTTCTTTAAGAAGCTCTTCTGTCCTCCACTCGTTACCTGTATTAATGGCACCTGTTTGACCTCGTTATCTGTATATAAGGCACCTGTCCACAGCCTCAAACAGTCAGACTCCAAACTCAACCATGGCCAAGACCAAAGAGCTGTCAAAGGACACCAGGAAGAAAATTGTAGACCTGCATCAGGCTGGGAAGAGTGAATCTACAATAGGCAAGCAGGTTGCTGTGAATAAATCAACTGTGGGAGCAACTGTAAGAAAATGGAAGACATACAAGACCATTGATAATCTCCCTCGATCTGGGGCCCCACGCAGGAGATCTCATCCCGTGGGATCAAAATGATCATGAGAACGGTGAGCAAAAATCCCTGAACTACACGGAGGGACCTGATGAATGACCTGCAGAGAGCTGGGACCAAAGTAACAAAGGCTACCATCAGTAACACACTACACCGAGAGGGACTCAGTGCCAGGTGTGTCCCCCTGCTTAAGCCAGTACATGTCCAGGCCTGTCTGAAGTTTGCCAAAGAGCATATGGATGATCCAGAAGAGGATTGGGAGAATATCATGTGGTCAGATGAAACCAAAATAGAACTTTTTGGTAAAAACTCAACTCGTCATGTTTCAATGCTAAGTTGCATCCCAAGAACACCATACCTAATGTGAAGCATGGGGGAGGTAACATCATGCTTTGGGGCTGTTTTTCTGCACAGGGGACAGGACGACTGATCCGTGTTAAGGGAAGAATGAACGGGGCCATGTATCGTGAGATTTTATGCCAAAACCTCCTTCCATCAGTGAGAGCATTGAAGATGGAACGTGGCTGGGTCTTCCAGCATGACAATGATCCTAAACACACTGCTCGGGTAACAAAGGAGTGGCTCCAGAAAAAGCATTTCAAGGTCCTGGAGTGGCCTAGCCAGTCTCCAGACCTCAAGCCCACAGAAAATTTGTAGAGGGAGTTGAAAGTCCGTGTTGCCCAGCGACAGCCCCAAAACATCACTGCTCTAGAGGAGATCTGCATGGAGGAATGGGCCAAAATACCAGCTACAGTGTGTGCCAACCTGGTGAAGACTTACAGGAAATGTCTGACCTCGGTCATTGCCAACAGAGGTCATGTTACAAAGTATTGAGTTGAACTTTTGTTATTAACCAAATACTTATTTTCCACCATAATTTACAACTAAATTCCTGAAAAATCCTACAATTTGATTTCCTGGATTTTTTTCCTCATTTTGTCTCTCATCGTTGAAGTGTAGCTATGATGAAAATTACAGACCTCTCCCATCTTTTTAAGTAGGAGAACTTGCACAGTCAGGGTTGGGTGAAGAGGTGAGTATTTTAACTATTAGCAATTTATTCATTCACTGGACAAACCAAAACTTATTTACACCATTTTAAACCCAAACTTTCTTTGGAAATGACCAGACTGTGATACATACACCACTACAATGACATTAAATAACATGTACTGTGATCGAATATTTTGTCATATCACCACCCCTTGTAGAATCCATAGCAAACTGGTCCGGAACTGTTTATATAGCACTATTTGGTAATCTTCAGCAGGTACCAAAAGCAAACTGGATTTTTTTTTTACCTGACTGAAAAAGACCTTTAATGCCAGTCTGTGCCATTTCATTAAAAGACTCCAATCATTCACTGACATACCTGTCCTTTTTGCTCTTCCCTCCTTTCTGGAGCTTTCCAGCTAGGCTCCTCAACTCTTCTTCCGTTGGATGCTGGTACCAGCGCAGACTAAGACAAGCAAGCCAGGTCATATTAAAAGAGGTTTTCACATAAAGAAGACAAAAAATTAGCACAAGCTCTTCAACTTTGTTCGGAAATGCCTTGTGGCCTGAGCCCTGAGAGATCTTCCAGTTGTTTTCCTTGTTTACTTATTCATTAATGAAGACTCAATTATAGATGTCTCAAGGGTGAAACTTCCAAGTGCTGTGCCAGAGCTTGAAAATATTAGAAAAAAAAAAGTTTCACAAAAACAAGTACTGATGAATTATTAAGCACATTCTGAGCAGCTGTTTACTCTAAACACATACGGTGCTAATTACTGAAATCCAGACGTGGCTCGCTGTGGTCCTCTTGGGTTCCACCACTTTTGATGCTGCCCTTTGGTCTTAATGATGAGCCATAATGATGAAGCTCTGGCAGGTCCATTAAACTTACGACAAAAAGTATGGCTTGTTCGAAGTAGATCATTCTTATAGAACCTGCCTTGGTAATAAATTCCCTACATTATTTATTACCAAGTGCCGATGAGACACAGTACTGTGCAAAAGTTTCAGGCCATCACTGCATTAGATATATCATCGTTTTAGTGATGGTATAATGACCATATATAATTATTTCTCAGTCTGTTTATAACAATACAGCCAGAATATATAGGAAATTTGTATGCCGTGTTAAACTGAAATAAAAACAATCTGAAACAGATACATTTTGCAGTGACTGAGCCACCAGTAATGTTCTGCAATAAAACATGCTGAATAATAATTAGGAAATAAATTGAAAAAAAGAGATTGTGGTGAAGTGTTGTTTCTTTTCCACATCAGCACCCTAGCCTGCATGCAACGCTAAAGCGCTGAAAGGGTCAATCTGCGCGACGGGATTTAAAGCATTTCATCATTACCTGCCACTGCAAAGCAGCCATCTTGCGAAGGAGTAGTGAGGTATAATTTTCTGAATCACGCAGGCCATTACCATGGTAACCACCAGCTGCACGCTGATCACACCCTGCCGAGAAAAGGCGCATATTTAACTAAAACAGTATTACTACTTTTCAACTTAAGGTACAAGTTAACTATACGTTAAATCTAAATGATGGCTTATGAACACCATTAGAAACAGTGTGGCTCAAAAAGTTCCTTATTATCAAAGTGCACACGCACAGCAGGGCTGGCAACGTAAACACCCAATTTTGAACGTCTCACCAGTCCAGTGAGAATAGCATACATGAGAATGTAGAAAATACGAATCGAATGATGAAACACCTGTAATCTCTACCAGGAATGATTGAGTAGTGCTTCAACCACTCCTATTTCCCAATGGTGTGGACTGTAAAAACATAGCAGGGACAAAGGAGCGGAATGTGAATGAAGTCCAAGACCACGCCAAGGCAAAGTTGTAAACCTCATTAAACAAAACCGCAGAGAACCGAAACGTTTTAACTATATTATTGCATTGTAAAATATTAAGCAATCCCTACCCATATAATGAGCTAGTAAATTTTAGTGCGACTCTAATAAGAACTGATAAAAATAGTTCTTACTAGAGATCAGTGTTAATGTTGTTGTCGATTTTTTTTTGTGTGTGTATTAATGTATTGATAGATGTTTAGTATACCTGTCTGCAAAACAAATTTCCCTTTGGGGATAATAAAGGGAATGAAATCAATGAATGAATAAATGAAATAGTTTTTGTCAAAGACACATTTTTTCTACTGAAAACGAGACGATGACTAAATTGAAATGAATGAAAAACGACAAACTAGGATGAAATTAATTGACACTTTTGTCAACGAATAAAAACGAGACGAAAATGTTTGGCAGAGACCACATCCAATCAGATCTGACTTAGTTTCGTGTTAAGGCGGGACGAGTTGGGTAGCGATCCAATCAGTAATGCGGTACGACGCACACATTTGATTCAACCCCGGGAAGATCGTACAACTAGCACCTGTGTTCAACCCGATAATGTCAACACTTGGGAGAAAGAGAGTCGATGTATGGGCACATTTTTCATTTGTGGCAATGAAAACAAGACTCTCCGTAAGCCGTGTGGGTCGCCATCTCCGGTAAAAACACAACAAACTTAAATTACATCTGCAGGCGTGTCATCCTGAAACCGCGGTCAAGTTACCCGCATTTAAATGGCGCGAGCTCCTATTTTAGCGGTATTACGGTAGTGCGCTGCAAACGCAAAAAGTTCGTTATGTTCAAGCCAATATTTCAGCGAATTAAAGTACGGATTAAAATGTTTCCACTTCGCGACGTGGATATATTTTAACTTTGCCTAGAAAGTGTTCATAATATATTTAAGGAGTATTCGGGTAACATAACTCCGTTTTCTACTATAATTATGAATAAATGCATATAGGGCATGCACATACATCCGATCTTGTCTGTTTAATAAAGCTCATAATATATCATTTATTCTACTAAATAAATATATGAACCCCTCTAAGCATCTGAAATGCAATGATAAAGGGATAAACGCCAATAGGGAGCGCTTTATTCTTCAAGTTGTTGGACAAAATATGCTGGTTGAAGCACTTGGGAACCGAATAAATGACAGCCCAGTTCTGAGATCCGACACCAGATACATATATCCGCTCGTTGCGGTGCCTTGTAATGAGAAAAACATTTTAAATGCTCCTTTGCATGTACAGACAAAACACTCACAGAAGGAAACCCTCTATACGTTCTTCAGCAGTATATGAAAATCTGCCTCGCCTCAGGCAACCGAGACTTGAATCAAGAGAGAAGCAATTTCAGTTGGGACTGGATATTGCGCGCAACGTTTGAGTTTATCAAAATGTTGAGTATCAAAATCCAGAGCTGCATTTTCAGCGCAGCAACAAGGCTGGTGAGGAAGAACTGCAGTCATTGCTAAACAATCACCATCCACATCAGTGAAGCCTACAGGAAACAGGAGCCTACATTCCTATTACCTCTTATCTCAGCATGCACTTGCCTAACCACTTTAAGTCCCAACATGGAAGCCACGCTAGGCTGCTGAACAGAGGAATCAACCAAGACACAGATGTTTCAGCTCAGGTGTTGGAGTAAATGTTTCAGCTGCCATCAGATGCAAGTGCATCAGGAATGCTGATTAATTAAAATGGAAACCAATTATACAGAAAAATTGAAGGGTTAAAGCATTGCACATACATGAACCATCTGGTTCTTCCCCTTCTGCTGTTGTAGTTGGTGCTGCCGGGGTCTCATGCAACACTTGCACAAATGTGTTAGCAGACTTTTGTTCTTAACATCACTAACTACATAACCTGTTTTCTCGCCAAGCTATTCTTCTGCTACAAATTCCGGCTCCACTCAAGCTGTTCTTCCGTCATCAGTTCCAGTCCTCAAATCATTACTCAGACCACATCAGAGATCCCTAACTCCTAACTATATATATTTAAACCAATTTAAAGACAACAAGTAAACTTAAAAAAACAGTTTTTAAATGAAGGTGTTTATTATTAGGAGAAAAAAACAAAAACAAAACATACATACATGGCCCTGTGTGAAAAAGTGATTGCCCCTAAACCTAATAACTGGTTGGGCCACCCTTAGCAGCAACAACTGCAACCAAGCATTTGCCATAACTAGCAGTGAGTCTTTTACAGCGTTGTTGCAGAATTTTGGCCGCTCATCTTTGCAGAATTGTTGTAATTCAGCCACATTGGAGGGTTTTCCAGCATGAACGGCCTTTTTAAGGTCATGCCACAGCATCTCAATAGGATTCAGGTCAGGACTTTGACTAGGTCACTCCAAAGTCTTCATTTTGTTTTCCTTCAGCCATTCAGAGGTGGACTTGCTGGTGTGTTTTGGATCATTGTCCTGCTGCAGAACCCAACTTCGTTTCAGCTTGAGGTCACGAACAGATGGCCGGACATTCTCCTTCAGGATTTTTTTGGTAAACAGCAGAATTCATAGTTCCATTTTTCACAGCAAGTCTTCCAGGTCCTGAAGCAGCAAAGCAGCCCCAGACCATCACACTACCACCACCATATCTTACTGTTGCTATAATGTTCTTTTTCTGAAATGCTGTGTTACTTTTACACCAGATGTAATGGGACACACCTTCCAAAGAGTTCAACTTTTGTCTCGTCAGTCCACAGAATGTTTCCCAAAAGTCTTGGAGATCATCAAGATGTGTTCTAGAAAAATTGAGACGAGCTTTAATGTTCTTTTTGCTCAGCAATGGTTTTCGTCTTGGAACTCTGCCATGCAGGCCATTTTTGCCCAGTCTCTTTCTTATGGTGGAAGCATGAACACTGACCTTAACTGAGGCAAGTGAGGTCTGCAGTTCTTTGGATGTTGTTGTGGGGTCTTTTGTGACCTTGGATGAGTCGTCGCTTTGCTCTTGAGGTAATTTTGGTCGGCCGGCCACTCCTGGAAAGGTTCACCACTGTTCCATGTCTTCACCATTTGTGGATTATGGACCAGGTGTGGCAATAATCAAGCCTGAGTGGGGCTAGAAACAGTGTGACAGACAGGGTGTGATAAACCTGAGTTTAGGTTACTCTTCTGTGCCCTTTAAATTCCGGGATAGGCTCCAGACCAGCACAAAAGAGAAGAAAAGGCAGAAATATGGGACCAAAACAGGTTAGTGTTAGATTGGGCGTAGGGATCAAAGGCTTGAGTCTGGAGCACAAAACCAGCTCTGAAAGCACAAGGCTTTGCCCGACCACTTTATACAAGGGGTTTAAATAGCAGAGGATGTGATTAATGAATTGCAGGACAGGTGCAAAACACTGGGGATCACATCAGAGCATGAATACAGAGTTAAAAATCTAATTTTCATTCAGTTTGAGCAACGGCAGACCATATCACGCTCTGCAGTGACTTTAGACTAGAGCTCTAATCAGTGTTCAAGTGAGGCATCAATAATAAAACTATTTTTAATATGAGTCATTAAAAGTAAAACATGCTTCAGTCAAAAAGTTTTTTTCTTCGCAGCAAGACTAATATACATCGTGAAACTCGCACCTATACTAAAGACTAAGAGATTAAGAGAGAAATGCTATGACGTTCCATAAATGACTTGAAATACCAAAGCCATAGGAATGAGCTATAGTTCTGCTCAAAATGTGATATGTTATCTTGTGCAGCAGTCATTCCCGGTCCATTTGTCCACTAGAACACTCTAGCGCAGACATTCAAAGGAGGAAAGTGCTCGTCTCTTTCAAACACAAGCACCTAGTTGATGATCTACCATAGCAATAACGAGGAAGTAGTAGGATTTTATGGACACCCTTAAGAAAGCAATACACTTCTTTACGAAGCTGGCGAGGTACTAAGAGTCAGAGTCCATTAGGAGGACAAGACCAGAGGAAGCTTTAAAGGTCAAAGAGTCAACATCGTATTATAGCTATTCAACCAATAGCTCGGGATACTGTTACGTGTTATATCGAACATCTTCCAACAGAACATCTAACTGAGGCAGACAAGCCAAGATCTGTTTTGGGCATGCTTTTAAAACTGACATCAACCTAATACCAGGGTACATTGAGGGTCTGACTGCTTGCGACCTCATAGCTGATCTTACAAAAGACCCAACAAGTGACAAAACTCAGACCTAGAGAACCTCTCCCTATAACTTGGCTGACATTATGCCAGCTACATCAGAAATACAGTTAGGTGCAGCAGGAACTCTGAAGCAGTGTTATTATCCGATGCAAAATCAGTGACCCAGTGGAAAGAAATTAGGTCATAAACAGCAAGGAAAACGAATGTTTGTGAAAAGGTGGCTGCTAGCAGGACTTCTTTCTCAGCCCTTTATTTACAACTCGCTGATGGAGCAGAGTAGCGCGGTTTCTTTTGGTGATGGTTGACAGATTCCACACAGAAAGGTTCAGGCCTATATGGTTCTCCTTTTGGATTTTGATCCCTCTGCTATTTTTTTTTTACACAGCAGATGCAGGCTTGGCTGCTGAAGGCATAGGCAGAAATCACAAGGAGGGGAAGGAATAACAAAGGCTATATAGATATATAAATGTATACTCTGTACCAGTGCTGGGTGGTATACTGGTTCATCTGGTATAGTGGTTTTAATTTCCCATATGGTATATCCCACCATATCGTAGCATAGCTGAAACAACAGCTGTAACTCTTCAGTAGGCTGCAAGTTAATATTAAATATTAATATAATCATATTGTTCACCACTAGAACCACCATGGAGCACTGCACATCACAGAGTGGCATACTGGGTACAGCTCACTACGTCGATAAATCAAGATCAAAATCAGATCCGATAAAATGCCATGTTACCCAACCCTGGGTGTGAAACTACTTCAGCCAAAAGGCATTTCTTTTAAGTTCTGGTTTTAATACGAATTTACATTCTGCAACTGTTTCATGCATACTAATTTCTTCATGTACTCTATTGTGTCATTTCTTGGAGTGAAGTACACCCCACAGTAATCAAATATACGTTAGGAAAATTTTTAGATACCTTCTATGTACTTCTGGCAGTAAAATAAGCATAAACCTACAGTGGTGCTTGAAAGTTTGTGAACCCTTTAGAATTTTCTATATTTCTGCATAAAAATGACCTAAAACATCATCATATTTTCACACAAGTCCTAAAAGTAGATAAAGAGAACCCAGTTAAACGAATGAGACAAAATATTATACTCTGTCATTTATTTATTGAGGAAAATGATCCAATATTACATTAGTGAATGGCAAAAGTATGTGAACCTCTAGTATTAGCAGTTACTTTGAAGGTGAAATTAGAGTCAGGTGTTTTCAATCAATGTGATGCCAATCAGGTGTGAGTGGGCACCCTGTTTTATTTAAAGAACAGGGATCTATCAAAGTCTGCTCTTCACAGCACATGTTTGTGGAAGTGTATCAGGGCACGGACAAAGGAGATTTCTGACGAGCTCAGAAAGAGAGTTGTTGATGCTCATCAGGCTGGAAAAGGTTACAAAACCATCTCTAAAGAGTTTGGACTCCACCAATCCACAGTCAGACAGATTGTGTACAAATGGAGGAAATTCAAGACCATTTTTACCCTCCCCAGGAGTGGTCGACCAACAAAGATCACTCCAAGAGCAAGGTGTGTAAATAGTTTTGCGAGGTCACAAAAGACCCCAGGGTAACTTCTAAGCAACTGAGGGCCTCTCTCACATTGGCCTATTGTTCATGAGTCCACCATCAGAAGAAACACTGAACACAATGGTGTGCATGGCAGGGTTGCAAGGAGAAAGCCACTGCTCTTCAAAAAGAACATTGCTGCTCGTCTGCAGTTTGCTAAAGATCACGTGGACGAACCAGAAGGCTACTGGAAAAATGTTTTGTGGATGGATGAGACCAAAATAGAACTTTTTTTGGTTTAGAAGAAAAGCGTTATGTTTGAAAACACAAAACACTGCATTCCAGCATAAGAACCTTATCCCATCTGTGAAAACATGGTGGTGGTAGTATCATGGTTTGGGCCTGTTTTGCTGTTTGTTGCTGCATCTGGCCAGGACGGCTTGCCATCATTGATGGAACAATGAATTCTGAATGATATCAGAGAATTCTAAAGGAAAAATGGTCAGGACATCTGTCCATGAACTGAATCTCAAGAGAAGGTGGGTCATGCAGCAAGACAACGACCCTAAGCACACAAGCCGTTCTACCAAAGAATGGTTACAGCAGAATAAAGTTCATGTTTTGGAATGGCCAAGTCAAAGTCCTGACCTTAATCCAATGGAAATGTTGTGGAAGGACCTGAAGCGAGCAGCTAATGTGAGGAAACCCACCAACATCCCAGAGCTGAAGCTGTTCTGTACGGAGGAATGGGCTAAAATTCCTCCAACCGGTGTGCAGGACTGTCAGTTACAGGAAACGTTTAGCTGCAGTTATTGCTGCACAGGGGGGTCACACCAGATACTGAAAGCAAAGGCTCACATACTTTTGCCACTCACCAATATGTAATATTGGTTCATTTTCCTCAATAAATAAAAAAACAAGTATAATATTTTGTCTCATTTGTTTAACTGGGTTCTCTTTATCTACGTTTAGGACTTGTGTGAAAATATGATGATGTTTTAGGTCATACCTATGGAGAAATATAGAAAATTCTAAAGGGTTCACAAACTTTCAAGCACCACTGTATATAAAAGCCCAGTCATGCAAACAACAACAGCCCCATGATATACCATGAAAGCACCACAATCTTTGAGAAAAAATGTGACACAAATGTTTGGTCATACCGCCCAGCACTACTCTATACAGTAGTAATTATGGTTTCTGCTGTGTACATTCAATACAACAGTACTTAGGGTGCCTCTTTTGTCGCCTTCAGGAACTGCTCTTGTGAAATGTTTCCATCTATGCCTTCATCTGCCATACCTGCATCTGTGAAATGAAATATCCGCCCATGGCTGAAGACAGTGTGAATGCTTGTGTAATACAGATCAGCTAGGCCTGTCGTTTGTTTGATTCAGGTGCAATTGTTGTCTCTTTGAGCCAGAGAATACATACCCTGGTCGACGTCATGTTATACAACCAACTTGGCCTGAGGGGCACTAAGACTCAGGAGCAAACCTCTAAGGGTGCCAGCAGATTTGATATTTCATGATGCCTCGACCCAGTCACCTGGAGATTTGGACACCATCAGACTAGCTCAAGCTTTTAAGTCTGCCCATTAGTCTGGCACATGAACTACGTTAGCCAGCTGTTCTCTTCCAACCTGCTACATTCCACAGCTTGATGTCCGTACAGTGGGGCAAAAAAGTATTTAGTCAGCCACTGATTGTGCAAGTTCTCCTACTTAGAAAGATGAGAGAGGACTCTAATTTTCTAAGTAGGAGAACTTGCACAATCAGATCTTCATCAGACTTGCACATCATAGGTACACTTCAACTATGAGAGACAAAATGAGAAAAAAAAATCCAGGAAATCACATTGTAGAATTTTTAAGAATTTTATTGTAAATTATGGTGGAAAATAAGTATTTGGTCAATAAATTTGGTTCAAGTCAATACTTTGTAACATAACCTTTGTTTGACAGGACAGAGGTCAAACGTTTCCTGTAAGTCTTTCACCAGGTTGGCACACAAAACTGTAGCTGGTATTTTGGGCCCATTCCTCCATGCAGATCTCCTCTAGAGCAGTGATGTTTTGGGGGCAACACGGACTTTCAAACTCCCTCCACACATTTTCTATGGAGTTGAGGTCTGGAGACTGGCTAGGCCACTCAGGGACCTTGAAATGCTTTTTACGGAGCCATTCCTTTGGTTGCCCGAGTGGTGTTGTTTGGGATCATTGTCATGCTGGAAGACCCAGCCATGTTCCATCTTCAATGCTCTCACTGATGGAAGGAGGTTTGGGCTTAAAAATCTCACGATACATGGCCCCATTCATTCTTCCCTTAACACGGATCAGTCGTCCTGTCCCCTTTGCAGAAAAACAGCCCCCAAAGCATGAGGTTTTCCACCCCCATGCTTCACAGTAGGTATGGTGTTCTTGGATGCGACTCAGCATCCTTTTCCTCAATTGATTTTTATTTTTTACCAAAAGTTCTACTTTGGTTTCATCTGACCACATGATATTCTCCCAATCCTCTTCTGGATCATCCATATGCTTTCTGGCAAACTTTAGACGGGCCTGGACATGTACTGGCTTAAACAGGGGAACACGCCTGGCACTGCAGGATCTGAGTCCCCTCTCGTGTAGTGTGTAACTGATGGTAGCCTTGTTACTTTGGTCCCAGCTCTCTTGCAGGTCATTCATCAGTTCCTCCGTGTAGTTCTGAGATTTTTGCTCACTGTTCTCATGATCATTTTGACCCCACGGGATGAGATCTTGCGTAGAGCCCCAGATCGAGGGAGATTATCAATGGTCTTGTATGTCTTCCATTTTCTTACAATTGCTCCCACAGTTGATTTATTCACACCAACCTGCTTGCCTATTGTAGACTCACTCTTCCCAGCCTTCTGCAGGTCTACAATGTTCTTCCTGGTGTCCTTCAACAGCTCTTTGGTCTTGGGCATGGTTGAGTTTGGAGTCTGACTGTTGGAGGCTGTGGACAGGTGTCTTTTATACAGATAATGAGGTCAAACAGGTGCCATTAATACAGGTAAAGAGTGGAGGACAGAAGAGCTTCTTAAATAACTTACAGGTCTGTGAGAGCCAGAAATCTTGCTTGTTTGTGGGTGACCAAATACTTATTTTCCACCATGATTTAAAATTGAATTCTTTATAAATCCTACAATGTGATTTCCTGGATTTTTTTCTCATTTCGTCTCTCATAGTTGAAGTGTACCTATGATGAAAATTACAGACCTCTCTCATCTTTCTAAGTAGGAGAACTTGCACAATCAGTGGCTGACTAAATACTTTTTTGCCCCACTAGTTGTAATGAGCTAATCATGGTCATCTGTTAAGCCAGCCGCAAGTGGTCATAATGTTTCTGCTTCTCAGGGTAAACCGATCAGCCATAACATTAAAATTACCTGCCTAATAATATATAGATGGATCAGCCAGGATTAATCAGTCGCTCCTTAAATTCCAATCCTGATGTCAATGCCCATGCAAGTGTCCATGAGACTATAGTGGCACAATTTCTCGAGCAATTCATTTTGACTCTACAAACACGTTATTCCTATATGGCTAAAGCAGAAAATATAGGTCACACATACACACACTTGGGATCGGTGGGAGGCATGGAACCTGACCCACCACTGCAAGGGACTCACACCAGCCCATAAGAGGCCAGTTCCATAGGGGGAAATTAAAGCAGCATGGGTACTCTATCTGCTCAGCAGCAGTGACCTAAAATACACAGGGGCCAAATGAGGTCCGAGGGAGTCTGGTACAGAAAACCAGCAGGTCCAAGAACTCAATTGCCAGGTCCTTCACAACTTAAACTGTAATGGTCATGCCATAAAAATGTCTTGTGATTCCATGTCCACACCATTAAACACATAGTCAGGGAAGAAACACATCTGACATTTCAGTGCAGTAGTAAAGACACTGGACTGTTTTCTTACAGATGCTACCATGTGCAACAGCACTACATTTCCCAGCCTACCTCTCTCTTTAAAGCAATGCTTGAACATGAAATACTAAATAAAGAATAAAAGAAAGTAAAGACATGACTGTCCAAGATAAACTGTCATACAGCCAGCTCCCACAGTCTTCACTTTTTGGGGTGTAACGATACACCCTACTCAAGGTTCGATTTCATACACGATACAGAGTTCATGTTCAATTTTCCTGCAATTAGCTTTTTATTTCTGAAGTGTAAACAATGCAACACAAGGCACATTTTCTTGATAAACAACAACAAAAAAAACTTTAATCCCCTGCCATTATGAATTACGAGAAACAGAAGTTTAAAATTACAAACAAAATACTCCATTGTAGCTTCACCATATAAGCAAGGGAAAACATTCCTTTTTTAATTTCTGAAGATTTTCTGAAGTTTAGACCTTTTCTAAACACTAACTCTTGAAGCTGAAGCGTCCTCTTAGTTTAAAGAAAATTTGAAGACCTCCACTCCATGGTGATCTAGTGGTTAGGATTCACTCCTCTCACCTGGGTTTGAATCCCGGTCACCAGCCACTCAGTGGTGCATCAGTCCCAGGTGCATGAGATCCCTGGATCAAATCCCAGTCACTGCATTTGGAACTGTGGTGGCTTGGCGATTGAGTTACTGGACTAGAAATCTAGGGTTCAATCCCACCTCTGCCAAGCTGTCACTGTTGGGTCCTTGAGCAAGGCCCTTAACCCAATTACAAGATCAAAGAACACTGGTATGTTTCATCATTTGGGAATAAAAACTGTAAACAACATGAGAAGCAGATGTTATGATGTCCGGCGTTATGGGCCAATGGACACGTTAGAGCACTACCAGCCATTGGGATTTCAATCTGGCTGACTAGAGACTATTAAGCGCAAATGCATGTGGTTAAAATCTTATCAGATTTTACTGTGACTGTGGTAGCATAGTGGTTAAGGTACTGGACTCAGGGTTCAAATCCCACCTCTGCCAAGCTGCCACTGTTGGGTCCCAGATTCTCAGACACACAAAAAGACCCAAGTCTATGACTACGTTCAGACTGCAGAGCTTCTGAAGTTCTTTTTAAAATCAGATTTTTAAACCAAAAATCCGCACTCTAAAGTACACAGGACCAAATTCAACTTGCGTGTTCAGACCGTGGTCATCTCCCCTAGCATACCCAGACTGATTGCTTTGGCAATGACATAGGCGTGGCTGTGCTGAATAGCCATGGACAGTGGTGGTGCAGGGATTAGCATACTGCAATCCTAGCCAGAAGGTCCATGGTTTCAGTCCCAGCTCTTCCAAGCCCCCACTGTTCGGCCCATGAGCCCAGCGACGTCCAGTGAACTCCAGGATAGGCCTTGGACGCACTCATGACCAGGATAAGTGATGTTAAAATGATATTTCCCTCCACTATGCTTCACATTTGGTACTATGGTTCTCATGAATAACGTTCTTGGGAAGAGCAAACTCAGAATGCTTTGTAATAGAATGGGACAAGTCACAGTTTCAATCCCTGACCATAAGATCTGGATCTGATTTCATCCCAGAGATTCAGGTCCCTGACTTCAACTAGTTCATTGGTACCTAACCAAAATGCCTGACTGCTAGAATATCGAGTGTCTATAAGATGTATATTCATACATCAGGTGAGGCTTGTCAGCATGTACACACTGTTTAAGGTAAATGCAGCTCCAACGTATGCTTGTTGACTAAAAAACAAAGTGCAAACGGTGAGATGGAGGGCCTGGTGGAGGACATGCAGGGGTCAAACGTAGCCTAGATGAGGAAGTAGATATCTGCAGGTGGACACAGACCCACCTCTGCCTGCTGTAATTAAGGTCATAAACACCTGTACAGACTGTTATATTCCATTATGCGACATGCACATAATACAGAATCTAATCATAAGTAGATCCTAATAATGACATGCATTATTTAGTTCTTATTTAGCTCAACTACACAATATGAGTGTTCAGTGGCTATGTTAGCAGGTTAGCCTTTAGCTACAAAAACGTAAAATACCAAAAACAACGGTTTTACAAGCCTATCGTTTCTAATCTTCAAATATCTGGTCATTCAAATGTCATTTATACCACAATAACAAAGGCTGGTCTGTTAGATACAGTACAATGAACTGCATCCTAAATCGGTCACTTTCAAATACAGAGTGCACTACGTAGGGCGCATCGCCATATCACATAGTGCACCTATGGAGAGCGTGAGAAGCCTTTTGAGATTCGGCCCTCAACCACTCAGCGTTAGCATTAGCCTGATACTCACCATGTCTACGTGCGGGAACAGGCTCAACGCCGACTGTCACACTCTGCAGCCCGAGTCCGAAAGCAGGCGGTGCGGAGAACATAGGCCTTTTTTCCGTTGCTGTTCTTCAAGAAAAAGGTGTCAGGCAGAAGCGTCTCGCATCCCCGTGGCCATATTGATTCTCCTCCGGGCTCCGGACTGTTTTCATCTGCAGTAGAGGTCACGCGAGCGCGCTCACGACTCAGCTGCCGGTGGATACGCCTACTGTGGAAAGGCTAAACAACGGCCCGAAAAGCTTTATAAATGCATATTGTTCCTAGTTTAAATTCAGCCAATGAATTAAATGTTATCAAGTTATATAAAGCGCAGAACTGTAACGTATTCCAGTGGTTTCTTATGACGATATACACAGGCAACATCTTAGATTACCGTGCGATCTTAAAGGACCTCTTCAGTAGATGCATGCTGAGAGCACGAGTGACATTTGTGTGTGTGTGTGTGTGTGTGTGTGTGTGTGTGTGTGTGTGTGTGTGTGTGTGTGTGTGTGTGTGTGTGTGTGTGTGTGTGTGTGTGTGTGTGTGTGTGTGTGTGTGTGTTTACAGTTGTCAAAATATACACTATATATGTAAAAATGTATAGCAATGTATGTTGTAGTGCCGAATAACCAACAGTAACACCAGGAAAGTCATCCATAATGAAGCTTTATTAAGCTACTTCAGATGGCTGGCTAAGACGGATCTGGCAGGATGCAGTCAATAAATGAAAAAAGCCCAATTTAAGGGAAATATGTTCCTGACAATTCATAAACTGAAAAGAAACCAGACATACCGGACCTGTAGTGCATGCTGGGAGCCACCGAGGATGAACCCAATGTCTATTTCTGGTTTATTTACATTTACATTTACAGCATTTAGCAGACGCCCTTATCCAGAGCGACTTGCAATTGATACAGTCTTACAATCTAAGCAATTGTGGGCTAAGGGCCTTGCTCAATGACCCAACAGTGGCAGCTTGACAGAAGTGGGATTTGAACCCTGGACCTTCTGGTCCATAGTCCAGTACCTTACCCACTAGGCTACCACAGTCCAAAAGCCAAAGCCATCAGAAATGCTTCATTTCAACCAGCAATAGATCAAACCCTGTCTGGTTCGTTGTCTAAACAGGTTTCTCGTGGTCCGTTTCTGGTTTAAACTAATCAATATTGGATTATGATTTACAACTGGTAGGTTAGCACTAATTTATAGAGAAGACCCAGCATCTTGATATGTTTAAAACATTCTGTTCACTACCAGCTTGTGTCTATATGAACGTAGGTTTTCAGTAACTGCTGAAAAGAGTACTGCTTAATTCAAACCAACAATTCCTGTTCCTGGTTTTTGGTGGGCTGTGTGAGGTTCAAACTAGTCATTGCTGGTCTTATTTTGGGTTGGCTTGTAGGTTAGCACCTACCAGTAGGTTGGAACTGTGATTGCCTAGCGGTTAAGGTACTGGACTATGGACCAGAAGGTCCAGGGTTCAAATCCCACCTCTGCCAAGCTGTCACTGTTGGGTCCTTGAGCAAGGCCCTTAACCCACAATTGCTTGGATTGGTTTAGGCTCATGAATGAAGTCAATGTAGGAGACAGGAATTGTGTTAAAAACAAGAAATGGTGGTCACAAAACCTGTGAGTTTTGTTCAGGAGGTCAGTGCTAGACAGTAGTTTTATGCTGGATATAGGCTAGTCGGTTTGCACTGGTTTATACATGGATCGAAACACAGTAAATGCTGGTGATCAACAAGATGCTGCTCTTTTTTGTTTAATTCACTTTCGGTTGTGTTAGGAATACTTTTATAAATGCAGCTTGTATTGTGACTGTTAGCTGTGTTTTTCACATCCACCATAAATCCAGCTTTGCTTAATTTAAACTAGCTTAGTCCACTATTGGCTGGTTGCTGGTCTCAACTGGTGTCTGCTGGTCAATGCTGGTCTGTTTTTGGTTTAAACTGGTCGGACTTGTTTTATGTTGGATAACAAAACAAACCACATTAGGTTTTTCAGCTCTGAGAGGAGATAAATATCTTTTTTAAAAGTTGTTTTACTTAAATAATGAACAAAACAGTTTATGTTCAGGAATCTACGATTTTAAGGTACATATTATTCCTTTTGTTGCAGCTAACTGTGGTCATTCCAGAGCTTGTACGTGTAAATGAAGCTAACAGTGTGTCCTCAGTGTTCGCACAACAGCACACTTCATGCATGTCCAATGAAGTATCATATTGCTGGTAATAAACAGAAATGATGTTTCTTCCAGGTGCCTGTAGGGTGGAAAATGTTTGTTTTTATATGTCTGGTTGATTGTATGGTTTGAGGTCTCAGGAAGCCTCACTGTAATTTGAGAACTACTGATTTAAACAGTCGCTTGTGCTTACTATTGTGCTGTGCTTTCGATGGTCATGATGAGATGTGTCTGTCAGATTCGTGGTAATGAAATCAATGTGATTGAAACAGTTCTAAGCATAGAAGGATGGACATAAAGCAATACAGTCTTGTGCAAGGGTTTGGCCATCCATGGTCAAAAGACAAGTTTTGTTAATCTTCTCAGTGAATCAAGTAAACACAGCGTCTGCAGCAGGGGCGTACGTGCCCCAGTAAAATGTTGCTGTGCCCCACGAAACTATATTGCTGAGCAGAACTGCAGGACACGTCATGCAAATTCACCACCATAACGCCCCAGCATCTCTCCAAAAGCTTTTGAGAGACGGTTTTTGGAGTAATGGACATGGGTAAATATTTAAAAGCAAGCCAACCACGCTGCAGACAAGGTAATGATAGCTCATAGCTATACTGTATGTTTTAGACAATAATACCTGTATAACCTCCCAAAGTATGTATTAGAGACAAAAGCATTCATTAAACATAACATCAATGATGTCAACAAGATTAATGCAATTAATACAAAAATCTTTAGTGTTAATTTGATCTTCATTTCTCATCCATGTCAGAGTAATGCCACAACCATGCAACCTCTTAGTGATTTATAGTGTGATAGGATGGCGCCTTTCTAATAAGTCCAATGTCTGTTTGTCAGCTGTCTGCCCTGTTAGAGCATCCCTGGTCAGCCAGGTGCAAAAATAGGTAAGATACTCACTACCATGTTCAGAACCAGTTCTGGACCAGTCAGCACAAGAACTGCACATCTTACCATGTGCCATACCAGACTATGACTGGAAAGCACACCACCATTGGTGTTGGAAGCAGTTTGAAAGTATCATCTACATAAATAGTAGTCATGCCTCATCATGTGCCAATGTAACTAAGCAATCTGGGTTGGTGGATGGTTTCTGTGCAAACCAAGCAAGATCGATATCAAAGCTGGCAAACCAATTCTTTATGGATTTTTTTTAAAGAGCAGAGCAGAAAGTTGATGGCCTGACCTGTTGGGGTGGAAATGTATAAAAGTGCTATTGTGAGAGTCACTGAAGTGTACAACCATCCTACTGTCTCTGTTTGTCTATGGAGATTCCATGCCTGTATGATCCGTATAATGAAACTGTTAGCAGTGAATGTGGTTAAAAAAAGAGCCACTAATTAGAAGGAGAATCTACATACAGTACGTTTGGGATTACATGCTTCACTTTTAATGATTATGGAGTTCAAGTTGGATAGAAACTGAGCATTTAGATTTAGTTAAACATCGTTTGAAATGTGAGAAATAGAGAATGGGTTGTTTTTTTTTTGGCTAATTATTATTTTAAAAAGGATTGTCTAACAAACTGAGCTTTGGTTTCGGGTTGTGTGACTACATGACAACTGAAATCCTGATTATGAAGAGTATAAAGTTATAACTTATTCCTATACTGACACCCTTATCCAGAGTGACTTACAATCCAAGCAATTGTGGGTTAAGGGCCTTGCACAAGGACCCAACAGTGGCATCTTGTCAAAGGTAGGATTTGAACCCTGGACCTTTTGGTCCATACTCCAGTACCTTAACAGCTAGGCTACCACAGTCCAAGAATACAATATATAACAGTGGAGAGGAGTAGAGAAAGAAAGGTTCAAGCTGTATGTACAGCACTCAACTTCCTTTGCCATTATTTTACAGAATGCACAAGTGGCATTTATATTCCATTATGCCATCTCGCCCATTTAGGAGCATCATGCGCCTTTGTTCGCGTCACGTGATTTCTTTGATCCATAATGTTATTTAAAAGAATCAGAGCAGCCGTGTTGTTTTTCATGATCTTTTTTTTGTCACACGTATTTAAATGTGGATCTAAATGTCACCTCGGAGCACTGTTGACATTAGAACCAGACTGAGAAACTCCGATCTTACAGAAAGAGTGTGTGGTGAGGAAATATTCATATGAACAAGTGTTAAATGAATGTACATATTCATCAGACGTGAAGGATAAGGATTCCTCCTGTGCTGTGGAGTTTGGCATGTGCTCCTCATGCCCATATGGACTTCCTTGAAGTATTATTTCCTCCCAAAACATAAAGCACGTAGAACAACGTGATGGTATGTATTTATTGAATACATTTTAAAGACTAACTCACATTTACCATTACCCGTGTGTTCCGGGTCTGTCTCGGGCTGTCTTTGTACCAGACTCAAAAACTTTTTTTTTTTCAAACCCGCCACCACTCAGGCCTGAAAAGCTGGGCGGCCTTGGGTCTGAGGGGCCTGCTTTGTGGGTTTATTGGATCAGACGGACCCCCTGCAGTGTGCTGCTCGTACACCTTTCAATCCATCACCTCATGGAGTTGTTGCTGTAAAGTGTAAAGACCGATCGCTCTTTCAGTCTCGTCTGGCTCTTCTGAAATGATCTTTCTCATTAGGCTTTCATGCTTACCAAAGGACTGGTATGCAGCTGGTCCTGCAATGGGCTGGCGTCCCATTCAGGGACATGCTTACACTTGTGTCCTGTGTCCTTCGTGATAGAGGGCAGACCCCTCTGCGACCGTGACCAGGACAGTCAGGGACAAAATGTGGAAAATCCTGAATATTAGAGGCACTCACTCTTAGAACAGTTTCTGAGGATCCGGGTTTGAATCCTAGGCTGGGCTTGCAACATGGAGGTCAGGTGGTGTGGTTAGAGGGCACTGCCTTGGACTGGCACCCTGCATCAACAGCATTCCCCTACTACCCTGACCAGGATAGACATTCATAATACAATTATGTGTGAGGAATGAACACCACAGATCTAACGGCTTTATGCTTGACTTACTTATTTCAATATACTAATTTACTAATTGTATATGGGACTGTGGTGGCCTAGTGGTTAAGGTGCTGGACTATGAACCAGAAGGTCCAGGGTTCAAATCCCACCTCAGCCAAAAAGCTACCACTGTTGGGTCCTTGAGCAAGGCCCTTAACCCACAATTGCTTGGATTGTAAGAGTGTACCAATTGTAAATGGCTCTGGATAAGGGCGTCTGCTAAATGCTGTAAATGTAAATGTATACATTTGGCTTGAAATTTATTTTATGAAATGTATGATACTAATTTTTAGTACTAAATTTATTTGGCTGAATCCATACTACATACATGCATTTATACACCTACCTTTATACATACATTAAATATACACTTTTTCTGTCTACTGGACTTCAGTTAGGATGAATATACATTCTGTAATTATGCCCGTCCACAGAGCAGCGAGGATTATGGGACTTTAAACAGAACAGAGAATGTTTGGGCTGTATCTGATGCAATAAAATCAGTCTGTTATTCTGATAGAGTGCAATGGCTGTGTGATAATTAAAAAGAGTGGGAGGAGAAAGAGGGGGAGAGAGAATGAGAGAGAGAGAGAGAGTGGGAGAGATTCTTTCTTCATCGGGGAATTAAACATCCAGATGAAGTCAGACGAAAAATATTGACGGTGTCAGGTTTATGGACAAACATGGAATGAAATGAGATTTTACAGAATGAGACAAAAGGACACGGAGACGAGCAGAGGACAGAAGGCCGAGCGCTAGAGAGGAAGCTCCTTAGACCTTAAATCTGAGCTGATTGCTGTGCTGTAGGAATGTTTTGTTTGTTCTACGTTACAGTACGTCATTCTGCTGATTATGCTTTGTGTTGTATATATACAGCTCATGGTTGTACTTGTTTTTGATTTTATTATAGTCAATCTCAGCTCCTTTTTAGTAAAAACAATTCTTGTGTTTAATAGGTATCAAAGAGGAATGAAATAAAAATGAATGAATCATGACGTGTTGTCATTTAGCTCAATGTTGTGCATGTGAATTAAATTTACCTTATTTTATTTGCATTATTATCTTTTTTATGTATGAAACATAATTAAAAAATATGTAAAACTGCTAATTAGGTCCATAATATCAAAATAAATACATTTCCATATTTATTATTTATTCATAAGATTTAAATATATTGTATTTAGCATTCTACATTTATGATAATAAAATAATATAAGATTATTTATAATATTTATCTTTCTTCTCAAATGCAGGAATCCCCTTAGACAACCCAAATGGCTTTTTCCAAAATGTACAAGAAATAAAAAAGCAAAAACAAAAACAATATGAATGCTTTCTATGTTGTTTCTAATGCTAATGTTTATAATTATCAAAGGTTTTGCCTACAATACAGAAAAATCTATTTTTTTATATTGATTTCTCAATTAATCACTTTTTTTGCCTGACATTAGAGCAGCAGCTTTTCCGTATAAGTGAAAAACAAAACAGCAGTGCCAGTGGACAATAAACATTTGTTACTTTGAATAATAAATTACAGTTCTTTGCTTCATACCACATCTTGTTTCCTGACAGAGGGCTGCTGAGGCATCGGGTTTAAAACCAAAACAACAATGGGCAATATTTATTTGATGTACTTTTATTTATTTTAAGTACTTTTATTGGTAGGCATGCCAAAGCTGATATCCTCCATGTGCCAGGCTTTGGGTGTTTGAGCAATGTCCTATAAGGGAATGTCCAAAATCATTTCCCTCACCCATTCTGTTCCCTACAGGCTAATAATGTTTTATATAGCACGTAGAACCTAAGCAATAGTGATTAGGGGATTTCAAATACAGCTGAAAAATAGTTTTTGTACAGGCTAGCTCAGATAAGATATACAAAGCTTCACACGGACCAAATCTAATGGCACATTGAGTTCTGTATTTATTATAACTAAACACCTTAAATCATACAAATGTTTCTTACATATTAGTAATCAATAGCGCATCATTTCTGAGTCACTAGTAATTAGGTTCATTCATTTCTTACTGAGAGGATTCCAGCACACGTACAGCACTGTGGCTGTTTCAGAGAAATGTGCGATCAATAAAAGCACGTGTTGCTGTGCTAAAGAGCTTGACCCCGAGGGTTTAGAGTGTTTGACCGGGCATTCGGCCTTGACCTCAGGGGCATGTTATCGTCTAAGCCCGGCATGTTCAGCTCTCTGATTGGCTCTCCCAAGAGACCTCATTGGAACTGACCCAAGGATTTCTTTTTTATTACACAATAACATCTCTTATATGTGATATGGGTGATTTGATGTTGAGTACATTTTAAATCATTACACACACTCATATTTGTGACTGACCATCCAGTATATCCAATAGATCTTTCTCAAAAAAAATGATGAGCTGGTTGGGTCAAGATATTTTTTTTTTGTTATAATTTACATCATACTCCAAAATATTTTTGTCATGCTGTGTGCACGATGAATTAATCCAGGTCAGGTAAGTTGTTTTCTCTCTTCAGGAGACAGTTCAGTAATGTGGGTTTACATAGATTAATGCAAATATGAGTAACATTAAGACCTGTTTCACAGGACAACCATTTATTTATAATTCAGTAAGTGGACAACAAATATAATGCATAATAATAATAATAATATAGAAAGAAAACAATAAAGTATTTAATAATAATAATAATAATGATGATGATAATAATGATAATAATAACAATAATCACAACAAAAACATAATCAACAATAATAACAACAACAACAACAACAATAATAATAATAATAATAATAATAATACTGTACTAGAATTACTGCATATATATTTATTATTAATACCACTACTTTCAATAAAAATGTCATTATCATGTACATCAAAACAAATGTAATAAATGTAATAATAATAATAATAATAATAACAAAAATATAACAAGAATAATAGAGTAATACTACTAATGGTTAGTATTTTAATATCTACAGAATCTATAGGAATATAGATAGAAATATAGTAGTAGTAGTAGTGGTCATAATAATAATAATAATAATAATAATAATAATAATAATCCTAACAAAAAACAAAATCAACAAACAACAATAATAATAATAATAATAATAATAATAATAATAATAATAACAACAACAACAACAACAACAACAACAAAAACAACATCAGTAATAATAATAATCACAACAACAACAATAAAAATAATAATAATGCTGTATTAGAATTATTGCATATATATTTATTATTAATACCACTACTATCAATAAAAATGTCATTATCATGTACATCAATACAAATGTAATAATTTTAATAATAATAACAACAAAAATATACCAAGAATAATAGTAATACTACTAATTGTTAGTATTTTAATATCTACAGAATCTATAGGAATATATAGTAGTAGTAGTAGTAGTAGTAGTAGTAATAATAATAATAATAATAATAATAATAATAATACAGCAATATTTACTTCAGCTGCTTTTAATATCATGTCTACTACTTCTATACTGTATTATACTAAGACAATTATTTTATTATTATGTGTAATGTAATCGTGTGACAAAATAGTTATTAATATAATTAAAAATCACTGCAACTTTTAGTAGTGCTGCTAGTACTGGCAATAATTAAGGTACCAATAATCACCATCGTTCTTCTTCTTCTTCGTCATCATCTTCATTTTCTCTTAAGTCATACATAAGGTAATACACACTGATCAAGGCGATGTCTCTCAAAACTTTGCATTTTCCTTTGGCCACAGTTTTGACCTCTCATGTTCCATGGTTCTATATTTTTGTCCATGGGATATTCACAGTTACAGAATCCAAACCAAAATCTCAGTTTCAGCAAAACGCCTTCATTTATGAATTGTCTCACTGTACCCAAGTGCCCACCCACATACACACATATTCAAGCACAGTCTAGCTCCAGTTCTGACCCCTCAGACCCCCCGTCCCCTTCCGTCTCGAGCTCACCACAATAAAACCAGCTTTCAGTTTGAACCACTGACCAGGAATAACAACTTGTAAGGAAAAAAAAAGTTCTCAGGGAATAATTTCTGTCTGGCCACAGTGCAGGGGCAGCTGATTTGGGCAAGTGCGTTAGCATAACAAAAGGCCCCGAGCCTGTGAACTTGGGGAACCTTTTGACCCTGGCGCTCTGGGCCTGAATGGCGTGGGAGCCTCCCCATAGAGCTCCTCGGCAGTGCCGCTGTTCGTGGCTAAATTGTTAATCAGGGTAATTTAATATACTTTTCAATATGCCTCCATCTCTCATCAGGAGAAGCATTCAGAGGCTCTGTCGCCCCCCGCCCATACACACACATAAAAATACACACGGTTGCACACTGGAAAACAGTAGCAGCCCCCACTTCACATTCAGCCAGGCCAGACAGGCAGCTGCAGTGCAGAACCCTCCAGCCAAGTGAAGTGTACCATCTACTCTAAGGCCTGGGAGTGTGTGTCGTCTGGGCTGTGTGCTGCTGTCTGTGCAGAACCGTCTAGCATTAATGGCCATTAGGGCTTGGGAATCAATCAAAAATCAAATAGCCACGCACTGTGCATTATACAAGGGTGAGTTCAGACCGTGCAATCTGATTGGTTGAGAAGAGTTCTCACTGTGATGATATTTGCGATAATGACATGAGTCACGAGCACACAAACATATGACATACACAAGTAACACAATAACCCCAATAGTTTACTAAATTCTATCATTTAATTCTGAATGATTTTGTTTTACGTTTAAGTTTCATTTCATGTTCGCATATTTGCACTTTGGATTTCAAACTAACGTTACTTGCTTGTTATATGAACCTTATGTAGCATACTTTATTTAGGTAGGGGATTGTGTACCAACGCCTCATTTGTGGTGGACCTACTTTTTGGCGGAAGGTATCAGATATCAGCATTAAAGAATATTCAATATGAAATTCAGCACTTCTTCGATATATTTTGTTTCTTTCTTATCATCTACACCGCCCAAGGAGGTTGGGTCCCTTTTTGAGTGTTGGTCCTCCCAAGGTTTCTTCCTCATAACACTTAGGGAGTTTTTCCTTGCCACTGTCACCCTAGGCTTGCTCAATTTGGGATTGGACGTAGATATTAGGAGATAACCTAAACTTGTACAGTTGCTTTGAGACAATGCTCCATTGTAAAAAGCGCTATGTAAATAAATCTGACTTGACTTGACTTTCTTTTGTTGTAAAACCCTGTTGCATAAAAGCAATAGAATTGTGTTGAATAATATCACGACTGCGATTATCTACGGCACTCGCCTTCAGCTTGTGCCTGCAACCAAATCGCAGCCATGTTGTTATGCATGATAACATTTACATTTACAGCATTTAGCAGACGCCCTTATCCACAATGACTTACAACTTACAACAGTCTTACAATCCAAGCAATTGTGGGTTAAGGGCCTTGCTTAAGGACCCAACAGTGGCAGCTTGGCAGAGGTGGGATTTAAACCCTGGACCTTCTGGTCCATAGTCCAGTACCTTACCCGCTAAGCTAACACAGTCCGGATAACACACTCCCTCTCGTGTTCAGTTACTTAATTGTGTACAATGTTTGTGTGTAATGGTTCTCAGATTCGAACCATGAAGATCAATATTCTTAAAGTTTTATGAGAGGAGTCATATTAAAATAATTTCGACATTCAATATCAAAGCTGTCTGTAAATATGCTACAATAAACATACCAACAAATATAGAGGTGTCTTTTCCTCATGCTCACAATGACATGCCAAACTTCTACTCTGGCCAAACTCTGACCCATAATCACCAGGGAGGATTTCTGATCATATTTCAGCCCTCCGGTGTGTGAGGTCATCTCTAGGCATCACTTATGATGTAATATATGACCAACACATTACATTTTGCTTATGTCAGCTTTGTGCTAGAGAGTGGTGATGACTCAAATCCCTGTGTGTGAGCTGCTGGTCAGGTCCAAGTCTGTCTCAGTCCTCCATAAATACTTCTGTAATACCGCATGAGTCAACCCCTGTGCATGTGTGTGTGTGTGTGTGTGTGTGTGTGTGTGTGTGTGTGTGTTAAGGAGCTGTAGGGTGCAAGTGGAGACATCTATGGTTCATTCCTCAAATATCTCTGAAGCCCAAATAAAAACAGCACTGAGGAGAAAATCTGCGGAGCATGTCTGTTTTGCGATCTCTAATATGTGCTTTTGTCTGATGGTGGCGATAAATATTAGATTTGTAGATGGCTGATTATAATATAAAGAGTGACATAAGGCTGTAAATGAGTTCCTTATGGGCAGCTTGCAAACTTTTGTTATATTCCCATAAAGGCTAACATAACAAACATGGTGCACTAGGCCACGGTTTAGGTGTCGAGGCATAATAGTTTATAGAAAGCTATCCGTATAAAAGTTATGTATTTATTTTTATGTCAGTTGATATAAAACTGCGATGTTAGTAAAAGGAACTTATGAGATCACAGTGTACTGTACTAGCTTATAATTGAACCTTATAATCATTTTAAAGATGAAATTACAAAACTGAAATGTATTATATTAAAAAAACTCATTGGTGTGTTTTAAAAATACTACCTTTTCTGATATGCAGTACAAAAATGTTCAAACGTTTGGGCACCCCAGTCAAATCACATTGGGCCAAGTTTCTACAGAAAAACGAGCTAATACTACAAATATTTGCACAGTGTTATTGTCATTTCAAACACACTAAAGAGCTACTAGCCTTTTTAGTCAGGTCTCCAAATTGATAGATTGCTTAATGGAACAGTATTTTCATGTAGAAAATCGAGTGTGTAATTTGCACAGGGGTGCCCAAAGTTTTGCATCAGAGCCTATCTACTATGTATAAGTTGTCCCAAAAAACAAAAACAATTTATACAGTAGTGCTTGAAGGTTTGTGAACCCTTTAGACTTTTCTTTATTTCTGCATAAATATGACCTAAAACATCATCAGATTTTCACACAAGTCCTAAAAGTAGATAAAGAGAACCCAGTTAAACAAATGAGACAATAATATTATACTTGGTCATTTATTTATTGAGGAAAATGATCCAATATTACATATTAGTGAGTGGCAAAAGTATGTGAACAGTTGTGAAAAGTGAGCAGTTAATTTGATGGTGCAATTAGAGTCAGGTGTTTTCAATCAATGGGATGACAATCAGGTGTGAGTGGGCACCCTGTTTTATCTAAAGAACAGGGATCTATCAAAGTCTGCTCTTCACAACACATGTTTGTGGAAGTGTATCATGGTACGAACAAAGGATGTTCATTACCCTGGAAAAGGTTACAAAACCATATCTAAAGAGTTTGGACTCCACCAATCCAGTCAGACATATGGAGGAAATTCAAGACCATTGTTACCCTCCCCAGGAGTGGTCAACCAACAAAGATCACTCCAAGAGCAAGGTGTGTAATAGTTTGCGAGGTCACAAAGGACCCCAGGGTAACTTCTAAGTAACTGAAGGCCTCTCTCACTTTGGCTAATGTTAATGTTCATGAGTCCACCATCAGAAGAACACTGAACAACATTGTGTGTATGGCAGGGTTTGCGAAGGAGAAACCACTGCTCTCCAACAGAACTGCTGCTTCGTCTGCATTATTGCTAAATAATCACGTGGACCAGCAGAAGGCCCTTGGAAGATGTTTTGTGTACGGATTGCAAACCAAAAATAGACTTTTTGGTTCAAAGAAAAACGTATATGTTTGGGAAAAAGGAAAAGCACTGCATTCCAAGCATAATACCCTTATCCCAATCTTTGGAAACATGTGGGGGTAGTATCATGGTTTGGGCCTGTTTGGCTGCTCTGGGCAGGATGGCTTGCCATCATTATGGAACAATGAATTCTGAATTATATCAGAGAATTCTAAAGGAAAATGTCAGGACATCTGTCCATGAACTGAATCTCAAGAGAAGGTGGGTCATGCAGCAAGACAACGACCCTAAGCACACAAGCCGTTCTACCAAAGAATGGTTAGAGAAGAATAAAGTTCATGTTTTGGAATGGCCAAGCCAAAGTCCTGATCAACAATTCCTTTGACTTCATGCTTGGTGTTTGCGCTCTGACATGCAGTCAACTGTGGGACCTTACATAGACAGGTGTGTGCCTATCCAAATCATTTCCAATCAACTGGATTTACCACAGGTGGACTCCATTTAAGCTGTAGAAACATCTCAAGGATGATCAGTGGAAACAGGATGCGCCTGAGCTCAATTTTGAGCTTCATGGCGAAGGCTGTGAATACTTACGTAAATGTGATTTCTTCGTTTTTTATTTTTAATACATTTTCAGAACTCTGAAGAAAACTTTTTTCACATGGTCATAATGGGGTATTTTGTGTAGAAGTTTGAGGAAAGAGATTCATTTAATACAATTTGGAATAAGGCTGTAACGTAACAAGATGTGGAAAAAGTGAAGCGCTGTGAATACTTTCCGGATGCACTGTACATATATGTGTTCATCTTTCATATTTAGTTTTACTGTTATCTTTACTGTGACATCACTGAAGAAGGCGTTGTGCTCAAAACAGTAGCGATTACCAAATGATACGTCTTAATGCAAAGTAGGCTATTTACTTGCATGTGCCAGGTCTGTTGTTTTGTGGGTTTGTGCAACAGAATCTGCTACGGTGTCTGAAATCGTTCACATCTTTCATATATTCTGTTCCCTGTAGGTTAATATTGTTCACTATAGTATGTAGAATGTGGGGATTAAGTAGATTAAATAGTGATTAGGAGGAAACAAACTGGATAAGGGCGTCTGCTAAATGCTGTAAATGTAAGGGACCATTAAAATATCATTGCATCTAACGGGTTAGATATGACAGCTCTGGTATATGTTGATTTGCACACTGACATACTGTAGATATTCTTACACACAGGCTAATTTGCATGAACGTTAGCCATCCTAAGGCCTCCCTCCCTTCCGTGGCGAGAACAGCAGTGGCAGGGACAACGTTAGACAATCCCTTGTGGGTCATAGAAAAAGAATTACTGGTCTGTCTAACTCCACTGTCTCTCAGGACGGTCTGATCCTCTGCTCTGCCAACCAAGATACTAAACCATCCTCAGATATGAACCATCGCTCTATAGCTTTACCTGGTACTCTAACATCAAACCTCTGATCCTAACAGGAACAGCTGGCTCTGAATAACGGTACATTTTATCCAAGTGTTTCAGATAAAACAGAATGACTGGGAAGTAGTGGTATAAGTAAGGGCCATGTTTCTGAGAACTAGTCCATGTCTGAAGTTCAAGTTGAAGAACACAGCGGGTTCAGGAGGTCACCATCAGAGCCAGACGTGTCAAGCAGGGATAAAATAAATGACTTATGTCTCTCCGGGGACTATTGTTCACATCTGATCCCAGTCTGCTGAGCCTGGCTAGACTGAACTACTGTTTTTTCTAGCTGGTGCTCCCCAGGACTAGTCTGAATGAGACAGCTTGACCCTTTGCCACCGAGGGATACAAGGGGGCAGGACCTAGACAGATCTGTTGGGCTCATTTGCATACAACCAAACCATGAGACCATAACAAGAAATTAAATCCACAATATAGGACACAAATCAAGACAGTGTAATTAACAAAAAATAAAGGAGGACCCTGGTGAAGTTCTGATGATTGGAATATTACGTTTTCACCAGTTTTCCCAGTGGTGGGACTGAAATGATCTGCTGTCTGGATGCTCCAGGTCTATTGTAATAGCGCTGTAGGTGGATTGGATCTGGAACCTGGTGGAATAATAGAGCAGCGCCGCTGAGTCTGCCAAGATATGCTTGTTTTTTATTTAAAAATAAAATGACTTTTCTTATGCCATTTACTGGAAGCACTCAAAGATCTTTCCATTGACCCAAAATTGCAGAGGTTCAGTTTTTCGGAAAATTGTTTTACAAAGGCTTTGTTTGGTTGAAAGCATGTTAAGAGTGTCCAAAAAAGAGACAGTTTGAACTGCCATTTCATTTCTTGCCCTCTTTCTCTAATGCTTTGTTTTGAATGAGACACTGGTATGGTGCTGAAGTTGATTCTAGGCTACGGATTAATTGAAAGGCAGAAACCGCTCCATTTGTGTGGACCACATTGCCCTGAGGCATGATGGAGGGGAAAAAAAGAAGCACGACAACACTTACAGAAGAGTGGAGATTCTCAGTGATGTCTTTTGCACAAAAGCCACCATGCCAAACTTGCAATTCTAACATTCCAAGGGTTAATATTTTTAGCGCGTGCTTTATATCGGTAATAGACACGTTTACAAAGTGGAGCACTGGTGAATGCTGGGAATGCAACACTGCACTACTTAAATCCGGTCAAATCCATTGGCCTTCTCATTGCCACTGTTGACTGTCTTGTTTTATCCACCTAATATATTGTAGCTGTTGGTTTTTTTCATCTACACACACTATCTCTGTGGTGGAGCGTTTCTGTTGTGTGTTTGATGGTTTGTAGTCTTTATTGTTTGGGCACTATGAAAAATGCTCCTCCGTGGAGGGCCATGTCATGTATACACCAGGGTCGGTAAGGCACTGTGCGGATTTAGTGGCGAGGACCAATAATGTGGTTAGTGTACGTGGTGTATAGATTGTATTAAAAAACTGTATCTACTGATGCACTCAGAATGGTCAACGCAGTTATCGGATTATTCAATCTAGAAATCAAATTAAGAAATCCGATAAAGAGAGCTGGATTTTACTCCTGTAATCAGATTACTCACAGCATGTACACCAGTTACTTGATTATGATCGGTCTTTTTAGTCTACGCATGTGCACGAGCATTGTTCCACGGTTGCCAGGTCCGCATAATTCCAAAACTTGACTTTATTTGGCCTCTTGTTTCATTGACTTTAGCGTTTTTTTCTCGCTTGAACTGGCATCCCTGGAATTAAACGTAGCAAAATGGCTATCGAACACTTTGGGAAAACTGAAATGCAGTGTATACTCGAGAAAATGAATAATTTGATTGTTTAATATTAAAGTTCGAAGTTTATATCACATATTTCTATGAGATTATTGGCTGGTTGCAAAGTAGAAATCCGATTACTGCCTGAGTCATGTAAACACGGAGCTTCCCCATTATCTGATTACTAAAGTGCATGTACAGTGGTGCTTGAAAGTTTGTGAACCCTTTTGAATTTTCTATATTTCTGCATAAATATGACTTAAAACATCATCACATTGTCACAAATTAGTGAGTGGCAAAAGTATGTGAACCTTTGCTCTCAGTATCTGGTGTGACCCCCCTGTGCAGCAACAACTGCAACTAAACGTTTCCTGTAGTTGTTGATCAGTCCTGCACACCGGCTTGGAGGAATTTTATCCCATTCCTCCATACAGAACAGCTTCAGCTCTGGGATGTTGGTGGGTTTCCTCACATTAGCTGCTCACTTCAGGCCCAAACCATGATACTACCACCACCATGTTTCACAGATGGAATAAGGTTCGTATGCTGGAATGCAGTGTTTTCCTTTCTCCAAACATAACACTTTACTCTTAAACCAAAATATATATCTTAGTCTCATCCATCCACAAAACATTCTTCCAATGGCCTTCTGACTCGTCCATGTGATCTTTAGCAAACTGCAGACGAGCAGCAATGTTATTTTTGGAGAGCAGTGGCTTTCTCCTTGCAACCCTGCCATGCACACCATTGTTGTTCAGTGTTCTTCTGATAGTGGACTCATGAACATTAACATTAGCCAATGTGAGAGGCCTTCGGTTGCTTAGAAGTTACCCTGGGGTCCTTTGTGATCTCCCCAACTATCACACACCTTGCTCTTGGAGTGATCTTTGATGGGTGACAACTCCTGGGGGAAACTTTAATTTCCTCCATCTGTACACGATCTGTCTGACTGGGGATTGGTGGAGTCCAAAATCTTTAGAGATGGTTGTGTAACCTTTTCCAGTCTGAAGAGCATCAACAACTCTTTTTCTGAGCTCCTCAGAAATCTCCTTTGTTCGTGCCATAACACACTTCCACAAACATGTGTTGTGAAGAGCAGACTTTGATAGATCCCTGTTCTTTATATAAAACAGGGTGCCCCCTCACACCTGATTGTCGTCCCATTGATTGAAAACACCTGACTCTACTTTCACCTTCAAATTAACTGCTAATTCTAGAGGTTCACATACTTTTGCCACTCAGCAATTTTCCTCAATAAATAAATGACCAAGTATAATATTTTTGTCTCATTTGTTTAACTGGGTTCTTTTTATCTACTTTTAGGACTTGTGTGAAAATCTTCAATGATCATTGAGTGTAAGTATCAGGTCATGCTCCCAACAAAGGAATGACACATGCATGATGTTGCCTGATACAACAGAAGTATTTCAGGAAACCAGAATCCAGTCATGTGACACAGGGCGTCTAGCATGTCATTGTCCAATATAAGCACACAAATGCATCAAGACCCTGGTGTATTTTTTGTGGCAATAAGCAGCGATGTTACATATCAATGAATAGATCGCAGGAGCACGAGAGCGGGAGAAGATCGGCCTTGTGCTTCAGACTGATGGTTTTCTGCATCTCTGGAGAATTCCGCGCTCTACTGTATCTCCACTTCTGAATCAGGCACGATCTAGCAGGCTTCAAAGCGCAACGAGACACAGAGGCCTGCAGTGAACGCACGAATAGAGGTGTGCAAATGCTCCCGTGCATCAAATGAAAATCTAAGAATCGTCGCATTGCTCCCAATGGCAAGAGTCAAAACAAGTGGCGACTGGAAAAACAGATCGAGCCGCGCCAGGCTCCTCTTCACACTCAGGCGTGAGCGTGAACAGCGGGTGTCATATCCACCTCTGCCGTGATTCCTCGAGCTGTGCCATGAAACACATCACTGTCAGTCTGAAGGAGAGAACAACCTCAGAGGCCACTGCCACCCATCTGTGGAAAATCAGTGCGGAGGGTGTGCGCGCCAGCGTGTGTACATACTGTCACCAGGGCCCCTTATATTGGCAGATCTACACTTTGGAGGACATCACCTGGCATGCCTGTGAATTCTGACGAGCAGACAGACACTTTGGGGATATGTTACACAGTTCTCACTCTAAAAGCTCCCTTTATTGTAGTCTGCCTGCCTCCACACACACACACACACACACACACACACACACACACACATGTACACGTCCCCCTTCAACGGCGTACGCTCGGCTGTTCTAAAACATCCCACTGTTTGTCTGTAGCACAAGTCAAAAAGCAGATTCTCTTCCAGTACAACAGGGTCTCATTTCTCTTGCCTGAAAGTTGGAAAAGTTTTGGATTCTCAGTGTTTGGTATCTCAGCGTCCACAGGGAATGCGAGGTTTTCTTCTCTCTCTCTCTCTTTGCTGCCCTCTTTCCCAGTACGAGCGAGATAACACGAAGACCTGCTATCTGGAGATAAAAATGAAATACTGCACAGTACTTCTCTTTTTCTTCCAAAAACCAGGTCTGCAGCAGGTAATGAAGTATAAACGCTAGATACCGCACCTCCCCCAGGTCTGCCAAGGTCACTTATTTCTGCCTTGAAAAGCTCTGTTGGTTGATTTCTTTTCTGTACAGATTCCGAAACTTTCTCAGGTGTCTTTTGTTTCACGTTTATTTCGGATCAATCCTAAGTGATCCTGCTGCAAGGCTTCCCCGGGGTTTGTGCTTTCTCCTGCTTCTGGGTCATTTGCGCCGGGCTAAGCAGTAACGTTTCTGGGAAGATCTGCTCGAAACCTGCGATTTATAACTGAAGATGGAGCAACAATCTTTGAAGATCGATGACAGGAATCAATCAGTCAGTGCAGGTCATTGCTTTTCATTTATAGAATGGCAGAACCAAAGCATGTACCTCATGTGATCGGTATTCTATTAAAAATCCAAACATTTAGTGCGGTGGCAAATGGATGGCATATGGTATTGGACCATACAGAAAGGCCAGTGAAGTCTCTAATTCTGCTCTTTATCTAGCTCAAAGTTTGGCACGTTCTCCCTTTGTCCATGTTGGTTTACCCTGGATGCTACAGTTTGCAGTAGGTAAACTGGCTGCTCTAAACTGTCAGTATTATGCCTTTTAATGGCTTAGTGATCTGTCCAAGCTCAGAGTGATACTGGTTTCACCCTCAGGGAGCGCTAGAGGCGAAATAAGGAAGCCCCAAACTAGAAGGAACTTCCCTTATAATTATTTACTATGCACTACTATGCATGGGACTGTGGTGGCCTAGTGGTTAAGATACTGGACGAAGGTCCAGGGTTCAAATCCCACCTCTGCCAAGCCACCACTGTTGGCTCCTTGAGCAAACTTTTAACCCATAATTGCTTGGATTGGAACTGTATCACTTCTAAGTCTGGATAAGGGTGTCTGCCAAATGCCATAAATGTAAAATGCATTATAACCAAAGGTACTTACTCTTATAGCACCATGTACAAGAAAAGGAGAGTGTGCGCTTATGTTACTGTGATATGGGATTTGATCCTGAGATATCAGGGTTTGTAGACATGCACTCTACCTGAGCACCACTGCTCAGTTCAAGTGAATGCTCCTAGGTGCACACCTAGAAAGAAGGGCTGTCTGAAAGGCGAGGAAATCTAACAAAGGGCTCAGTTCAAAATGGCGGCTGCTAACAAAATGGTGTGCACAAACAAAGTGGAACAAAAAATCTCCTGTAACTCAGGCTTTCCTCCAATCTCCCAAACTCAAACCAAAGCATTCTTATATTAAATTAACTATTACTTTATTATTTAGCTTTCTGTACATTCCAGTTTTTCTGTAGTATAATTTTCTTTTTTCACATTTTTCCCCCTCAACTTCATTCTCTCACTTTTCACTGTTTACAGACCTGTGTACTTTTCTTTCATAACTCCTTTTTTATTTGTCCTTCTTGTCTCACAGCCACACCCAATGAGACCTTTTTAAGCCACACTGACGCTGTATCTTGGCTGGTTTAAATAGCATGTCAGCCAGGTGCAGCTCGTAATGACTAAGCGCATTGGATGAGCTAGTCAAGTCAAGTCAGATTTTTTTCCATTGTCTCAAAGCAACTGTACTATTTTAGATGATCTTCTAATATCTACGTCCAATCCCAAATTGAGCAAGCCTAGGGTGACAGAGGCAAGAAAAAACTCCTTAAGTGTTATGAGGAAAAAACCTTGGGAGGACCAAGACTCAAAAAGGGACCCGACCTTCTTGGGCGGCGTAGATGATAGATCTAAGAATGAAACTAATTTATCTAAACTAATATGAGCTAACCCATGTGACTGTGCTGTTGCTTCTGGGCAAGGTAGTTCAACAGAATACCTTCTTTGACTGGACAATTCTGGAAATATGGCCCCACAATACAGGCAATCTGTACAAAAATGATCACTATCACTATCTTAATTATCACTATCAAATGATTAAAATAATTAATCGCGTTCATTGCATCATTTTTTCCATGTTAATCCTGATTTCATTTACGACACTATGATTGCATTCACATATTGCTTGTTTATGACACTAAATAATTTTTGAACTACTTCCTAACTATACAAATGGACAGTAAACGCTTTAACAGAATGCTCTTATTAAGTCACGATTACACTAGACCTTTGCAGTTTGTGTGGCTTTAAGAAATAGGCTAGGCCGGAAAATTGGTGACACAAATTTAGTCCATTTTAGTGCATTTAGCATAGCCTTGGGTCACAATATTTTGGTGACATTGAAAAAGCATTGCATTGAAGAGTACTGCTAGCTTTACTTCTGCTTCAGAAGAGAAGGAGGGCTATGGAAGAGAAAAGGTTGTGGGTTCATCATATTCTCAGCTTCAGAAAGCAGAGAATGAAGAGTCCTCCATTTTGACTCTACAGTACTACAAAACGCCTACAAAGGGACTGTGGTAGCCTAGCGGTTAAGGTACTGGACTATGGACCAAAAGGTCCAGGGTTCAAATCCCACCAAGCTGCCACTGTTGGGTCCTTGAGCAAGACCCTTAACCCACAATTGCTTGGATTGTAAGACGCTGTGGATAAGGGCGTCTGCTAAATGCTGTAAATGTAAAAAGTCCCACCCCTTCTGCTTAGCTTGGGTAAAGCAGTAGTGCTATTGGTCGAGGATGCAAGAGACGTGACAAAGCTCACCAAATTTGAACTCGGCGTGACATTTTGCTCAAAAAATGTTCTTTGCGAAATCTCTCATCATGGCAAATTTCATTGAAATGAATGGGATTTTGAAATAACTTTTTAATCCAAAGGATTGATTTAATTAGGAACAGCATGCGTGAGTGTTTCTCATGTGACAGGCTTTTCATAATTCTGTGCTTTTTATACATTGCGGCTCACAGTGACTGTGGTGGCTTGGCGGATAAGATACTGGACTATAGTCCAGAAGGTCCAGGGTTTAATCCCAGCACTACCAAGCTACCACTAATGTCTCCTTGAGCGAGACCCTTAACCCACAATTGCTTGGATTGTAAGATCAGTGGTATATCACTCTGATTAAGGGTGTATGTGAAATGTAAATGCAAACTTGTCGTTATGTCACTGAGCCCTTCACAGTGCAATCCAAAGACTGGAGTCCACCAGAGAGTCTTTAGATCTGGACTGGACCCCAGCAGCATGTACACACTTCTTCCAGATCATACTCTGCAACACACTGTACATACCTTTGTCTTTTTTAGCTGAGAGAATGAAGCAGTTCAGTGTTTCAAATTCAGGCAACACCTGGTCGTAGGCTGGTCATATGATTCAGGGGTCAGGTCTACACACACAATGGTAGGCTTTGTGCTCAGGTGTTCTTCCAGACTACCATATGAACCACACTGTGTAGGGGTAGAATGTAAGATCTGGTCTCGTCTTACCCTACGACACACCAGTTGATGCATCTGAAGGGCTTCCTGATGCAATTCTGTGCAAATGGCTTACATACATTATGCCTGACGTGTGAATTTGGGCTTTTTCCTAGGCTAAGGGTGATCTTATTCTCATTATTTTTTGTCGAAAAGTGTCACTGGTAGGTGTAGGGCCGGGCGGTGATTCCATCATGAACTGATTTACCATTCCCTGCCATGTCTTCCCATGTCAATCAAATTGTGGCGGTACATCTTGGGGTGCCATAGAGAGGCGATTTCTGTAAATACTTCTTTATTATTGTAAGGTTTAGTATGGTTCAGCCACTTCTGAACTAGGCCAAACACCATCCCTCGTCATGGGGGTCTAGGTAACATACAAACTGGGGTCTACCTACTGAAAAAGCCCAGTTCACATCAGGTTCACTTCAGGAGGTCTTTCCAGTAGAGTTTCCTGGCACCTAAACTCCGTAAGTCTGAATTCCTGGCACTTAAAGTCTAAAGAGCCCCTTGAGGCTATAAATCCAAGGAATGAGTATAATGACCATGTAAATATGTATATCTCACCAAAGGCTCTGAGTCTCTGTTGCCCCTTGGTTTGGGGGACTGGGTCTGTGGTCAAGTGACACAGTCCAGGGTTGTCCCTCCTGATACTGCTGGAATGAAATGGAGAGGATGAAGAGAGAAAGGCATTGCCCAAATCACCTACCACTGTCTCCAAAGGAAACTGAAGTCAATGGACATCCATTTCTCTTTCATCCTGGTTTAATTGCGCCATATGAAAATTCACTCTCATTTTATTATGGATATTTATTTTTAATCTGCTTCCGTCTAATATACAATGATACAACAAGGTCCAGTTGTCCAAACGCTACTTAGGTTTGTCCCTCTTAGAAAACCCTTAACAGCAGAGATGTCATAAAGTGCGAAGGAGAGGATGATTTCATGGGCCTTGAGTAAACATCGGGCCCATGTGGACCTCCTAAGATAAAATGGAGAGGGTGAAGTGGGAGAGTGCCTTAACCTGTCAGGGAGCCAAACATCACACTGGCACTTTTGAAGGTACTTCACAGTAAGCACTGACTGATCACAGATGTCCTTGAACACCCATTACTGGTCCATCATGGTTTAATTTGGCCCCTATGAACATTTACTAGAGTTTGCTATGCTTTTACTGTCGACTGTTATTGTAGCTATGGTTTAAGGTCTGATATAAAATGATACTACAGTAAAGGTTCCAGAAAGTCCCTAATCGTTCTTAGATACATCCCTTTTGAGACACCCTTAAAGGTTTTAGAAGGATGAGTAGAGGTTGAGCCCAGGCAGAATGAAATGGACAGGATGAAGGTTGGAGTGTGTCTTAACCTGGTAAGGGCCCAGACGTCTGGTACTGGCTTATCCATGGTGGTCCATGTCTGAACCTTTCTGGCTTTATTTCTCCAGTATGACAATGACATCAAATAGTTTAGGTTGTTTTTTACTGTAGACCTTTATGGTAATGTTGGTTTGAGGTCTAATATCTGATGATACTAAGTTCTTACAAAGCATTTTAGGTGGCTCCTTGGGGGTAATATGATTTTAGACAATAGTAATCCTGCTACATGAATGTGTTCGCTCATACATTCTAAAAATTAATAATCATTCCAAGTGCAGTACTGTGGAACTTCGGAATTCGAACTTAATAGGGACAGTGGTGCTGAGATTGAGAAAGTGTCTGAAATCGCCCCCATAAACTGATATAATATAATATAATATAATATAATATAATATATGTCTATGATTGCACCCTGTTTCTTCTTCTTCTTTTGGGTTTTATTCCGGAAGTGTTATTTAAGGTGCCCATACTGAATTTTTTTATTTTTATTTTTGGGGGGCAAAAATATTTCAAACAGACTGTTCCATGTCTGAATTGTTCGACTGAAGAGGCGTTTGAATCCTGAGGTTCCACTGTACTCTAATGGTGAGGTAAACATGCCATATTTCAGACAATGTATGATCGATACTTTAATACTAACCTTTTTATAAATTTTATCTCGGGCTATTCAGAGAAACAAACCACACACCACAGTGCCCTACTAGAAACATAAACAATTTATTGAGTAAATAAACTCCAGTGTGCAAACAACTTCAGATCCAGAATGTTTATACAGGTCAAACCAAACACTGCATAGCTCTACTTGTATACTTCAGTCATATAGGTCTCGTCATAGTTGTTGTTGTGTATGGGGATTCATTCCAACTCAGTCACCATTGTTTTTGTGTCTTGTGCTCCAAAAATGGTAGACAGGCACACATTTCTGAAGAAAGCATATTCGGGCCATCCAGACATAGCTGAACATGTAGTATAACAGGTGTTGGATCTTCATTCCATCATCAAATGCTGGATATATCCACTAATGGTATGGATTGGTCAGCCATTGAACTGTCCATCTGAAAAGAGAAGGGAGAGAGAGAACATAATTAAATATCTAATATTTAAACTAAAAGACCAATACTTATAATATTTTAGATTCATTGTTAACAGATTCAAGGCCTTTTGCATCAAACAGGTCTCAATGCTCTTGGTTCATGTTTTAAGCTGTCCTGGAGCTGATCTGACCGAGGTGGTGCAGCAGTTAAAGTACTGGTCTACTGACCAAAAGGTCCAGGATTCTAAGCACTACCAAGCTGCCACTGCTGGGCCCTTAGACCACAAATGCTTGGTCATTACCATGCATGCTTGCATCAGTTGTAAATAGCTCTGGATGAGTGCTAACACTCAGATATATTCAAGCGTCCACACGTGAAACATGCTATCTGCTACATGGATCACAAATCATAGCGGATCCATTTAGAAACTGATTCCACTGCTTTGCGGAACGTGAATGTAATAGATCTTAACATGGCCATGCATTCACCGTCGACAAAGAGGACAACAATTATGGCTGACATGTGTCCTCCCCATTTCAGGTTCACCTTTGTTCCGCTGCACCCTCGGTTTCTCACATGGATTTTCTTACCGTCCCTATAACCCGATAAGACGTTTCCTTTTTTGTATGAACCACATTGGTCTGGGAACGTCTTGCATTTTACACTTCTCTTTGGATTTTCTCATAAGCGAGACAGAGAATATGTGGTTGGATTTCACCAGCTTCCCCTCCTCGAACAGTCGTCGACAAGAGTATTAAGTTTCCACGAAACAGCGGCGAGAGGGACGATTGCAAATATGGGAGATCTGCGAGGGTGGGTGAAATACACTGTATATTGAAGCCTCTTTTCTTTGCCTATGGTCCTTGTATTTTGAAATAAAATTCAGCTAAGGTTTAAAACTGATTAACTACAAGGCTGTGTGCCATAACTCAAAGGCAGTTCTCAAAAACTGTACGGAGGTTGTGTGATAAAAAACACAATGTTATATAACCCCAAACTCTCCCAGATTAGTTCCATATTTAATAAAACCAACAGAAACAGAAGCTTATATGACAAGCTCATCTTAGGTCGTTGTTCTAGGTTATATGTAACTCTGTACCTTTTCCCCACTGCACAATGTACCAGAAACAGGAAACTGGCACTGTGTATCTTCCATCGATCACCATTCAAGTACTATGGTTTCAAGTTCCAGTAGCCTAAGGACTTGCTCAGGTTTGGCAATACAATATAAAAACAACAGTGAAAATGGTTGAGGATCCAAAGTATCTAAATATTTTACTAAAATCTTCGCATCTTGTATTTGTGATTTGTTAGCTTGAGAAGATTCGCCTGCCTATAATCATGTACTGCTGTATCTTTTTGCTCTAAATACTACAATATAAAATACACGGCCATTACCTCATAATGAAGTAATGATAAAATGAATGTGAGGCACTCAGGTGGCACAGCGCTGGTCGCTAGTCCATCACCGTGGTTTGTGTCTCAGCAATGCCTTCCGGCTGCAATAGGCATCTTACATGGACAGCTGGCCATGGCTGCCAAGCTGCTACCATTGAGTCCTTGAGCAAGACCTTAACCAGAATTGCTTGGATTGTATAAAATGTAAGTTGCTCTGGATAAGGTCTGCTAATTGCCTAAATGTAAATTGGAAGGACATTCCCTGGGTCTGCTGCCCCTGACTACCATCCAGGACAACTCTTATGCCTGCACCTAGTGTTCTCCAGGATAGGTTCCACCCCCCCTTCCACACCAGAAATCGAACCAGGGGATCTCTTTTGCTGTGTACTGCTTATTCCACCGTGGCACTCAACAGCTACAAACAGCAGAGAGCTTTATAAGCGTAAACACTTGAAGTCTGATCTATTGGTTGTTTCTTCCCAGTCTCCCCGGTCCTGATTCAGCACAAAGAACTATACGTTTGACCTGTATTAGACTCTCCACATACTTTATATTACCTTGCAGAGACACTTATATAAGCCAAGCCACCTGTTTTGACCCAGGAGGTGAGCTTAGATTGCACACATCCTCCTCGGTGATCAAATCAGGGCTTTTACTCGGTGCTGAGTGGATCCATTAAAGTAAGTAGTCCTCTCCATTTAGCTAGCATGGCTGTTTCTCCACATAGCCACTAATGAATAGCGTATTAAGGCCCACGACGTATCGACTGCATTTGAGAAGCACCGAAGGAAATTCATTAGAGTACAACGTAATGTGTTAATATGACCCACATGACACACTTAATCTAGCGGACCAATTATGAGGCTGGGGACTGATGTAATACGTCTAGCACAGGAAAACATAGCATTAAAATATTAGAAATTTGAGCGTGCAATAGTGAGCTGCTAAAGTTTAACTGACTAGTTTTGTAAGGCAAGAATTTAACTGGCTAACTACCGGTTTATTAAAATTTGCGGAGATATGCTTAATAATTTTTTATATTACCCCATTCGTAACTATGATAAGGATGATGCTACTTTACCCTGGTGTAAAGAGTTGTTGATGCTCATCAGGCTGGAAAAGGTTACAAAACCATCTCTAAAGAGTTTGGACTCCACCAATCCACATCAGACAGATTGTGTACAAATGGAGGAAATTCAAGACCTTTGTTACCCTCCCCAGGAGTGGTCGACCAACAAAGATCACTCCCAGAGCAAGGCGTGTAATAGTTGGTGAGGTCGCAAAGGACCCTAGGGTAACCTCTAAGCAACTGAAGGCCTCTCTCACATTGGCTAATGGTATGTTAATGTTCATGGGTCCACCATCAGGAGAACACTGAACAACAATGGTGTGCATGGCAGGGTTGCAAGGAGAAAGCCACTGCTCTCCAAAAAGAACATTGCTGCTCGTCTGCAGTTTGCTAAAGATCACATGGACAAGTCAGAAGGCTATTGGAAAAATGTTTTGTGGATGGATGAGACCAAAATAGAACTTTTTGCTTTAAAGGAAAAGCGTTGGAGAAAGGAAAACACTGCATTCCAGCATAAGAACCTTATCCCATCTGTGAAACATGGTGGTGGTAGTATCATGGTTTGGGCCTGTTTTGCTGCATCTGGGCCAGGACGGCTTGCCATCATTGATGGAAATGAATTCTGAATGATATCAGAGAATTCTAAAGGAAAATGTCAGGACATCTGTCCATGAACTGAATCTCAAGAGAAGGTGGGTCATGCAGCAAGACAGCGACCCTAAGCACACAAGCCGTTCTACCAAAGAATGGTTACAGAAGAAGTTTGGGCACCTTTACAGATGATAAGAGCTTAACTGACTAGTTTTGTAAGGTAAGAATTTAATTGGCTAACTACTGGTTTATTAAAATTTGCAGTAATATGCTTAATACTTTTTATCTTACCTCATTCTTACCTCATTTTTATCGTACCTCATCGCCAAAATTATGAGGCAAATTTTACTCCGCCCTCTTCAAAAGCTTTTTGGAAATTCAGAAATGGTGTGGCCAATGCCAGCGTTAGCCACTCCGCCAAGATAATGACTAATGAAAGGAGGCCTACGCCAACTAAAGCTGGTTTGCTGGTCAAGCTTACCAACCAGCTTTTGCTGATTAACCAGATCATACTGGCCAACCAGAAAGACGGTGCTATTTTACTTGCATGAACCACTTTGGACCATCAAGGGAATTTTTTTTTAAAGCAGAAGTACATAGAGACAGCTCTTGTTCTATTTCATATGCCTTTCATACTGTGGAATCTAATTATTTCTCTAATGGCCCTCTGCCAACCTCAAACGTGCCCCTTAAGTTCATTTAGCATGAATGAGAATAAAGCAGATACTAACCTTTAATCTCAAGAGCGGAGGGAAATCCACCTCTGATTCGACCTCATCTTCAATCTTTTCTCACCTAGAAGAAGGAGAAACAATAGCACGTCGGATGAAAGGCTCCATATTTCTAGCTGAATCAGATATAACATCCTAAACTTGGGCTATCTTGACCTACTTTTCCTCTCACATAGATCTCTCTTGTCGAAGTAGATAAAGCCGTGCTCTCACCACATATCTAACAATATAGAAGTAAAGTGTAGTGCGGCATGCATTCTGCATCTCCCCGCACAGCTGAGGTACACTGAAACAGTTTCAGCTATTATAAATCATTTACCACACATTCCATTCCCCCTTTAACCCCTTGGCGAAAAAAGGCTACATTAGCTTGTACACGAACTTGGGTTAGAAATATGGCCTCCAAGCACTGTGTGTCTGTGAATGTGCATCTATGTGTGCTAGCTTTTGTGACCCAGGTCCGGTTGTGTGTTGGAAAATTGGGCCAGTTCTTTTTGTACTGATGATATTAATGATTAAAATGGGAAATGAACACAACAACAACAAGACATTTACTGCGCTAACTGCATGCTTGAAAATGGAAGTTCCTACAGTGGTGCTTGAAAGTTTGTGAACCCTTTGGAATTTTCTATATTTCTGCATAAATATGATCTAAAACATCATCAGATTTTCACACAAGTCCTACAAGTAGATAAAAAGAACCCAGTTAAACAAATGAGACAAAAATATTATACTTGATCCAATATGACATATTAGTGAAGTGAAGGTGAAATTAGAGTCAGGTGTATTCAATCAATGAGATGCCAATCAGGTGTGAGGGGGCACCCTGTTTTATTAAAAAAACAGCGATCTCTCAAAGTCTGCTCTTCACAACACATGTTTGTGGAAGTGTATCATGGCACGAACAAAGGAGATTTCTGAGGAGCTCAGAAATAGAGTTGTTGATGCTCATCAGGCTGGAAAAGGTTACAAAACCATCTCTAAAGAGTTTGGACTCCATCAATCCACAGTCAGACAGATTGTGTACAAATGGAGGAAATTTCAGACCATTGTTACCCTCCCCAGGAGTGGTCGACCAACAAAGATCACTCCAAGAGCAAGGTGTGTAATAGCTGGCGAGGTCACAAAGGACCCCAGGGTAACTTCTAAGTAACTGAAGGCCTCTCTCACATTGGCTAATGTTAATGTTCATGAGTCCACCATCAGAAGAACACTGAACAACAATGATGTGCATGGCAGTATTGCAAGGAGAAAGCCACTGCTCTCCAAAAAGAACATTGCTGCTAGTCTGCAGTTTGCTAAAGATCACGTGGACGAGCCAGAAGGCTGTTGGAAGAATGTTTTGTGGACAGGTGAGACCAAATAAAACCTTTTGGTTTAGAAGAAAAGCGTCATGTTTGGAGAAAGGAAAACACTGCATTAATGCATAAGAACCTTATCCCATCTGTGAAACATGGTTTTGGTAGTATCATGGTTTGGGCCTGTTTTGCTGCATCTGGGCAGGACGGCTTGCCATCATTGATGGAACAATGAATTCTGAATGATATCAGAGAATTCTAAAGGAAAATGTCAGGACATCTGTCCATGGACTGAATCTCAAGAGAAGGTGGGTCATGCAGCAAGACAACGACCCTAAGCACACAAGCCGTTCTACCAAAGAATGGTTACAGAAGAATAAAGTTCATGTTTTGGAATGGCCAAGTCAAAGTCCTGACCTTAATCCAAAGGAAATGTTGTGGAAGGACCTGAAGCGAGCAGCTAATGTGAGGAAACCCACCAACATTCCAGAGCTGAAGCTGTTCTGTACGGAGGAATGGGCTAAAATTCCTCCAAGCCGGTGTGCAGGACTGATCAACAGTTACAGGAAAACGTTAGTTACAGTTATTGCTGCACAGGGGGGTCACACCAGATACTGAAAGCAAAGGTTCAAATACTTTGCTACTCACTAATATGTAATATTGGATCATTTTCCTCAATAAATAAATGACCAAGTTTAATATTTTTGTCTCATTTCTTTAACTGGGTTCTCTTTATCTACTTTTAGGACTTGTGTGAAAATCTGATGTTTTAGGTCATATTTATGCAGAAATATAGAAAATCCTAAAGGGTTCACAAACTTTCAAGCACCACTGTATCTCAAACCACTGGCTAAATACACACAAGCAACAAGCTTGCCACAGGGTTGCTTGAATGTGTGAAAAACAAGAAAACTAGCCTGCTAAACTGTGTTGAAAACACACCAAGGAGATATTTAGTTTGCTGACCTAGAGATTAAAATAGCTTAGTATCTCAAATCATTAGCTGAGTACACACCACTAACAACAGGTGATTTAACTTGTTAACTTAAAAGCTTAAAAATGTAGGATATTGCCTCAAATTATTGCCTGAAAACACAACAACACAGGATTTAGCTTGCTAGCCTGTATACTTGAACATGTAACGTACAGTCTGAAGTCTTTGGCTGACTACACAGCAATAGCATGAGATTCACTTGTTAATCTACACACGTTAAGTTTTTGATTCTCATTTCAAGTAATGAGCTGAATCCACACCATCAGCAGGAGAATTAGCAAGCTAGCCTAGCGGTTAAATATGTAGGTTATTATCTCAAATCACTGACTCAGTACACAGTAAAAGATTTAGCTTGGTAGCCTAGCTGCTTGAAAATGTGCCAGTAATGATGTCCGAGTGAAATAAATATTATATCTGGCTGAATGTGAGATGGGCGGTACGGCCGTGCAATGGTTAGCGCAGTCGCCTCATGTCTGCGTGGAGTCTGCATGTTGTAACTGTGTCTGCGTGTGCTTCTCCTAGCTACTCTGGATTCCTCCCACGATCCGAAGACAGGTCGTTAGGTCAATTGGTGTCTCTACAGTGTCCCTGTGTGAGTCAGTGTGTGTGTGCCCTGTGAAGGACTGGTGCTTGTCTAGAGTCGGTTCCCTCCTGGATTAATTCAACGTCAAAGACAGATTTATTTCTGTAGAGCTTTTTACAATGCAGCACTGTCTCAAAGCAGGTTTACAAGTTATCTTTTGCTATCTAAATATATAAAATAAAATAAGGCCCAATTCAGCAAGGGCAACAGTGGTAAGGAAAAACTATCTAAACCTTATTAGGCAGAAACCTTGGTCGGTCCAATACTCAACCTTTTTGGGTAGCCTAGATGTTATATGAAATAACTAAACTAAGTTAATAGTAATATCTTATATAAACAGAAGCTAAATAAACATTAACAGAGAACATACAATAGTAAGGGGTGCCACGGTGGCTCGGTGTCACAGTGAAGTCCTGGGTTCAATCCCAGGTGGAGTGGTTTGGGTGGTGGGTTTACTCCGGGTGCTCCGGTTTCCTCCCACAGACCAAAAACATGCGTGTTAGGTTAATTGGTGTCTCTAAAATTGCTCCTAGTGTATAAGTGTGTGATTAAGTGTGCCTTACAATAGATTGGCACCCTGTCTAGGGTTGTTCCTGCCTTGTGCCCTGTGCCGCCGGCTAAGCACTGGCTGACCCTAATCAGGACTAAGCGCTTAAGAAAATGAATGAATGAGAACATATTAGGCACAAATACGTTTACATTTACAGCATTTAGCAGACACCCTTATCCAGAGTGACTTACAAGTGATGCAGTCTTACAATCCAAGCAATTGTGGGTTAAGGGCCTTGCTCAAGGACCCAACAGTGGCAGCTTGGCAGAGGTGGGATTTGAACCCTGGACCTTCTGGTCCAGTCCAGTACCTTACCCACTAGGCTACCACAGTCCCAATTAGTTGTGTCTGGAACTGCAAGAGAATCCCTGCAAGCCATGTGATGGATTGGTGTTCCGTCCAGTGATTTCAGAGTGTATTTAACTGGGGTACGCATGTTATTTTTTTTTACTTTGTATTGGATCAGCATTCATATGTTTTGATTGAACTATATATTACTTTTATAGATATTATTATATCTCTGATAGTTAACAGAAATGAATACACTGGTTTCAGTAAAAAAAGCAACAACAACGACTGTCCTTACATATAAAAACATGTATCCTTGGCTCACATTGATCCCTAAAAACAGGAATAACCACCCTTTGGTGGAACAGTTTTAGTTTTCAATATTAGTCCTTAGTTCTGACGCGGATGCTGTACTGTAACAATGACCCTGACAGCTCCACTCAAATCTCTCTTTCTTTGCTTGCTCTGCCCTGGGCACCTCTAGCTTGGTATCAGCTTGGCATGCTGGAGCGTTTCCATGGAGATCTGGATAAACCTCTGCTCTGCCACACTGCAAGATGGGTGAGTGGTTGCGTTTCGGTGCATGCACACACATACAGTACGTAGTATATAGTCACTAATCCAGGCAGCTGAGACATTTTCCTTTTTCAGGAGCGCCATTTGGTTGGCTTGTTTGTTTTTTTGACATCACAATCACGTCACGCATCAAGGTTACAATGCAACCCATCACATGTCTTTGAATTCATGGTTAGACCTACAGGGTTAAAACTACCCGTGTTTTACACACTGTAAGAGATGTTGTGGGTTGGCTGTTATGGAAAAAAGGGTAATATAAAAACAATGTGACACAGTTGAAGGAGTAGTCTGAATGTTTTAAGCTCAGGGTTTAATTTTGCGTGTGTATTTGGTTTGTATGTTTGAATAGGGGTATTTGGGGACCTGTAGAGTTCAGACTGCAGTTCATCCAGAAATTATTATTTTCATTAGCCAGTATAAAATATGTAGTCTGTTCTGCTGTGTCTACAAAAACAGGTCACATTCGCTAGCACTTACATGCACCGTAGGGGATACATGCATGACCCAGAGACAGTAACATACTTTTTGTTGTCAATTATTTAGCAGTACAGGTTTTTTCCGAATACCTAAAAGCTAAGCTTTACCCAAAGTAATATTCATTGCATTCCGTTTGAAGGTCGATAGGGAGACATTGGGGAAAAATGTTACATGCATAACAGTTTTCCGTTCAAGCCTATGCCCATTCTTCTTTCCCTCCCTTCTGAAACATGGCAGCGCCATTCTCCAACACGTACACTAAAAATAATCCTCTGTGATTGGTGGGTTAATTTGAAGTGTCAATTATTCTTATGCAAATGCGTCCAGTTTCTCACGTTTGAAAAGCGGGAGACCACAGATGGCTACACAGAAATCTCCCCAGAAGCCGACCAGACAAAAAGAGCTCGCATAATGCGACGCCGCAATTTGCATGTCTGTCGTCCATGGCAATGAAGCATCAAGCATAGCGGACAGGGCTAATGCAAGCCATGAATGCTTTGCAAATGGTCAAGATGGGGGACGTTCATTAAAAAAAGGGATAGCTAACGAGCACTACAACAGTCACAACATAAGACATTAGCTAGCTACATTTCATATCTTGTTCGAAAACAGTAGTAATAGAAGAGACTTGATTATTTTTATCAGCTATAAAAGATCCACCCATTCAAAGCGTACCGTGTCGTACTTGAAATATTCACTTAAGCGCTCCTAATGGGTGAACTGAACAGAGCTAATTACAAACCAGAAGCAATCCTCGTTATTGGAAATGAACCTCTTGCACCTGCCAATCGAGCGAATTCATCTGGAGAAAGCAAACACGGGTTTGCCAAAGTGACTGCACGAGTTTGAAAGGAAAAGGGAGACAAACACTGGAAGAGAAAGGCGAGGGAAAGAACATGAAGCTGCTCTCCTAGCGTGACCTGAACAAGCCACTAAAATGTGATTCCTGACAGTTTGCTCACACTCGGGCTAAGAGACACCAGGCTCTTTGCTTTCACACTAAAAACCATGATTTTGTTTCAGACAAGTCTGCCACTTGACACGCCTGCTGCGAAACCTGGTAACTCCGCAGACAAATATGCGGATAAGCTTCACTGGGCTAGCATGGAAATGGCTCCATTCAGCTCCAAGACGACAGATTAGGTCAGAATGAAGTACAATTAGCCAAAGGCACACAGTTCACAACACGAGCTTGTCAAGTCAAATCAGATTGAGCATTGTCTCAAGGCAACTATACAATTTTAGATTATCGACGTCCAATCCCAAATTGAGCAAGCCTAGGGCGACAGTGGCAAGGAAAATCTCCCTAAGCGTTATGAGGAAGAAACCTTGAGAGGACCAAGACTCAAAAAGGGACCCAACCTCCTTGGGCGGCGTAGATGGTAAATGTAAGAAAGAAGCTAATTTATCTAAACTAATAAGTCTTATAGCGATATCGGCATTATCCAATACACAGAGTCAGTCTAGGATCTTACGTGCTTGGCAGCACTTCATCCCCAGCCAACCAGAGAAGTTAGAGGGAGCTTGTGCCAAATGTTAGTGATTTCGAATGATTTGAAAGAATTATTACTTACACAAATGGACTGGTCAGTAAAGCTATGACTGCTAACTCTCACCTCAAAAGTCCCAGCATGATTTTTAAATCCCTAACTCCTAACTAACTAGTGTGGATGAATTCTCCAAATTAGTCATAGCAGTGCTTGATCAGCTACCAAAACTTTGATACAGAAATCCCCACTTACTGTGAGGGACCAGTACAGGCTAGCACATTGCATAGCACATTGCTAACCAGCCAGCTAACTTGGCTATGGTAAACAGATAGTTCCTTGTCAAATCATGCTACATACCTCATGGTGTGTTAATACAAGGACACGACCACTGTGTACTGTGATAATCTATAGTAGTGTGTATAGTAGTGTGTACTGTGATAATTATAGCAGCACAGCTCCTGTATGTGCAGTTTGGGACACAGGCATTCACTGAAGCTCTAAGGCTATCTGGAAGTACCATGAATGTAAATGTATTTTTGATTTTGGAGACTTGAATTCCAGTCACTAGCATGATATGCTGGAACGGTGCCATGTTGGTCAACCAACAAAACTGCCAATTTACCAGCATAACCAGCAAGCCTTAGCTGGTGACCCAGTGAGACCACTAACCAGCCAAACTCACCACAACATATGCTGGTTGTTGTGATTTTTGGCATGGATATTAGTATTTAGCATACTAAGGCTAGACTGATATTAAATAATAATGTCAGGAGAGCATGAGGGCATTTCAGTAGTATTTAGATTCATGTTCAGTACAGTATATTTGTAGAATGAGGACTGTGGTGGCTTAGTGGTTGACATACTGGACTATGGACCAGAAGGTCTAGGTTTCAGCTCTAATCTCTGCCAAGGTACCGCCGTAGGGTCCTTGAGCAACTTACAATGGCTTGGATTGTAAGATTGCATCAGCTGTAAGTCACTATAGATAAGAGTATGGGCTAAATGGAATTATCATTAGTATTATTATTATTGAAGATCAAGCTGATGAGATGTTCCATTTCATTTCTAACACAGGTCATTTAATGGTGTACTATGATCATAGATCATAGCATGAAATTCTATAAATAAAAATGTGTCCAACGACCTTCTTAGCAGAGGCTGTATTGTGGGAAGGTGAAAAACAGAAAAATAAATAAAGAAATCTTTTCAGACACAAAACTGTGGATCAAGAAACCTTCAGTGGCATCCCGTTACATCCTGACAATGGAAGCCTTTCAAAGTGAGTCTCAACATGGCAGCCAGGTTATCGAGTTCTGTTGATTGTCTCACACAGGGTCAAGAAAGAAAAGAGAGGAAAGTCTTGTGGAGTTTTCTTAGACAATGATAACACTCTCCAGTTTGAGACTGGCTTGCTGTGTTACACTTTGTCAACAAAGCTGTTGTCATTAGCATGCCATTTCAAAATGAATGAATGGCCACATCTTTTAGGGCTTGTTACCACATGTTGGACCTTGTCTTTGAGAGTTGAATGGTCACATGTAACATTTACATTTACAGCATTTAGCAGACTTCCTTATCCAGAGCAACTTACAATTGATACAGTCTTACAGTCCAAGCAATTGTGGGATAAGGGCCTTGCTCAAGGACCCAACAGTGGCAGCTTTGGCTGAGGTGGGATTTGAACCCTGGCCACCTTAACCATTAGGCTACCACAGTCCTGTAACAATTCATTTTAAGGTGGATCCATAGTGACTGGTATTATTAGTGAATTAATTCATTTTTCAAATTACTTCCTGTTCATTTCCAAAGTTAGCGGCCAGAGAACACTTACAAGGCGAACATCAGGACTCTCTAGTGTCAAATTTGCACTACCAGATACAAATCAAGTCATTTGCTTAATGGTTCCAAAACAGAAGGAAGACTGTATTGTTTTGTTACCTTGGTCACAGCCAAATCACATCTGCTGACTCAAATTTCAGTTATTCTTTTCTATTTTCTTATTTGCAGTTCTAAATGTTCTCGGGTGCTTCCTGTCCATCACTATTTTACTAAGTAGGCCTATTTTATTCTGCTGTAGCTATGACTGCATATAAACTAGGTCATTTCATGTATTAGGATTGTAGCTGGATAAGAAAAAGCCAAATGCAGGAGTAAAAATGCACCCAAGACACATGTACGACAGATTTTAATCCAATCATTCAGTAGGTACCTTAAGAGACTTTCCATCCAAATTAGGGTAAAGGCATCCATCTTTCCAAAACAAAATACCACCAAACCCATAACATCATAACTCATAAATCAGGAGCCGGTTCCTTTTATTAGCTCAGAAATACAACAAAAGACATTTTAATGCAGCATGTTTTGGATTATCATCTGAGTTGCATATCATTTGTGATGACCAGACACATTTGACTACAAGTGTAAATGCATGTGGTTCAAATCAGGATACAGTACAGGTACAGGATGGCTGAAATGAAAAGGTGTAAATGTGTTCTGCATATACAGAAATTGCTCAAATGCCTTTTTCTCACGGTTAATAACAAACTGTGTTTGGATACAGAAAATACAAAATCAGTTGGTTGTTGGAGGTTATCAGGGTAATTTTCTGGTGCCCCCTTTAGTATTAAAGCTTCTCATCCATGATGTTCTGGTTTAAACCAGACTTATGTATAATATATATCCTAATATAGAAGCACTTTGTAGTTCTGCAATTAATGACAGATTGTAGTCCATCTGTTTGTCTACATACTTTGTTTGTCCATTTTACTCTGTTCTCTAATGGTCCTGTTGTTGGTGGTCATATGGTCTAAGGGTCACTGATGTAGTGGTGGGTTAGTGTGTGTTTACGTGGATCAGACACAGCAGTGCTGCTGGAGTTTTCCACACCACGTTCACTCACTGTCCACTCTATTTGACACATCTATCTTATTGCTCCACCTTGTAGATGTAAAGTCAGAGACAGCAGCTCGTCTGTTCTTGCACAGTCTGTGTTAGTCCTGTGGACTAAGAAAATATGCCGAGAAACACATGGACTACAGTCTGTAATTATAGAACTACAAAAGTGCTTCTGCATGGTAATTGGAACTGATAAGATGATGTGTAGAAACAAGGATTTGTACTCCTAACTTAGTATTATTCCCCAACACAGCTCATACTCCTTACACAGTGGTCACACCAATAAATCAAACTGGCCTGAACCAGACTTGAACCAGACAAATAACTGACTGATCTGATTTACAGTTTGTGTCTCAGCCATGTCCTACCAAATAAATCTTTGGTGTGCTCCTCACTGAACTCAATTTGCAATTATTTAGTGTAGCAGGAACATGCGTGACCTGCACTGTCAGTGCCATAGTGGGCGACGCACCATGGCTAAGGACTCCATATGCCAGTGTCTTTTATTTTCACCTGCTTTCTCTCATAACCACTGCCCCCCTCCAACACACACACACATGAGAAATGTGTGTCTGTGTGTTTTTGTGTGTCATACACATCAAAAACTGTAAGGTGAATCCTTTTTGAGCTGGAAGCACGGTCGGCCACAGAATGAATAAACATCCATGTCAGGAGAAACTGATACACTCCCTTTTCAGCCAGACGGGCCTCTCGTGGGAAAAACAGCTCGCACACAATGGACAGAGATGGCCTTTTGTTGAGCCTCTCAGAGGTGTGGGCTAGCTCTTCTCTAGCATGGGCCATTATAGGCCACTAATCTGAGCTCACACAGTGATAGCCAAAGTTAGATCCTCAAGCAGAGCTACATAAATTTTATTAATGATACTGTTTGGAAAGAAATAAAAGTTGAGGACAACACCAGAGATAATGAAGGTAGGGCCAGAAGTAAGCCAATCCCAGAGGAAGGTTTAATACCAGTCCTAAATCCTCAGGATGGTGACTTGCCATGACATCGCACCAAAGAAACTCCACATGGCAGCTCCCACAGCAGGTCATCCTTGGGGAATTTCTGTGCTCTTCTGAGACAGATTTCAGCTTTAGACAACCTGGGATTTAAGAGGGGTGTTGCTCAGTCTTCATACTGAACATGAACTTGACATTGACGATTGTCACTATATATTGTGCCGCTTTAATAAAAAACTTCTACAATCAGAAGAATAAAAATCCAGAAGGTGTTTTAGTATGCAGATATAATTTTCTAATTAGTAGCTAAATCAATTTCAGCCACTCTTTTTCATAAAATCATCCGTCCGTCCAACTAATCTCCACAGAGAAACAGCGGCAGCAGTGGGCTGTACTAAACAGATCCATGGCGTTCAGTGTGCCTCTGTTTACCGAGTCAGTCTTCACTGTTCAACTGCATGTGCTGTTATTGTGAAATGAAAATGTCTAGGAGCAACAGCTGCTCATAAATCACACAAGCCCAGAACAGAACAAGACTGCACATATTATGCACTACTTTTCTTTTTTAAGTTGCAAAACTCACTACCGGTCCTCACTACCAATCACTACACTCCAGACTGGTGCAACATCAACAAAAGGACTTTTTCAGAACCTTGGCTTTTAGCCACACTCTACCCTAGGATCACCAAGCACAAGCATGAGCTGAAGCGTGAAGCACACCACCGTTGGACTCTGGAGCACCGATGAACCAGACTTCACCATATACAGTGGGGCAAAAAAAGTATTTGGTCAGCCACTGATTGTGCAAGTTCTCCGACTTAGAAAGATGAGAGAGCTCTGTAATTTTCATCATAGCTACATTTCAACTATGAGAGACAAAATGAGGAAACAATCCAGGAAATCACATTATAGGATTTTTTAAGAATTTAATTGTAAGTTATGGTGGAAAATAAGTATTTGGTCAATAACAAAAGTTCAACTCAATACTTTGTAACATAACCTTTGGTGGCAATGACAGAGGTCAAACGTTTCCTGTAAGTCTTCACCAGGTTGGCACACACTGTAGCTGGTATTTTGGCCCATTCCTCCATGCAGATCTCCTCTAGAGCAGTGATGTTTTGGGACCTTCGCTGGGAAACACGGACTTTCAACTCCCACCACACATTTTCTATGGGGCTGAGGTCTGGAGACTGGCTAGGCCACTCCAGGACCTTGAAATGCTTTTTCCGGAGCCACTCCTTTGTTGCCCGAGTGGTGTTTCTGATCATCGTCATGCTGGAAGACCCAGCCACGTTCCATCTTCAATGCTCTCACTGATGGAAGGAGGTTTTGGCTTAAAGTCTCACGATACATGGCCCCAGCCTGGTGCAGGTCTACGATGTTCTTCCTGGTGTCCTTCGACAGCTCTTTGGTCTTGGCCATGGTTGAGTTTTGGAGGCTGAATGTTTGAGGCTGTGGACCACAGGGGTCTGTTATACAGATAAACAAGGTCAAACAGGTGCCATTAATACAGGTAACGAGTGGGAGGACAGAAGAGGCTTCTTAAAGAAGAAGTTACAGGTCTGTGAGAGCCAGAAATTTTGCTTGTTTGTGGGTGACCAAATACTTATTTTCCACCATAATTTACAATTAAATTCTACAATGTGATTTCCTGGATTTTTTTTCTCATGTTGTCTCTCATAGTTGAAGTGTACCTATGATGAAGATTACAGACCTCTCTCATCGTTCTAAGTAGGAGAACTTGCACAATCAGTGGCTGACTAAATACTTTTTGCCGCACTGTAACTTTCTGGCAGAGGATTTTAGATTTGGTGAATGACAGGAAAGTGCTACATTTGACAAGAGTGCCAGCTCTGATCTCTATTCAATCCTATACTTTTGGGATGTACTGAAAAGCTGACTTTGTGCTTATTACCCAAGTATTTGGAAGTAAATGCATGCAGTTGTGCCCCAAAATCTTCTAAGTGTAATAATGTAATAATATATCTTGTGAAAAATGTACTCAAGTAGTGTGTTACTCATTCCATAATGTGAATTAGAAAAAAAGCCAAAACATATTTGAACTGGCACCCGAGGATGATCCCCTGACTGTTCTGTTCTCCCTTAGACACAGCCAATTGTGTCTCCATGTGGCATCCTGCCTGGCCGGAGGGCACTGCCAGGACTAAAGCTCAGGTACCTCATGTGGGGAGCTAGCATAATAGACTGCTGCCCCACCTGAATGTCCCTGCTCTTAATTGTGAAAGCAAAGCCTGATCACTGGGTAACCAGCAGTGGTATTTTACTAAGGTTGGATTACATCAGTGACACCCAAACTTTAGCATCACCTTCAAATCAAAACCCTACAACACTTCACAACAAACTGTACAGCCATGTTCTCTGTGTTATAACTGAATTACACAACATACAGATAAGTCATGGGCGCTATTCTAAAGCAAGTCTCCATCTCGTGGACTGTGGTAGCCTAGTGGTTAAGGTACTGGACTCTGGACCACAAGGTCCAGGGTTCAAATCCCACCTCTGCCAAGCTGCCACTGTTGGGTCCTTGAGCAAGACCCTTAACCCACAATTGCTTGGACTGTAAGACTGTACCAATTGTAAGTCGCTCTGGATAAGGGCGTCTGCTAAATGCTGTAAATATAAATATAAATATATAAATATAATAAATATATCTCATATCAGTGATCCCTCATTTAAAACTACGATATTGAACACCATTGCTTATCTACTAATATTATGGTTGTATTAGAAGTTATTTGATTGTATTTGACTGTATCTTTAGACTGTAACTTTATTCAAAGAGTTAGTGGTGACCAACAGGCCCTTCAGTTCTTTAAAACTTTTTAAAACCTGAAAACTAGTTAGAAATGGCTAGATATTAGGGTACATAAAAGCATATGATAGTGTTAGCTGTTATAATTCCAATTGTAAAGGTTTAGAATTTATGTTAGACTGGCACAAACAACACAAGGACAGACATGGAGGGTAAAAGTGTGATAATGACCTCATCTTCTATAGTGTTGCGTATTTATTTATGTGTTGAGCAATGGTACATTCTGTCTAGGATTAGTAATTCATCCGTGTTCAAATAAACCAGACATGACGAAGCTGTACCCCCAAACAAGCCTAACATTTATTCTGGATATAGCCTCGAGTATTTTCTTTGGGCCAAGTGTAAAAAACCCGCTCTTAATTGATCTGAACTACTTTGCTAAGGCTTAGAGAAAAGCTGGCTTTGTTTTTCCCAGGCATTTTCAACAGATGCTTTGCACCGCTTCTCCCTCACCCAATTGTTTGCTTTCAGCTCCAATTTGGGCCACAATAAAGTTGTTATGCATGACAGTTTGGAAATGGATGTGGCTCGAGCCTGCTGGGTGGCTACAAAGTGGGTCCATTCTCTGGAGCCCAGATCAGTTACTGGGATCTGGGCGGAGGGAACTGCTCACTGATGCTAGGATGTTCTCAAACTGACGGAAACAATTAGAATCAGGCCCTTAAACTTGGGATTCTCAGATTCTCATAGGGGTGAACAATGTTCAGGGGAACTGGCGCGGTGGTAATACGTGTGCTGTAGGGCTGAGAAGGATCTCCCTAGAACTTCTAAGGATTCAAGGATTCAATAATAATAATAATAATAATCCTATCTCTCTCTCTCTCGCTCTCTCTCTCCCTATATATAGGGATTATATATATTTATATATATACACACATATATGGACATTGAATGCGGGACTCTGGTAGCCTAGTGGTTAAGGTACTGGACTATGGACCCAGAAGGTCCAGGGTTCATATCCCATACATATATATGTGTGTTTAGAGACTTTCTAATGTAAGTTATTCGAGTTTGTGTGGATGACTTTCTTTGTCATGTGCTTGTCCCTGTCCTATTGTAAGTAGTACTCGTTTGTTTGCCATTTATATTTACATTTACAGCATTTAGCAGACGCCCTTATATAGAGCGACTTACAATTGATACAGTCTTACAATCCAAGCAATTGTGGGTTAAGGGTCTTGCTCAAGGACCCAACAGTGGCAGCTAGGCAGCGGTGGGATTTGGACCTTCTGGTCCAAAGTCCAGTACCTTACCCGCTAGGCTACCACAGTCCCCACTACCTGTATATTCTCTTTAACCTATAACTATGCAAACTGGTTCACATTCACCATTCACTCATTGAGTGTCTGTTTCATCTGGCTGATCTTCAGAGTTGTTTGTAATACTGTCTATCAGTAGTTTTGGCTTCTGTCAAACAAAACTAACAAGTCCATCCTCTCATCCTCTTAAGTGTTACAGCTTTCCACTACACAGGGTCATCATAAAAGTACATCACTCAATTAATTATAATTCTTTCCATAAATGAAAAATGCACTGGCATTAGGGACGCTGTTGATGGTAGACGTGCATATTGTTGCCTGTGACCTCACCCAGCACTCTTTCAAGTGTACATAAAGAAGAAGTACATGGGAAAGTGCTTTGTAGGCTCCCCTGAAAGCGGGTGACCATATGTGCCAGCGATCTGTATCACTCTGCTGCAGAGCCCCACACAAGGGGGACCACCACAACTTAGTTTGTCTTCCCTACAAAGTTTCAGCCAAGCTTGGATGGACTCATCAGACGCCCCTTTCTCTGAAACCAATGAAGCTCAAAAGACCTCCAACAAAGGAGCTAATCACAGCCTCAATCGTCAGGCCTAGCTGTGGTTTCTTTTTTAACCAGCTGGGATTATATCATTTCCCACAGCTAGCCTGCCAGTTGGCGAAGCGTCCTTTCTTATGAACGCAGTCTATGTCTATATGGATCATTGAAATATTTAGAAACAAGATACGGATTTGAATGCCGTGGTAGGTCAAGTAGAAGTCAGGATAACACTATGCAAAGCGGCATCCACCCTCCTACGCTTGCACAAAGCTCTGCTAGGTCCTTTGGTGCGGGCTATATGGAAAGTGGTGTGCCACGAGGTGCGACTTGTGTATGGTCATATGGAGGAGTGTGTGTGTGTGTGTGTGTGTGTGTGTGTGTGTCGAGGGCTGCAAGTGTGATGTGTGGTGGGTGTGGGGTAAGTCTGACAATGCAGCCCCAGGCTCCTCTATTCTGGCTTTGACCTTGAACCTCAACAGCCTCCATTCCCATGGAATCCGAGTCTCTGTGTGTGTGCATGTATGTTCTCTCAGTCCTGCCCTCGCTCCATCACTGCCAATCCTGCATCCAGTTAATAACAGCATCTACCAGGCAAAGCCATTCACTAAGAACCACCAGCAAATCCTGGTACCTCTCGTCAGCTGAAACGGCTTAGATGGAGATGATAATGATTCACTACTGATAAATCAATGATCTAAGCAGTTTGGACTAAAGAGCTTGGGTGAGTGCCATACTGCATTAAAAATGTGTGAAAACGTTATAAGGTTACACACTTGGGCCCCCTTGGAACACGCACTTACCCATTAAGTTTGCAGACGTGAGTTGCGTGTGAATGCAGTTTGCAAGGATGAGTCCTAATACAAATCCTTACAAATGAATGATTTGACTCAGGTTTAAACAAAACGTTGTGAGGCAGCTGACTGAAACATTAGCACCACAAAGAAACAATAGAAGGAAATTTTTGAGGCAACAAAGCTGTCAAATTGTCAAATACATGCATTTTGAGCTAATCAGCAGTGAATCCTTCTCAGAACACACAGAGAATAGTGGCGGCTTAAGATTTTTGGGAGTTTTAAAATCCCATTGAAATGCTATGGTTTTGTTTTGATGTTTGTAATTGCATATAAACGACAAATGTGTGAACCAAGTGTGAAGCTTAAGTGATACCGGTAATGTCCTGGGTTTGGACAATTTTCTGAGCATGAAAGGGGTTAATGGAAAAAATTCACTCACATTCTAAGGACTGCACCCCTTACATTTAGCCAATATATTTATCCAGAATGACTTACAACTTGGACAGTCTTACAATCCAAGCAGATAGGTTAGGGCCTCGCTCAAGGAGCAAGTAGCAGTAATTTGGCAGAGGTGGGATTTGAACCCTGGACCTTCTGGACTAGAGACCAGTACCTTAACCACTGAGCCACCACATGCCTAAAGCCATATGACTATAGGAGCATACTCGAGGTGTTTAAACCCCTGTAGAAAAGCCATTTGATGTATTGGAACCCTTGTTGAAAGATGTTTGTGGTGTTCAAACCCCGGTAGAGCCAGCAGTGTGTTAGTCACATGGTGGGAGAGATGAGTGCTGGGCCTTAAACTTGTTTAATTTAGGCTTCGCTAACGTACAGCATCCCCATCATAACTCGGGGAGTACCTCTATTTTTATCTCATGTCCCAAATACTTACTAATAATAGAACCAGGTCATGGTAACCCAAAAACTTCCTGGAGTTGATCTAATATGAATTAAATTGTATCAGCTCAGCTGTAGCCGGCGGTATTCCACCTCTGGCGTGTCAGGGAGGCGGTGAAGGATTCCTCACACTGCCCTCCATTCAGCTGCCTGATCCAACACACATAGCCTTCTGTCACAAATAATTATTGAAGATTTTCATCCAGCTTTCAACTGGGTGAGCGTTAAAGCGACCTGCCATCAAGATGCAGAGACATGCGCACATATGCACTACTGCTTGTACAGTAGATTGTGCGAGGTAGCCTAGAAGCCCCTCTATTAGAGTGCCAATTTAGCCTTTCAGAGCCTTTTGCTATGGATGATGGCTGGGATCGCATCAGAAGCCATTTCTCCTTATTCAGCCCCCATGCCTATTCCTCTATCATCTTGCATTCCAATTTCCTCTCTTCCCCTCGTTCTGCGTCCTTTTGTTCTGCCTCAAACAGGGCGCATCGAGGTGCATGGATTTCCTCGCGAGCCATCCAGCTAATGCTGTTTTAGAAGAATGGCACGCCGCTTGTCCCGACTGCTATCCGCCGATGCGTGTGCCAGTGGGTCGACTTTAATTACTGTCTCGCTCGTGGCATTTCGTCACCTCGGCTATACGCCATTAACAGAAGAGGCTGGCCGGACGTGTGAATAAGGCGCCCGTCCGGACCCCTGGCACGGATTTGGAAATTGGCTGAGTGCCGCGGCATACACGTTCTTTATTAGAATTTAATAAGGGGCCCGATAATGTACCTGCACATCTCTTTTAAATGCAACAATGGATTGGAATATGCGCGGAGATGAAAGGCGCCGGGAGGGGGGCTGGTAAACAGGCGAATCCTATTCAGCACAAAACATAAAGACTCCAGAGATTTGTCTGATATACGAGGACGAGGGTTCTGCTTTTAGCGCCAAATATTTCATCGGAAATGGTCGCGCGTGGAACCAGCTAGAGTTTGGAGTTTGGAGGAATATTGGTGTTTGGAATGAAAGTGCTTTTGCTTGGCGTGATCGGCGTGTGTTTGTAACTTTCAGGGTACAAATTGTGCTACTCTGAACATGTCCATCCAACAATGGGGCTTTCCATGAGACGCTGATCCCATTTGCAAGAGCAAACCAGGACTAGGGTTTGGTTGGAGTTCAAAAGCACACAGATCTTCATGCATTTCTATATTAATGTGTGTTAGTGGCCATGTTGGCTTTTTGGGACTGTAGTAGCCTAGTGGTTAAGGTACTGGCCTATGATGCAGAATGTCCAAGGTTCAAATCCCACCTCTGCCAAGCTGCTACTGTTTGACCCTTGAGCAAGACTTTTAACCCACAATTGCTTGGATTGTAGCAATTGTAAGTCGCACTGGACATGGGTGTCCAGATGTAGAAGGAGATAAATAAAGATAGTATAATTTGTTTTTTGTTTAGCATGATCAATAGAGTGTGTAAGCAGAATCTGGAGTGAGATGTTTTAGGACTTGTGTGCCAGTCTTAAACTGTCTCTCTAGTTGGGCCGGCCTGTGTGCCTTATTACGGACTGGTAGCCTGTCCAGGAGTATGACTAAATGAACCATCCTCTGTAATGTACACACCATACAGCTCATTCTTCTAATTCAACACTCTACATGGTTTCAATTGAAACTTTTGTAATTACTATGTAATTACTATGTAATTACACGCCTAATAAGCAATACAGACCATGTCCACGTATCCACATCATAAAAGTATAAAAGTAGCCGAGATCGTTGTTCTGATGGTGCACAATTAGCGGAATTCCAGACAGAACTCATCTGTCTCGCCCAATGAGTGGCCCTGCCATTTTGCGCACCTACCGTGGCCATTATCAGGCCGGTTTCCCCGAGTACAGAAAAGCATCAGAAGAACAGAAGATCCGCCGCTAACAGCGCGTATGAATCTCTGATGGGGACAGGGGGTAACCATTTCATATGCAATTGCCATTGTCACTCACAGACTCTACATGTCCGCGACTTTCATTTAGTCAAAGCAAGAGCTATTTCTAGTTGCAACAGTGGGTGGTGGTGGTGGAGGGGGGTCGAGCCTTTAAAAAAGCTCGCTCCTAAGTGATTCCAAGGTTTGTAAGTGCATTCCTGTGCGTTTGCCATTAACAAAATGGCCTCCTAAAATGTCATATATGATTTAACATATCTGCAGACGGTCGGCGGAGTTGCAGATTTGAAAGAACTTGACAGACCTGAGCGGCTTTCCTTTGGCGATGCTGCCTGTCCGTGTCTTACTTTGCCTTTAAAGATATTTACCCAGCCTAATTTGTTTGGTGTGTGCCAGAAATCCAGCATAATGACACTGCTCAGCCAGGCGAGAGAGAGGAACCGCACTAAGCCCGCTAATTGATTGCTTCTTGCTAACAAGGATGTAATGTATTCTATTGTGTTTTCCTGCTTCGCCTATGTTAATGAGGTACAAAGCATGCTCTTTCTTTGTCGCGCCCACCACCACCTCCCTCTCTCCTGCTCTCCCTTGCAGATAGGATTTGATGTAAAGATGCTATGACAGTCTCGCTCCCTCTCTCCTCTCTTTCTCTCTCTCTCTGTGTCTGCAGCTAGCATGGAGGATGCAGTAGGAGTCCGTCTACGGTAATGGGATCATGTGAAAGTGGCCTCCCTGCCTCAGAGTTTCGCTGGCTCTCACACGCTCCCACGCATGCACACATACCCCACCCCAGGTTTCTTCCCCTCATACTCCCCCTAATGAGTGGTGGCAGGACAATGGCACCATTGTTGCCCCCTTGTTTTGGAACCCTGGGTAGAGAATAGTGGCTGTTTACCCAGTCCATGGCGTCCCTCAGATCCGGATGTTAATTAATTGGAGGACTCCTGATTGACGCTGCTCCGTGCACGCAGCACAAAGCCGGCCATTCAGGGCCACGAGGGGAAGCAGCGCTCTCATGGCAACATTTCTGTGCCTTCCTGCCTACATGGGCTAAACTCTTCGCTTCTCTCTTTGCTCCTCATCTCACATTTTCACCCCCCTCTCAAAGCCCAATCTGCATTCTCATCACCTATGCAAAAGCCTGGCCTTTCTCATTTGCACACCTGCTATTCTCCACATGCATGCTGTATGACTGCAGGGGGTAAAGAATAATACCGCTAAAAGCAAATGAAAACGGTAAATACTTACGTATAATGATATTAGATATATTTATGGATTGTTAGCTATAATATCCATTTATTATTTAATTATTATTATTTGTTTAACCTTTCCATTTTTGTACTATATTTTCATTAGATTTGACTAACAACAAAAAGAACAATAATAGTATAATAATTATAACAGTAATATTAATATTCATTATTATTATTATTCTTTCAGGAACAAAAATAATGATTAGTGTTATTATTATTATTATTATACCGATATAATTATAGTAATATTAATTGTTGTTATTATCGTTATAATAATATGATAATAATATTATTATGAATAATAATAATAATAATAATTCTTCTTCTTATTATTATTATTACTATTATTATTATTATTATAAGAATAATGACAATAATAATCAGATTATTATTATTATTATTATTATTATTATTATTATTATTCTAATCATTATTATTATTATTATTATTATTATTCTAATCATTATTATTATTTGTTTAACCTTTCCATTTTTGTACTGTATTTTCATTAGATTTGACTAACAACAAAAAGAACAATAATAATATAATAATTATAACAGTAATATTAGTATTCATTATTATTATTATTCTTTCAGGAACAAAAATAATGATTAGTGTTATTATTATACCGATATAATTATAATAATATTAATTGTTGTTATTATCGTTATAATAATATGATAATAATATTATTATGAATAATAATAATAATTCTTCTTCTTCTTCTTCTTCTTCTTCTTATTATTATTATTATTATAAGAATAACAACAATAATAATCAGATTATTATTATTATTATTATTATTATTATTATTCTAATCATCATTATTATTATTATTATTATTATTATTATAAGATAATAATACAATAGGTTTTTAATTAAACATTAAGGGCCACAATTCACTTCAAATTGACGTCCTTTATAACATATTAATAATAATAATAGTCATAGTATTAGTTGTATTGCAATTGCATTATAATAATAATAATAATAATAATAATAATAATAGGATGATTTTAGTATTAAAATTTCTCCCTATATTAAAATGTTTCACTGCTGACTTTCTGTTGCCTTCTCTTGACCATATCTTTATTATTTCATGCACCTATTATATTGTACACTCTTTTGTCATTTATCTGTAAATATCCCTGATGTCTGCTGATCTGTGTGATCTTATCTTCTGCTGCTCTGATGTAAAGTACCTTTTGTCCAATCCGGTAGCTCACACAGACTGATTTCCTACCATATGATCCATATCCAATTCTAGAGTAAGACTAGAGGAGCAGCACCAATGCATTTCCACATCACGTTAAGAGAAAGCACTAAGATCTGACTTGGCTGGGTGGATTTGCATGTGTGAATTCCCACTCCCACAAGCTGTCACATATCCGCACCACTCTACCCCTGGCGCTGCCCAATCGGCTACCCGTCGTATGCAAAGCAGCTTCATGAATATGCCTAATTGGGTGGGGCCGGTGTAATTTTGGGGCTTATAGGATGTGACATTTGTAGGGCAGAGGCATAGATCAGTGTAAGCAAGAGTGACACATACATTATCTTTTTCTTCACATTATAGCAGAATATGTTTGTGCCCACCTTCACTACAGATACACACCCACGTACACACTACACACGCTACGATGATGGGCATACGAAATTACGTGTACACAATACCAGCACTGTGCAGAACAAGAGGAGACACCTCGCTGAAAAAAGGACTTTTCACAGAGCGTTAGATGAATAATAGGGTTGTGCAAGTTAAACGCTTTTTTTTTTGCCTGGAAATGGCATCTCACAGCTATGGAAATCAAAATCACATAAGGCTCAAATAATAAAAAAAAAACATAAAAACAGTCAGAACAAAAGCTCAGGGCTTAAATTCACATGCACACACCTGGAAAATTGAATAAAAATACCAAACAATGATTGAAAGCTTCGAAGCAAATGCGTACTATTGTTAAGTTACATAGTGCTCGTACCCACCAGTTAAAGGAAACAGTATTTATTTTAAACAACCTGCAGCTCTTAGCTACAGCCACACTGACAAGGACATCTTTTTACTGCAGTTCTAAACATGTTTCAAATTAGAGCCAAAACTGTACAGCAGATTTCGCCTTGCATGTAGGTCAATCACATGACAAGGCCGTGTTTTAATCAGTTTATTAAACGTGTACTGCATCAAATTATACTACAGTATGTAAGCTCATTTTTTTAAGGAATTCATCAGTCATTTTAAGCCTTTTAATCTTCCTGAAGTTATAAAAATTACCCCGGTCTATAGAGAACTTCTATTAATGGGGCACTTTAGATGTAAGAATTCTAGATAAAGTTCATACATTTAAGCCTTTTAAAATCATGACAGGATGAAAGAACAGGCCAAATAAAGGGAAATGCTGGTTTTGTTTTATTGTAGTTTGATTTTAGGAAGGACTGGGAAAGGTGTGGGTTCTTAAAAAGAACTCAATTGGCACAGATAAGGCCAAGGGATTACTTATTTGTTCATACAAACATTTATACAACCCTCTACATATGTGATATATTATTCAAATATGTATATATTTTTTTCATTTCATAAGGCCAATAGATTCAATTCGCTTTAGTAATTGTATAATGACCATACATAATTATTTCTCAGTATTCTCCATTAAAATTCAACCAGAAAATACAGGAAAGAAAAAAAAAACACACACTTTTCAGAACAAAATGGCTTCTCCAGGCAAAGGTCAGCATTTAGTGTGATCTCCCTGAAAAGGTGGTTTCTTGGCTGCTACCCTTCCAAAAAGATAATTCCTGATCAAGCTTCTTCAAATTGGCATCTCCGTGAAGCTGGCACATTCTGCTTTTGCTGAAGTGTAAGGGGAGGTCACAATAAGTACTTGCCACTGTAGCCTATAGCAGCTGTCCTTGTGTTGTTGTTTATTCAGTTGTTTAATACTGCATACATATATCCTGTATTTTAATAAGGACACTAAGAAATAATTTCATATGGTCATTATACCTTCATGAAGACAACAAATACAATAGTGGCCTAAGACTTTTGCACAGAACTGTAAGTTATCTGTGATAACTTACACAGATAACACACACACACACACACACACGCACACACACACACATATATATATATATCTATAGATATATATATATATATATTATATATATATATACACACACACACACATATACATATATATATATATTATATATATATATTATATATGTAAAACCTAAGATCTAAATAAATATGTGAATATATATGTGTATATATATACACACACCACACTCCATGATATATATATATATATATATATATAGATTATATATATATATATATATATATATCACACACATACACACACACACACACACACATATACATATATATACACACACACACGAAAAAAAAAAACTTAACACAAAATAAATTTGAATATATACACACACACACACACAATAATGTCTGTATGTATATAAATATATACAGATATATATATATATAATATATATATATATATATAGATATATATATATATATATATATATATATATATACACACCTGTTTATTTTGGCTTAGGTTTTTTTTTTTTTTTTACTTCTGGATTCCCTTCCTGACGCACCCCTCCTCGTTAATCTGGGACCCTGTGTCTTCAGTGGGATTTAAACCCAGGCACTCAGACCCTGCCATTTCCAGGAGCTCAGTCCACCCACTTAGTCACTAAAGTATATGAACTAAAAATTCACTACAGTCCATACATTTCTATTACCTTTAAAAAGATCAAAGCCAATCACCTATATACATTTGTCTATGAGTAATACAATTATAGTGCTCTATATGAAGGTACTGCGTAAGTGCAAGGCACTCACAGGATGAGACAAATATCTGTCTGCGTGCAAACTATAGGCTACATATGAAAACACACACTGCACACGGCAAAGCTGCTTTCATCTCTGAATAGGCCTAACCTTTCAGCTTATGACCTTGCAACGCGTTTCACCATCATCTCTTACTATCCCAAAATCAGCATGTGTAAATCCCTCACATCTCCATCGCCTTGTGCACGCCGTCGAGATCTGGAGCCCGTGCCAGCCTGTGCCGAGACCACCGACAGACCCACATGAGCGAAATGTACCGCGAAACCCCCTGCACACTGTCACTTAGGTCATATGAATACACACCGGCCCCGGCACCGAGGAGTGCGCACGTACATATCCTGACACCCATGCATACACACTGCCGCGCTCCTTCCGAGCTCTATCAACCTCCATCCCTTCTCCCTTCCCCCATGCCCGTAGACACACATGCACATGAGCGCAGGTACACACAAACCTCACACACATGAGGTGCATGGCAAGGTGGAGCTCATACCACCCAGGAAATTAACTTGACATTTTATGGAGACCAGAAGAGAGAAAAAATATGGGGTGGAAAGAAGAAAAGGATCAGCCCAGCTAGCAGATAGGGTAAAGCTAATCGTGAGCGCCGATGCCACGTTGGCTAGCTTTGGCGGATCTGCATTGCAGACGCCGGCCGTGGAAAATGAGCTTTTTTTCCCCCCCGTTCTCCTCTGGAGACGATGCCTGTCTTTCTGGTCCCTCTCTCCCTGCCTTGCTTTCCCTCGACAAATGCTTCACTTCTATTTTCATATCCAATTCGTTCGGTCCCGTTGGCAGGGGGTTCCACTTGATGTGAGGTTAACAGAATGATAGGAACGAGGAAGGGACAATCTCACCTCGCTCTAAGCTCCCAATTAGAACACGGCACGTGGGAGAGAGAGGCTCTGGAGTCTGGCAGGTGCAATTTATTTCATATATGCACGTCCATGGCACGGCGTCTTTGTCCTTTCTGTGATCGCGGTCTCATGACCACATGCAAATCTAGTCATGTCTTAAGAGTGGGAATTAATTCGCCATCTTACCTCTCTCTCTCTTTCCACCCTCCCCACACACACACACACACACACACACACACACACATACACACACACACACACACAGTCTGTATCCCGGTTTATTAGACATGCAGGAATGTTAACACAATTATGCATTATTGGAAGTGTCTGTCTGCGCTTTCACACCCCCAGCCCCCACTATATTGTGTCTGGGGTCTGAGAGGCGCCGGTGTGTGTCCATATGCAAACATGCCGCAGCATCACTTCTGACTCAGGAAGGTTATTATTTAAACAGGCTTTCATCGATCTTTGGGGATATTCAGTCCTGAATCCCAAATGCACAGAGACCTAATACAGATGCACTGAATACATGACCAGTCTGAATGTCTATAACGTTTAATAACAACATATAAAGCATAAAGAGCAGACAGCCTAATCATCGATGTTATAGCTTAATATTGGATGAATATCATTAATATCTACAACAATATATAATTGTTAACGGCTCCAAATGTTGTATTTTTAGTCCATCATCTACTTCCGAATTTTTTAACCTGTTCCCATATCCGGCTGCACAAAACTCACTACTATTTAAGGCTACAAGACGTCTCAAATGACACACAGACACACAACAATATGCTGCAAACAAACAGTCTGCAACAAGATCCAGCTGTTTGGTTCCAATATATTTGGGTCAGATATGTTTTACACGTATTAGTCACCAAAATAATGTTTTAGGAGCAGTGAGTCTAGAGTTGTGTATGGAATGATACCAACTTGCCATCCAAATGAAGCATTGGTCCATAAATTGTGAACAGGGTATGAAATGAGATTGGGGTTTAATATTAGAGAAATAATAATGTAACACAGTCCATAAATAACAATAACCATGGTCTAATAGCTAAAGGAGAAAATGGCGATGCTATACAAATGCAATACAAATGCAGTTCCCAAGTCTACAGCAAAACGATATGGATTTCATTAAGGACACATCGTATTATCTTACATGTTCTACGTACAAGTCATGAGGTGCCTTTAGTAAAGCTACAGTTTTATACCATAATTTTAGCACCATAATTTGCCATTTTGGGACGTCTAGTGTTACAAATCTGAGTTTCTCATCAAACTGAAGTGTCAGAATACCCTCCACACAGCTCTCACTTAAATGTGAGGCAGGACAAAGATTATGGTTGAATGCATTTAATTAGCATTTACATTTACAGCATTTAGCAGACGCCCTTATTCAGAGCGACTTACAATTGGTACAGCCTTACAATCCAAGCAATTGTGGATTAAGGGTCTTGCTCAGGGACCCAACAGTAGCAGCTTGGCAGAGGTGGGATTTGAACCCTGGACCTTTTGGTCCATAGTCCAGTACCTTAACCACTAGGCTACCACAGTCCCTAGCAGAATTAGCAGAATTAGCAGAATTCCTGTGTGACTTAAACCCACTGTAGCATCATATATTGTTAATGACTCACAATTTATTTACATAGCTGGTCAGTCTTTACCATTTTAGCACTGCATTTTATAGTGACAGCTCTTAAAAGGACAAGGTAGAAGATTATAGCTTAATATACATTGAATGCTATTAACGTCAGTGCGACCAATTCCAATATTTTACCAATGTAGCATAATCTGTTATGACAATCCCATAGCATCCATCTCTTATTGGCCAGGGGAAAGACAACCCTAACCGAGAAAGAGCTACTATACATGGGGGGGGGTTGGTATAAAATGGATGGCATAATAAGAGGTGATGCAAAGCAGGTGATATTAGTTTGACCTCCCCTGGCCTTTAAACTTCATATCCAGCAGAATATTTAAAAGCACCGTAGCTGGAAATGGCTGCTTCTCAAAGGTAAACACCAACCCCTCCTTTCTCCAGCGGCTTCTCCAGTCCGCCTTCATCCTTCCCTCTTGCTGCTGGCGATTTGCGTGCATTTGCATCTATTTCGCTATGCGCATAGCCTTTGTTCTCGGTGGAAAATAATGATGTGGGTTAAACTAACGTCGCTACACACCCCATGCGCGACTTGGATTTTTAATGAATGCAACACTGCTCTATCATCTTTAATTATAGATCTCGGCTAGATCGCTTTTTTTCCAGGAAGGAGCAAAAATTGGAACATGAATAAGGATCAAAAGCTGATTAGTACGATACATTTCTTTTGAAGAATGTTTTAGAAAAGGGAGGGAAGTAAGGGAAGAGATGCCATGTGAGAAGTCTTTATGAGGCAGAATTAATGCTAGGCCTGAAAGCAAGGAAAATTTTGAGAATATGCATACAGGATGTATTTTAGGTACAGATTTGAGCAAAACTACTTTACACACAGGGATACATTGCACGTGTTATGTATTGTAACTGTGATTGGTGTTCAAACGGTTAAAACATTTAATCGCGTCAATCGCACCATTTTATTCGTCTCATCGCAATCGATCATATTTTTGCTTGCTTGAACCTGGTACTTTTTTCTTTAAAGCACTACACAGCATGAGTGGAAAACACAAGGTTCATCCGAATACATTCATTACTTCTTAATAATACTCAAAAAATGCAACGGCAATTACCAGAACGATCTTCAACCTCTTTAAAGCAAAGTATTTATTCGTCATGTGCCAGGCATGTTGTTAAACCACGCCTTTACCCTGTGAGGTTATGTGACAGAATCGCCGAGTAATGAGCAAAGCCATATAAGGGAGCGTCCAAATTCATTTACCGCTTCATATGGCAATATGTAGAATGTAGGGAATAACTACGGGTGCCTCGAGTGGTCAAATAATGAGAACGCAATTCTGCATTCATTTTGACAAGCCTAATCTGTCTATATATCTCAATACATATAAGAATGAATGGTCACTGCTTTGTAAACCAGACTCATCTCCTGACTCAGGTACAGGCAAACATCAGTTGCCTTACACTGTCATGTTCTCTGCCCCAGAGTCAAATATAATCATGCAAACACCAGGCATGGATCTTTATTAGCTCCTCAGGGCCAGTGCTAATCACACCCCACTGTGGTAGATCCAAGGACGACCTGTGAGATTATACAGAAATCCATCAAGGTCTACTGATAAGGTTTGATAGGACAAATGTGTCAGTACTATGGAAACTCCATCCACCAGGTTCAACAAAGCAGCTACGGAATTTCATAAATTTGACCTTTCTACTGAGCCAGCATGGTCAGACATGCCAACACATACAATATATGAACGAATAACTCTCACCGTGAAGCGATCATAATAGCTACTAATACTGATCCACATAACTCCGATATTTTTTGCTGCTGCAAATCCCAAATGCTTACAAACATACAGACAGTCCTATATTTCATAACTGCAATTTGAACCACGTCTGACCTCTGATCAAAAGCCATGACTGAGCCTCCAGGCTACAGACACGAGGGCTTAAGGTTTTCAGAGCTTGGCTGAACTCTACAATCTCTTCTTAATTGGCTTTTAAAAGCTCATGTCTGACGCTCAGCAGCTGTAATTAGCAAGGCTTCTTCAAGTCGACTGTCGGCATTTCAGAATAACGTACAGGTAAACGCTGTCTTGTATCGAATTATAATAGGAAATAAAAATCTGTCTTTTTACTCCAGACGTTATGGCTGTAACAGCTGGTCAAATTCAAAAAGGTTTAGCATGTGTATTTTAGCTGCCATAAATGATTTACTTTGCATTAACTACATGGATAATTTGGAACTACGTTAGTAAAGACACTTTCGGACACAGACACAATCAGAGACATGAAATGGAACAGTTTGCACTTGGCTTTGCTTCATCTATATTTACCTAGAAGTGCCGAGCACTGGTCATTTGACCTCAGTGACCTCAATTTCTTTAACCCGCTTAAAAGTTCAAATTGCCTAAAAGGTGATGGAAATGAGTGTTTCTCAACTGGGCTCATTCCCTCTTGGTTGTGTGTTTATTTATGTTTATATTCCATGGTGCGTGTTTATATTTAGAATATGGATAGAATATCATGTTTAGGCTTCAGATGCTGTGTAGGTGGTAGCGTTCCACTCATGTTTTTCCCTTTATATTTACATCACAGTAGCATAAAAAAATGTGTGGTCCGGTCAATGACCATTTCTAACTCCTGTGATTCAATGACACTGCCAATGACCAGGATTTAAAATATGAAGTTACAGAAGTACCCTTCCATATTATCTTGTGATGTTTTAGTATGGTCTCAGACCTTAACTGGCTTTATAGCACAACAGATGATGAGCTACTGGCTCTGACTTTACATCTACAAGGTTGGCCAACAAGGTAGGTGTGTCTGGACAGTGAACTCCAGCAGCACTGCTTTATCTGATCCACTCGTATCAGCGCAACACACTAACACCTGCTCTGTGGGGGTCCTGACCATTGAAGAATAGGTGAAAAGGGGACTAGCAAAGTATGCAGAGCAACAGATGGACTACAGCCTGTAATTATAGAACTACAAAGTGTACCTACGTTTTAGAGCCAAAAAATGAGTAATGAGGGTAAAAAGTGTATATGGGATACAGCAGAGTTGAACGAATAGCCAAGATGTTGAACATATGCAGTACTGCATTTCAGCTAATGTATCTCATGGGTCAATGAACGTAAAATGCTGTGCAAAAGTCTCAGGCCACATTAGATCAGATATGCCATATATAATTATTCGTATTATTTGCATGTGTGCAGTATTATGAAATTGAAAATAAAACAGCTTTATAGTCTACACTGACAAGTATTTCATGTAACCTCCCCTTACACTTGAGCAATAGCAGCATCTGGCAGCTTCATCGAGATGACAAGTTGACCTTTCTACAGTCTGCTTGGTCAGGAATGGTCTTTTTGGAAGGGTAGCAGCCAAGAAACCACTTTTTCAGAAGGGGAACATGGTGAAAAGGCACAGATATGTTAAAGCTCACAAAGATTGAAATGAAGATCAGTGGAAAAAAGGGTTATGGAGTGATGAATCCATATGTGTGTGTTATATGTGGTTATTATAATATTGCCAAAACAGCAAATCCATTGGTGGCCTCAGACTTTTGCACTGTACTATATACAAGGTTTGGTCCGAACAAATGTCATGCAGGACCCGACTGCATATTGTCTTTTTCTAGCAAACAATGTTATCCGAGCACAGATTCTTGTTCATTTGTGTATGATTTCTCTTCTGTTTACGGAAACATCATCAGTGACTGAGAGCTTTGTGTTTTCATATTCTGAAGTCACCATAAAGCAACTATGAATCACAAGCAATCTCAGGAGAAGTACTTCAAATATGCTGGTCGCTATTTTTGTTGCCCGTGTGCTAATTGAAGACCTTTTCGCACCGAGAGTGTTGCTTGTATAAAACTCGAATGCGAGAGAAGGTGTAGCCCTCAGCTCATGCACTGAATTGACCTCATATAACATTAACCGAACGATCTGGAGCCATTACAGCACTGATCACTGAGCAATTGACCTTGCTTTTGTTAACTGACTGGAGGCATGAAATGAATATGCACAGTCAGAGAAAGCTATCAAAAACACGAATGAGATTCTAACAGCCTTAACCACACAGACAAATAAATGTCTGACTCTGTCGCCACAGGACACGGCCAGACAAAGTTGTTCGCCTGTTTTCCCTTCCTGTTTTTTAAAACTCACCTTATGCTGGTTTCATTGGAGGATAAAATGGGCAGCTCCGTTTTCACCTCCCTCTGTTCCAGTGCTAAGTTAGGGTGACATTTCCAAGCTCCTGCAGAATAAAGGAAAATAGACTTCATAAATATTTAGCATTTCAAAGCTATGGGCTAACATTTCTGTTTTTTTGGATGATGCCTCTAGTTTTTACAAATAATGAAGGAAAACATGGAGAACAGTAAACATTTCGCCCTGCAATCTGGTCCAGGTTTGAAGCTTTGAAGCAGAAATAACTTTAAATTTTAGATGTGCTATACAGATATTGCAGGATGACAGGTATGGGCGTGCGGATATAACCTCTAAAGGTGCCTTTGGTCAGTGGTACTGCTGTGCATTCTGTGAAATCATCAGCCAAATACATTGTTGTATTTGAATCCCACACATTGAATTATAAAGTCTATGCAGTCATGTTCCCTAAACACACAGTTTTTTATCATCATTCCGTATGAGTCTATATTCAAATACACTATATGGACAAAAGTTTGTGGACACCTGAAAATTACATTGAAAACATATTAGTATGGAATTTGCCCCCACATTGTTGCTGCTCCATCAGCCTTTGTTCTTCTAAAGGGGCTTTCCACTAGATTTTGGAACATGACTGTGAGCTACTAATGTTAGACAACAAGCCCTGGCTCACTTTTAGCATTCCACTGCATTTTCACGGTATCTGATTGAGTTGAGGTTATGTGCAAGCCAGCCAAATTCTCAATCAAACTTGGCAAACCAATTCTTTATGGACTTTGTTTAAGAACAACAGAGCTGAAAGTTGTTGGACCTATAAATGTGTCATATTGAGAGTCAATGGGGTATCAGAGTATGGGGTACAACCTATCTTTCTACAGTGGGGTAAAAAATGTATTTAGTCAGCCACTGATTGTGCAAGTTCTACTACTTAGAAAGATGAGAAAGGTCTGTAATTTTCATCATAGCTACACTTCAACTATGAGAGACAAAATGAGAAAAAAAATCCAGGAAATCACATTGTAGGATTTTTAAAGAATTTAATTGTAAATTATGGTGGAAAATAAGAATTTGGTCTCCTGTGAGTCTTCACCAGAAGAAAAAAAAAATCGAGGAAATCACATTGGAAGATTTTTAAATAATTTAATTGTAAATCATGGTGGAAAATAAGTATTTGGTCACCCACAAACAAGCAAGATTTCTGGCTCTCATAGACCTGTAACTTCTTCTCTAAGAAGCTCTTCTGTCCTCCACTTGTTACCTGTATTAATGGAACCTGTTTGACCTCGTTATCTGTATAAAAGACACCTGTCCACAGCCTCAAACAGTCAGACTCCAAACTCAAGAACAAAGAGCTGTTGAAGGACACCAGGAAGAAAATTTTAGATCTGCACCATGCTGGGAAAAGTGAATCTACAATAGGCAGACAGGGTCTTCCAGCTTGACAATGATCCCAAACACACCTCTCGGGCAACGAAGGAGTGGCTCCGTAAAAAGCATGTCAAGGTCCTGGAGTGGCCTAGCCAGTCTCCAGACCTCAACCCCATAAAAAATCTGTGGAGGGAGTTGAAAGTCCGTGTTGCCACAAAACATCACTGCTCTAGAGGAGATCTGCATGGAGGAATGGGCCAAAATACCAGCTACAGTGTGTGCAAACCTGGTGAAGACTTACAGGAAACGTTTGACTTCTGTCATTGCCAACAAAGGTTATGTTACAAAGTACTGAGTTGAACTTTTGTTATTGACCAAATACTTATTTTCCACCATAATTTACAATTAAATTCTTTAAAAATCCTACAATGTGATTTCCTGGATTTTTGTTGCTCATTTTGTCTCTCATAGTTGAAGTGTAGCTATGATGAAAATGACAGACCTCTCCCATCTTTCTAAGTAGGAGAACTTTGTACAATCAGTGGCTTGACTAAATACGGTTTTTGCCCCACTGTATATATCTGGAGAATCCAGAAAATATACGCTTTATATAATAAACGTGATAGAAGTGAGTGTTGCTGAAATAGTAAAGCACAATAATTAGAAGAGGTGTCCACAAACGTTTGTATATACAGTATAGTATAGTGTATATATAAGTGCTGTATTCAAAATTAATTCAAATCTTACACACCATTATATCTGCCAATGGAAAATACATGTTTCTGATTGTTTGGGGTTAATTGCTTATAATTGGAGACCTAAAACTTTTATCCCCAGCCCTGCTGCAGTGTAACATGAATAACATTTTACATTAGATTTATATTCACATAGATCTACATCTATTGTTTATGTTTGGAAAGCAGAAAACTTGAGAAGGTGCACAGAACCAACAGAACAACACCCATAAGTGAAGGAAATCAATATGACTAAAGAAAAGTACAACAGTAGGGTTGCCAATCTGGACTCTAAATACACTAAAAGATTTTCTAAAAGACAATAAACTGAACTTGTGCTTGCTAACATAATCTGCCACTTCCCTAAAGGTCACGCCTGTCAAAGGGTCCTAATATCAGAAAATAAACTAAAGGATTCGGTGGGTGAACCACCACACTATACAACAGCAGTGGTGAGCTACTAAACATTACTAGCAAACGTTAGGTTCTTCAGATATTTCTACACATTAAATGTGTCAGTGAATCAGGCTTGTACTTACTTTTAACTCCGCAGGCATTTTAAATCAAATACATATTTAAAAAAGGACAAAGAACATCCCTACATCTTTACTCGTATTAAAATGTAACAGCAAAAACAAATATTAAAGAATAGAAAACAGAAAATATGTAAAAACCCGTGAGCTCGTGTCTGTTATAGGTCATTAAGAGCAAAAGTTCAGTTGCAGAGTCTCTATTTGCATTGATATATTTAAAACTGTAGCACATTAGCATTGATCGTACGTTGCTAAAAGGCTACTGAACTACCTGCTACCTGCACCAATGAGTCCAATTTAAGTTAAGGGATAATCCCTGACGTCATTACATACATAGAAGCCAATTTTAGCTATATTTATGTCCTACTAAATCTAACAATAGTGAAATTCACACTGCTAGCAACATGGCTAGGTAACTGCCAAGCTCACAAGTCTTAGGGCTAGCTAATAATATAAATGCTGCCTGAAACTGTTCAACTTTGTTACAGTGACATAATGTTTAAGATAAAACTTCGAGGTTTAGCTTGCTATCTTCTCTGGCTAGCTAGCTACCTTCTAATGAGCATTCAGAGATTTGTTTACACGTGCTATTGAGAGTTACGAGCCAGATTTCAGTGTCAGTCATGTACAAATATCCTGCTAACTACCATCCGGTAATTAGCTTAAACAGCCATGAAGAAATGGGTCAGATTTCAGTATTAGAGTCTTGATTTACAGCATTCATAATTCAGAGAATGATTTAATCATGAGCAAATATGTTCCAAATCTACCACATTAATGCCTTTAAGTAAGCACAATGCTAACAAAATGAACTGCTAACTATGCAGTATAGCTTTAATTTGATTTTGGGTGAAATTGAGCTCGTTTTATTATTTTATATTATTATAATAACATAATACACAATCAACAATCAAGATAAAACATTAAACTAAGCAGAGTTTAATGTTTAGAAGGACTTTACATGATTTAAGATAGCCTGGATGTGAGGTACTTTCAGATTAGCTTTTTCTACTCCTTTCATACTAATGCTTTGCTGTTTGTGGAAGCATTTATAGCAGCGCTGTGTCTTTAAACAAGCTCAAAAACAAGTTCAGACTCTGTCCAAGTGATGCTGTCTTTCTCCTAACAGATGTCAAAGGGGGAATGACAGCTGTCACATTTTGTTAAGCTACTGCGCTACCATGCTAGGCAGCATTCTGCTTCATCTGGTGAATAGAAACAGGCATGGGCACTGGCACAAAGCAACCTCAGATGTTTGGCACACTGTGTTTATGTGGATAGTAATCATTTGTCTGGAGATATGTTGTGAAGAAAGTCCTTTTATTGGTCTGTGGTGTTTATTACACATTAATTACAGCTAAATAGTACAGTAACATGCAGACAATCAACCTCACTCATGGAGAACAGGTCTCACTTTTATTAACAGTTACATTAGTGAACAAGCAGGAAAGTGTCCTTTATTTGATTAAATATCAAAATGTGTGTCTTGTGTACAACATTTCACATAATATTGCTCCCGCTCCACGTATAAAATGTATTATATGGTGAAGAAAATACTTCAGCCTACTAGAAGTACAGTGAGAGGAGTTTGTGTTGTTCCTTTCTAGGGTTTTCAGTCAATCAAGGCTCCATAAGACTGGAACATAGTACCAATCCATATTAGATCGTCTAATACTATAGTTATTTTACAGATATTAAGTCAGATTTGTACACATTTGAAGTGGTATAGCACTCATTTATTATTGTTCCACCATTTTTGTTGCTGTTTTCACACTTTGTCATTCTCTGTTTGCTACATGTTCTGTGTTTGTGCTTTCTTTCATGTCTTTGCATATTTTGTTTTTGAAGGTTACCAGTAACTCTACGGATGTCTTTCTGCTTTATCGGGGTTTGTGTAGCTTGACTCTAAAGGCTGTGTGTGAATTTATTTTACATTTTAACCCTGTTTGTCCTTGCCAGGACTCTAGTCCATCGCAGGGCTGGCTAGGGGTCGCTGTTGCAACGCTGGTGGACGACCCTAACCTTACCTAGACTGTGCCAACTGTGCCACTTAATGCCTAACCTGGCTGTAAGGCTCAGGCTTTGTGTGGTGTTTCTTTAGATGTATTTTTGCATCTTGCTAATTTTATACAAAAGTATATATTTTCTGTATTCTGTGTTTTTAGAAAAAAACCGGGTCATTTACAGTCTGGTTGAGCCCTGGCAAATAAATTGGTAAAAAAATCAACGAAAACCAACAACAACATAAAATAATAGAATATACATCTGTTAGGTGTTAGGTTTATTGCTATAATTTCAAATATTTGAAATGTGGATGATGCAGCAGTCTAGTACATTAGTTCACCATTGCAGGAACCCAGGTTTGAGTCCCAGCAGTGTTTTCTGGCCGGGTTGGGCATCACATGCTGGTATGATTGGCAATCAGAGGCAAGTTAATACATGGGGAAAAACTTAAACTTTTACACAAGTGTTTTCTATGATTCCACCCATTTTTGGCTCAATATAACGCCATTTCTGTGTGTGTTTATTTCTTTTTCAGTTCTATTAAATCGCTCGGCTATATGAGTGTCACTTGACTCCAGATTATTCTCCGCTGAATCCACAGACATGCAACTCCTGTATAATAAAGTCCGAAATGGGTCCACTGTGAGCTAAAATATGAAGGTAATGAAAAATGCCCCGCAATGACTTCAAGACCGGAGGGTTAATATAAAAGAATGGATATATAAAAAATAAAAGGTCAACATGGTCAAACTGATGTCAAATTGGCTTTATTGAAAATGTTTCACACATATCAGAACATAAACCTTCAATCGTATCCAGTAATAATATGAAACAAAAATATGGGCTTGCTTCTACTACTCAAATGGTTATGACTCCATTGGAATAATTCCAATTAAACCCTGAATAAAGTTTCCAGAATCAGCCTCCGCATGTTTGCATGATGCACATCCTCTGTGGTGACATATTTCCTGTTCATGCCTATAATTAGCTGAACCCTGTGAAAGCCACGACAGGTCCTTCGGAACTGATGAGGACAAGCATAAGAAGTATCTATACAGGGTCGCTGTGTTTGTCTAGCCTGCAGGATGTGTTTGCGACCAAAAGCAGGCTTTGCTTTTTTGCTCATAGCCTTGGCAGTCCACCCATCCCCCTCCTACGGTCCCACAGCCTGGTGTCTGGAGTTATTGCATTTCTCTGGCAGCACCCCACACTGACAATCAGCAGCTACTGGGCTGTAAGAGGGGCGACTGGTCTTGCATGGAACCAGGTATGATTCCCCCCACTGACAGGCTGCATCTCGTCTGCTGGGTGAAAAATGAGGCTTGTGCCCCGCAAACAAAGCACAGTCAAAGCTCTGCAGCTCACGCGTTGTGCCCGGATCGGAAGGAAAACATTTACCGACAGAGCTACGTGTGCTAAATGGACGATAAAACCAATGCGGCATAAGCGCCTGCTTTGTCAGTCGCATCCCGTCTAAAGCGCCGGCGCGGTGTTCAGACGAGTGAAAATAAGCGTGGCCGTGCAGCCCCAGGTCCCTCTCAACTACCCTCCGTGCCCCGCTGTCTTATTTCCGTGACGTGCAGAGTACAGGAGCCTCCCTCATCTGCCTTTATTAGGGCCTGGTCTAACACATGCAGGAATTTAATTACACCCATCTCATCTCAGCAGTCTAGGGGGTTCCACACGTCAGGTGTGCGCCGGCGAGGGGGAGGGAGTTTTTCGCGGGCACCCCCGGTGGCACGCTTTCGCACTAATTAACACGATTCAGACGTGCTAGGGGTGAGGCCGCGAGACGTTGGATATTTACGCGCACGCTCAGACTACTGGAGGTTTGAAAATAATCAGCTCCGTACAAAGAATTTTCTTTTCATGCCCAGCCTCGGACCGAGGCGGAGGACGTCCGGTGACGCTCGGCGTACGTGCGAAGTGACCCGCCGTCGTGACCGATCAGCACGTTCTGAAATCCGTGATCAAAAGCCCGGCTTTTGTGGGGGGGTAAAAAAGAAAGAAGCAAATTACTCAGCACCATTCATCCTGATAGCATGTCCAGTCAGTGTAGCTATGGCTCGCTGGCACTTTCCCACGTATGGACCTCTGAAACTGCTTTTGATTCGGAATTCAGAGGCCTCGGAAGAAGCCTATTACCTCGTGATTGTAGGTGCGAGTGCTGCTGGTGAAACCACATGGCATACATTTCAGGGAGAGGAGCAGAAAATGAACCTCGTGCTTTGTCTGCACTTCCACGCTTCTATTCACCTGCGCCAATTACCTAGGAGGGCGACAATAGCGGCCCGCCTCGGTCTTTACGTCGGCATGCATAGGCGATCCGCGCCTCTCCTTTTTCACCACCTAATTCGACACGGATGCTAAGTGCACGCTCGGCCTTTTCTTGTACGCGCCCACAATTGAACGCCGGCATGCATGTGCGCGCCGGAGCTGCGAGCGGGCACACGGAGGCGAGCATTAGGACTCATTTCCCTCACGCTTGCGCCGACTGTGCCATGAGGGCTCACAGAGATGAAAGCGAAATGCAAATGGCGGTGGCGCTGCCCTGTTTTAAGCAGCCCCTTTGAAATAATTAAGACGCCGGAGTGGATTGGGCCCGGAGGAAGAGCGAGCGGCTTTTAATGGAAGGCAGCGGTGACGAGGAGCCACGCCGGAGCTGTGACACGAACGGACTGGACTGGGTGACTTGGGACGCCACTTCCAAGTCAATCAGGGTTAACAAAGGGAGTATAATCTGACCGCTCTCGGCAGCCATTAACAATACCTCCTTCGTCGTTAAGTCAGATTATAGCCGCGTGGATATCAGGTTATTGGCTTGGCCCCGGTCCCAGCCATGGGCCGCAGAGCGAATATATGGATTCATTTCACATTTCCAGGGATCGCGAGGCGTTCAAGGTGAATACAGAAGGCGATAACGTGCACTGGCTTCCAGGAAAGGGCGCGTGTCGTGCAGGGATAAGGCGCGCCGTGGCTTGCCACGAGCCATTCGCATATGTAGCTGATAGGCACAGGGGAGGGGGATTTTTGCGCATGCAAACGAGCCGCTCTGCATGCGCGGCGCCGGTGACGCCGGCTAATTTCGCGATTGGTCCGAGCGCGTTAGTCAAGGGCGGCGCGCGAGCCTGTGCCAGCGGACATTTTAGGTCCCTACCCTCTTTGCTGCTAAGCCCTTTAAGATGGTGGCACCTTGAAGGAAGCGCTCTTGCACAGAAGCAGCTCGTGCAGCGGCCACTGGCAGATCGAGGGGCAGCCGAGCCCCGCCATCAATTTTTAATCTCCCCCACCTCCTTCTAATAAGGATATTAAGCAGGCGCAGGGGACGGCGCAGATATGAAACGAGGCGGCGCTCGCCAAATTTGCATAGGGCCTTCTAATGGAAGCCCACTGCACTGCCAGACGTAGGCTTTGGCCGTGACAGGTGCGCCACTAAAATCATTTAATTGGGGCCTTTAGAAACAACAGCGCCCATTGATAAATGGTGCCAATTTATTCCAGATCGGACGGCGGCTTCGATCCTGTCGTTGAGTCTTTTACATTTGCTGCACGATTAGGACTTCTTGAAAGCATGTCTAAAATCTGTGTGCTTCAAAAAATGACTCCCTAGCTCTGATTCAGAAATGGGCCGGATTAGAGGAATCCTATGCTATGCCATGCTCAGCGCTCGGTTAGTTGTAATTAATACACCTAAATAATTCAGGGGCATGAAATGTATTATTTAGGCTCCCTCATCCGGTAGGTCTGAGGGCTATCCCGGCGCAATTTATGGCTATTTATTTATAGCACGGATGCATTTGCATAATCTAAATTCAGCAGACTGCAGCAGAATATCAATGGACAGCCAATCAGGCGATTCCGGATATTCCAGATTGGAATAGCACTAATACTAACACGCGTCAGAAAAAATTCCGAAGTCGAGATTCTGCTCGGGATATATATTAACAATTAGCTAATTCCCAGAGAGGCCTTTGGAAGGGGAACGGTGCAGCATTTAAATCATTCATCCGGCCTTGTAAAGGTTTACTCACCCGCACAATCGGTGTTAAGTGCTACTGATTTCAAGCTCTTTGCTTTAATCTCTTTTTCAGATCATTTCTATGGTACTTCCAGGGAAGGTAATTAGTATCAGGCTAGTCACAAAAGCTTGGCGATCAGATATCTGAGCGAGCGGATTTGATCGCAGGAAAGGTATTGATGCTACGTACTGTATACCTGCTCCTGTTTTGCTCCTTTGATTAGCATTTCAGCAGGAGCAGCTTTTTAATCACTTAAACATACACCTGTGGAGACCGACTGCATGCTTTTTTCAACAGGCGTGTGATGAACGGAGATTTGGCCAACGGGAAGAGTGTTGTGTAAGACACGTTGCGAGGCAGAACGACACACGCGTGCACACACACCTCATTTTCCTGCCTCATACTCATTCATACGCCATATAAGGCCCTGATAAATATGCACATACGTACGCGCTCACACCCTTTGCCTATCACGCGGCGCCGGCATGCGCTCTGTGAGCTCACCTCCCGTTGCCACAGCGACACCAACCAACGTGGAGAGAAAAGGTACATGTGACAAGGACCTGCGCGCAAAGGGGCGGGACTACGCTCTGCTATCTGGCAGCATTCCTCTCATTTCAATCCGGTTCTAACGCCCGCCTGCATAAGGAAACGCTACAGGCCGAGCGCACGCTCACTCCGACGTACAAGCGCCATTTTAATGGGCTCAAGTGCAACGCTCATATATTTAAGCACCAGGCCCTGAGCCAGTGAAAAACAGGTCACATTGCTGCCTAAATTGATTTCGGCTACTGTTTTATTCACATGAGTGAAAGGATTTTGTATGAAAAGGTTGTCTAGCCGGCCAGAAACTGAACAGGACGGTATATTCAGAGAGGAACACATGATATGTGGCTGCAATGGGAAAAAGCATGGAAAGAAAGAAGGAACATTATGTCCAATGTGCTGTCCTTCGTAGATGGTTTGCTTATTTTTATTTTAAACACGATTAAAGCTACGTTAGGTGCCGTAACATTGACCTGAATGACTTTCTGATCTATGCTCACCTAGAACAGGTGAAACCAGGGCCGGCCAGAAGAGGTTTCTTGGAATCAGATGAATTAGCAAAACAGATGTGCATCATTAAGCGTATCCTTCATGCACATCAGTAAATAGGTGCTTCTCGCAATGAATAAAGACTGCAGGCGCAGTGACATTAGCAGTGGATTTGAATGTCTTCCTAACCCCGGTGCCTACAAGGCAAACAAATCCTGCCTCGAGGGACTGAAAATAATCGAGTAAATAATGCAGAATGGGTTTCCTCCACTCTCTTTGTGTCACTGTCAGGACGAGTGCCCAGCTCCTCGTGTTAATTGCACATAATAAATATCGTACAGTGTAGATATGAGGCTTCTTTAAAAAGCCATTACAAAGCCATTCATGTAGTCTAGAACATCAGAGAATATTTTTAGCGTGCAATATTATATATAATTAGGCCGAATTTGTTTTTAGTGTCATTTCTGGGTCAGTCTTGCACTGATTCCTACATTGAAATTCTGATTGCTGGTCATGAGAGGCTTCCTTGTATCAAAGGGAGCAGATCAGTCAGACAGCAGGCGTTTGCCGCTGAGTGAAGCGGAATAGTCCAAAATATGAAGATTGCTCCCCCAATGAATACTTATAAGCTCCCTTGGTCGCCATGGTTACCCAGCCAATCAAAAAAAGCAGGATTTTTTTTCCTCCATTCACTGTAAATGTGCACTAGACATACAGACATGAACACACACACACGCGCGCATAAAAAATCAAGGAAATCTTTCATACGTGGTAGCCTAGCGCATTAACATTCATTACCCTTGCACTTATGGGCTGGAGTGAGCTGTAAGCCTCATACATAACACCGGCACAAAAACCGTCCAGCAGACCCAGACAATGAGAACGAGAGGCCAGTAATCTTTATCTTTTCCACTTTAAAAAAATGCAGTATATTCAGCCCAAAATGAAAGCCGCCTCAATCTTCTATGACATCTACGCAGCAGAAATTCCAGCGTTTCTTTTTTTCTAAGAAGCACCGGGCCGGAATACTGCTACCCTTGAAAAACATGACCCATTTCTATCACTCAGAGCCTGTGACACGGGCGTAATGAAAGACACCTTCAAAATATAATTTGCACAGCTTCCGGACCACTCGGCACCTTTCTGCACTGTGCATCAAATCTCAGAGCTGACATTTCCAATGGATTTGAATGACTTGCGAAGCCCTGTGCCCACCCAGCTTCGTGCGGAATAGGAATGAAAAGGCAGCCGGCCGAGGCTTGGCAGGACGGTGATCATAAAACCAAATCTGGCTAGTGCAAACAAACGCTGGCGCTCTCTGTATTTTAGCCACACGACGCTCAGAAGGTTTTACAGGAATACACAATGGTGACGTGACATCGCCCTGCAGTGAGAAAACACCAGACGGGCCGCGGGCTTGACCAGCCCTTGACCATTTACAAGTGCGGTAATTGTGCTCGGTCTAGCCTGTTTAACCGGCTCCGATGCTTAACCACAGCATTGAGGCTCGACAACAAGAACTCATTCAAAGGGCAAGGCGGCCGCTTCAGTCTGCATTGAGTCTCGGATGGACTGTGTGTGAGCTCGGCTCAAGGCTTGTCACATTACACAGCAGGGCCTCAGATACACATACACCCAGGATGATGAATGAAGGCTTTTTTCAAACAAAGCCTGCAGATTACACTATCATACCTTTATTATTGTTATTGTTATTATTATTTATACATAAGCTCAGTCAGTCAGTGTTTTTCCACACACCTTATAAAAAGCCTAAATACAGTGTAAATACACAGGATATATTTTAGCTTCACTTAGTGTCCGTCCACTATTTACTACATAATATGCAGGCCATACTGTATAATCCAATGCATAATATATACTACTATTATAAACTCATGTGTTAAATGGTTATATATAAAGGATGATATAAATTGTCATAAGTGCATGGCAATTTCCTGCAGTAAGAACGTGAAGCTTTTTTATATTTCATTATGTCACCAGTTGCAAGAACAGGCTTGCACTGAAATGCTACTTTGCTCTAATCACAATAAGAGCATTTTGACCCAGATCATCTTCATTTGACCTAATAAATTAGCAGTAAAAGCTGCCAGGGGTTTCTCACAAAGCACAACGTGTTGCTATTAAAATGTGCCAGGCTCAACAAACCCAAAAAGAAAAGGAAAAAGGTTCTCAAGTTCAACTACAATGCCAACACAATAGAGGTGATGTCATCTTCTCAGCAAAACCATACCTCTTTTATTCTGCAGTCTGCTATTTTTTTTACTACAACACAATACCTTTACATATTAAGAAAAAAGAAAACTTCTCTTAAGCGTGCTTATATGGAGCAATTTTCCAGCGCGCACCGAGACGCGTTTAGGAGTGCGGATGGGGGCCGCGCGCGTCTGCCCTGCACAAGGAGAGCCACTTTCTAAAGCGATGCAGATGAGTCGGGTGCACTTGACGTCTTTTCATGCCCCCCCATACTCTCCCCGTGTCCCAGTCACACACCCCCCCAAGCCTACCCCCTCCCGCCCAAACCCCGCCGGCTCTGTGTGTCATATTCGTTTCGGCCTGTGGCACCACCGCTTGCCCCCGAGCGTGGGAATGGGAGCGTCCGCTCGTTCACATCTCCTGCGCTCCGTTTTAACGGAATCAATTAAGGAGGAGCGACTCCCCCAACACACACATACACACACACACACACCCCTACCTCTCCCATGCGCCCACCCCTTTCCATTTTTGTCAGCTCTGTATATGTCCTAATTATTTCTGTTTGGGATGCCAGCGCCGTTTCCTGGCCGAAGGCGACGGAGCAGAAATAAATATACAGACGTGCATAGAGAGGAGTGTGCACGTGGCGTGTGCAAAGTGACAGAGCTGTGCAAGTTTACCTGCTGATCTGCTCAATTTAGAAAACAAAAATGTGTCATGGAGGAAAACAACAGTTGGGATGAGATGCATGGCATTCTTGCTTAGATGAGAACACAATCCCGTTCATAATTAGCAACGCGACAACTTTTGGGATCCTATCCAGCCCAAGTCTCGGAAGGTGCGATGAGCCTGGAGGCAGTTTTTACTTTCGGTTATCTAGCTTTATGACGACCAACACACTCATACAGCTAGATAACCAAAGATAACAACTCGCTTCCAATTCCTCCAAGGTAATCCAGATAGCTGGTGGTCTCATTAAAGCAGTGAGGAAACTCCTGAATTACTGAGTCCAGCTAAAAACCGTTTCATTGATGTAGACAAAAAAAGCACAAATTATAGCCTATGGAATAATCCAGCCGGTGACATAAACCAATATTAGAGTTGGAGGGGAGGAAGGCGCAGTCATGCATCCGTGCACAGGCCCTCATTTGCATTGCAATCTCACAAAAACCTCCTTCGGTCCTGTGAGGCTGCAGACTGTGAGGAGATCGGTATCCCGCGGAACCGGCGGAACCAGCTCCCTCTCCCTCTCTCCCAGAAGCAGAAATCCGATTCCAGAAGACGAGGAAACGCGTAGAACAGCAGCTTGTTTTTGTCTTTAGTCTTTTTTTTTTTAAAAACGAGGCTGGATCGAGGTCCCTCTGAGGAAAAGGCGAGAGAATAAAACGCGTCGAGGAGACATTCCGCTGTGCCGCCGCGCCGTTACACCAGCGGTCTGAGCCAAGCCAGTGGGGCCATCAGCGAGTTAAAGGGGGGACTTAAGGGGAGGGGACGCGCATCCAGGAACAAAATCTGGACCAACCACACAAGGTCAAAGGTCTCGGACCAGCGGGAGTGTTGTAGTGTCATAAGGTAATGATGAAGCCGTGTTTGCTCTTGACGTGCGCAGGGGCGCAGCATCGGCACGCGTTGTCTTAGGCGCGCTTTAGTTCACCCACCCGGCATCCTGATTCACAAGCGATCAGCCTTCCCGAATCCGAGGATCTGCTTTTCCCTTTCTATCTGCACACCTAGCTAAATAAAATGGCGGTACGCACAGCCAGTCCTGTTCTAGGCTTTGTGAGGCTGTGGCACGGACATGCCTTTATATTCTCTTCCTGTAAGGCAGGATTAACAGCGACCTGCTCTGACCAGCTCCTGTTCTCACTTAAATTCCCACAGGGTGCCATTTTTTCTGTCTCTGACAAGCTGTTTGGTCGAACCGTAAGAATAATCCGTTTCAAGGCATCTTTCATTCTGTTATCGCAGCTCTGGTGACAGAGGTTCATTCCCAGTCGTGGCAGGCGCATATAGCATGCTTTGGAGGAATAAGGAACATGTCGTTTTGGTCTGTGTGTGTGTGTGTGTGTGTGTGTGTGTGTGTGTGTGTGTTGCTGTTTGCTTAGACCAAATCTCTCTAGATGGTAAGGACGCAGAAATAATGCCTGGCACACACTGTAGATTAGATGTTCAGCTAAGCTTCGCCAAGGCATTTGGAGCCACTTAACCCAGTAAGCATTGGAATAATAAAGTTGTCCTGATCACTTTTCTCACGTGTGACTGATTTACTCCCTGTCACACTTTTACCATACAGTCTCAGGCTTTCTATATAACCCCCACTTAGAGTAAAGGGCCTTGGCAGACCATTGGTCTTCACCAATTGGTTAAGAACTGGCCTATTGATGCTTTTCTTAATTGTGGGCCAATGGTGGATCCACTGTTTGACCCAGTGCAGATCAGGTAACATGAGCTCTAGGCAAAGTCACAGTTGAAACGATGGATGTGTGATTGACTTAGTTTGTTAAAAGCGATTACACTCATCCTAATCATAGCACAGGCCCTGCAGCAGACACCTGTGTTCAAAAAATGAAGGGAACCTTCAGATTTTATCTGCCAGTTTCTACAGACTACATTGGAAATACTTCCAGGTCTTAGAACGAATATTTGAGATGCCTCAAGTCTTCTGTGTTACTAAGCAGAGCTTATGATGATGAACACACGACACACCTTCAAGCTCCCAGAACCTGAACAGGCAATATTAGAGGTACAGGGATCCGAAATTAGAGCGCAACCAGATTAATCTGGATCTGACTGTTTCATAAACTACAAGAACAGTAGGCCTAATCAGTTTTGTCTTTGGACAAGCAACGCAATGGACACCTTCAGGACAGAAAATGTTCCAAAGTCTTCAACCATGTGGAAGCAGAAGCTCTCTGAGGTACACAGGCAACACCCCACGCAATACATTTCTCCATTATGGTAAGCCTCTAGACACAACTGCAGAAAAAGTAGCCTACGAATGCACGTGACCGAGTTAAACATAACCTAAGCTAAGAGAGGAACACGATCCACGTGCCCTCACACCTACTTACTTCTTCTCCAAACGTCCTTCCACATTCTCGGTATCACCCCCTCCGCTCCACGCAAACGAGGTCTGGCTGATGAGTCCACCCGGTGCGCGTGCGGTTTAAAATTGCCGCTAATAGTTCAGGCTCATCACGCGTGCTTGGCTCGCTCCGGTCCTGACGGAGCCAATAGTCCACGCGCGCAGGCGAGGCAAAGTGAGAGCGCGAGAGAGTAAGTGTATGAGCGAGAGAGACTGAGTGAGAGCGCGAGACGTGGCGAGAGAGAGAAAGAGAGGAGGGGTCCACAAGTTTCCCATAACCTATTTGTCTACAGCACCGAGCAGAAAAAGTGCAGTGTTGAGCGGAGAAGGCTTGGCATGGCATGATTTTTTTTTGGAGGGGGGGCAGAACCTCTCCCTCTCTCTGAGAGAAAGAAAGGACGTGCTCGGAAATTCAAACAAGTTGCTCAGGTCTTTTGTTGGACTTGAACTGAGGAACCATTGTTCCCCTTATTGGCGTGCACTGTAGCCCCCCAGTTTCCCAGAGCAGGTTAGAGCCACTGCGCTAATGAATTTACCCCCAGCCTTTTCATTAGTGCCCTGACTGACGGAACGCGCTCACCATCACTTTTATTATTATTATTATTATTATTATTATTATTATTATTATTATTATTATTATTATTATTCTTAGCCTAGGGGAAGGTCTATCTAAATCTATAGTAAGTGCATCAATAAATAAATAAATACTTAAATAAATAAATAAATAAACAGCGCAAACAAAAAGTCTTAAATTTAAACAAAAAAAAAAAAAAATTATATTTTAAAATGTAAAAATAAACTTGGTTGCACCACTATGACTTTTGCCGACCTGCAACCGGACATGAACCTTTTATGGCTCCCAGTTCAGTTCTTGGACTCAATGAGCAAGCAAACAAAAAAATGTCAAATATATATATACACATTTTTAAAATCTTGTATAAAAATCTTATAATTTTAAAAAATGTATTTTTGTTGGAATACAACAGTTTACAAATGATTTGCCCACTATTAACATTGTTGCTATGGGTCTAGAAATAAATTGTGAATATAGAAGTTTAATAAGTTCATTGTGGCACCAATAAATGAAAGGTTCTTCCCTCTTAAGGTCCTACTAGTGGGCCTGCAAAGAATGTGTTCTGATACCTTTATTTTAGAAAAAAATATAATTAATATAAATAAACAGTTATTTACATTGCTGGAACTTGGTACTATTATTATTACTATTATTATTATTATTATTATTAGTATATATATATATATATATATATATATATATATATATATATATATATATATATATATATATATATATAGTATATACCATATATAATCTATTATTACTAACTAATATACCTGCTAATAATAATAATACTACTACTAATAATAATAATGTTATTATACCATAAGGCTTTTTATCCATCCGTACGTGTCCTCAAAAAATTCAAATCAAACCCCCAATCATTATTCTTAATTAAAACTGGCTCCATGACGCGTCTCTGCTGCCTGTGTGTGATTGTGCTGCACTTTCTAATTCCCCCTGATTGCGTTTAGATTGAACAACGAGGTCACGTCCAGTGACGTAGCCAAGCCGCTCTGCTACGCGCAGCCATATTTAAATACATCAAGGAAATTAGCGCATCAAATATGCAAATCCCCTCCGCCGCCTTTCTCTCCGCGCGCCGGACTAATTTCCCCTCGTCCAAAAACGAACCGAGGAGCTTCGTTTCCCTCCGAAGACAATCCGCCTGAACTGATTGCTTGTTTAGTTGCATGAAACATGGACGTCGCGTGTGGCTGCATCTCTGCGCGGATCCGGACACGGCGCGCGCTGGAGGAGCCGAGCGAGACGGGGAGGACAGGAGAGGAGCCTCGGACGCGGCGCACGCGCTTATTGCAGGATGTCTTGTTACTTTAAATACTGATGCATATGTAAAAGGTAGATTTGCATCTATTTTGCATTCACGTTGCCTGTTTCTGTTATTTACGCATTGTGTGTGTTAGGCTGTAACGGAGCTTCACGATGCGTAATGGGAGATCCGTACAATGTCTGGTTAATGTTTTCCATTTCCACCTTGGAAAACAGTTTGAAATGCGTTTTTACAACGTGTTTTTGATTCAATTATTGAATCATTCCGCTGCAATTATTCAAACACCAGGCGCTGGGACAAAGACGCGGCTCGAACAATAAGGGGTTAGAAACAATCTGCATCATCTTGCATCATCTGGCAACACTCAGATCTGTTCGGTGTGAGGCTAGTTTGATTCTTAAGATATGCAAAAAAAGAAAAAAAAGAAAAGAAATGACACGCTGTTTCATCTCAGCGCTGTATAATTACGCGCACGCCCATTACGCACGGATTTTCCCAGGTATCCACCAGGTATCGCCACCGGGCAGGACGGAGAACGCCTGCTCGAACCTGATTAAGACTTCACACCAGAACATCACATCAGACTTACCCTTTAAAACCTGGCCGTCGCTCGTTCTCATAATGACCAGGGCGCGCGCACCAACGGACGCGCAGCTCCACAACTTTTTTTTTTCTTGGTGTGCGCACTTTTTGCTCCAAAACTGCTCATCCAGTGGCGGCCGCTGGCACCCAATAGAAGTGGTCAGGCGGGTACACGATGAGCTTTTTCTTCCCAGGCGGCTCCTAGACACGTGCTGTCCTGCGCGCTCGCGCGTTGGTCAGGCTCGTGGCGTACATTCGGGACGAACCCATCTGTGTTCGGAGAGAGAAAGTTGACTTTGGAAAGGCGGTTTGTTTGACGAGCTCGCTCTCGCGCGCGCTCCGAACGGGGCCAGAAGTTGTGGGGAGCGCGAGTGAGAGGGGGGCTATACGCCTGCGCGCGCCACTCGTTTATCATAGTGATGCATATTTACAATGGCATTAGAATAGGAAGGCCCTTTCACCCCCCTCCCAAAAAAGCACGACTTTGAAAAAGCAAGGCGAGGCTTATCTGAAGTGGATTATTAGATCCGTTTATACAGGCGGTTTAGTTAAATCAGATTAAATCTGTTCGTCCTGATACATAAATGCACCCAATATTCGCGATGGGAGGTTTGGGGCATTTTTTAAATGCTATATAAGAATAAAAATAATGATGATAATAATAATAATAATGAGTTACCAAACCAAATGTGTGCAATGCAAAAATAATAATAAAGCTTAACATTTCTAATCATTCAAGTTGGTTAGAACGTGGACAGTCGTGTGTGTGGTGTGGACACACTGTTAACTCGCGCCCATTTCCCATTTCCCTCATTCTAATAACAGATGCGGTAAATATACCAACAACTCCAATAGTTAAAGAAGCCCCGTTCAGACTGAGGCGTGTTTCCACCCAATACTGAAGCATACATTTTAATTTATTAATGGCTTCTCCAGCAAACCAGCAATCAAGCAGAAGGATCTGACGCACTACAGTGATTGGATGCTTTATTGCTTTCCTGATTACTGCCATCTCACATTAGGAAATTTTATTATTTAGCCTAATCGTGTCAGTTCTTAATCCAAAAGTGTGGATATAATATAGTAATACAGTTAAGGTGGAAAAAGCAGGCGAGTAAAGCAATGTGTTTGGTGAAAATAAGAAGAAGCAGGTCTTCATCATCATGTTGGCACTTCATTCATAATAATGGGTAAAATGCAAAAATGCACGCGCTGCATATTTGCATGTGTGTGTGTGTGTCCTAAATCAAGTCGACTACATTTTCTATTTCATACCATCTTTACCACTGCCTCATTTCCAAGAACGTCTTATTAAAATGGCAATAATTAACATAGTGTGTGTAGCTGTGCTATTAAATGGCTTTAATACTATTTGGATTTTTAATGCTGTCTGCGCTTTATTTCACTGACGTGCGCGTGTGTGATCTGTTTTTGTGCACATTGTCTCAAAACACCGGGTTAAATTTAACCGAATATTATGCAAATGCACAGCGCAATCAGCACAAAACGAATCCGCAATTAAATCCGTTTATTTTTGTGTCGTTTGTCTCGTGTCTTTATTTTGAAACGATGCAAAATTAATCTGGGTCAATCGGAAAGCTGTTGAGTGGTGATGCCTGTCGCCATCTTGCGGTAACTTTGTATACTGCACGTTCAATTTAATTGCGTGCGCACATTGTATACGAGACACTTGAAGGATTATTTGGGAAAAATAAGAGCCAAGTCACTATAGTAACACGGTTTTTGCTACTGTTATTATTGTTGTTGTTATTTTTTTGAATGTTGAAGATACATTTCTATCTGGCATAAACGTTGATCCAGACCTGATTCCGTCTACATTTGTGATTTAGCGATTTTTCTGATTCTCGTCCTGCAGGAGAGACCAAATACAGATATGTAAATGAGCTTTCTGTGAACAGATTCACATTGCAAGACGAATGATCTCAACCATGAATAATAGGCCAAACCTGTTTTTTCATGCTTCAACTATGAATTATTCGTCAAAGCTCTCGATGTAGGCTACATTTCTTTCAAGTAAACAAAATCTCAGGTAAATAAATGTGGATATAATTTGTGAACAAAAACGTTTTGTTTTTTTATTAGTTAGAAAACAGATTGTTTTTTCAAGCTTCACAATAAGACGAACTTTAATTATAGTACTATTGGTTCAAACAGATGCACTAATAATATTGGCTGCCAAAATAGAAAAACACGAGACTTTTATTGTTCTAGTGCCCAATATTATTTTTGTCTCGTAGCAAAATTTGATTTAGCGTCTGAGCGCGTAGCTATAATTTAGATCACAAGCTGGACTGAATTCGTTTGTATATTTTCTACGTGTAAATACAAACGTGCTCTTTAAATCACACGCACGTTTATGAATTTGGTTCCAATCCCTGTCGTACAGTTTCAAGGGTTTTATAATAATAAAATGTATTATTATAAAGGGGCTCTTTACTTTAATTATATTCAATATTCTTTTGTCGCATTACTGTATGGAACAGTGATACATTAGAAACAAGCATTAGAAAATGGATATGAATTGTGTTTACTTATTGTATCAAACTGCTTCATGCCTTAACAATAATAATAATAATAATAATAATAATAATAAATTATTATTATTATTATTATTATTATTATTATTAATAGCAGCCTACAATTATAATTATTGGAGGCATATGTTCCCGCTTTGATTATGTTACTTACATTAAACAGACCATTATTTTTATCCATTTTTTTGTGGCCATTCATTTCAGCATGAGCATTCACTGTAAATTTATACTTTACACTCCAAAGTGTTCAAGTGTATTTTTCTCCTGATAATAAGGTGCAAAAGAAAAATAAATACGATTACGTTATTAATATTTAAACCCACAACTACAGATACAAACACACTCTTTACTTTCTTGAACGCACCTTTGTTGGTCGCTTTGAATGTACACCTTTATTAGACATCTTCAAGAGTACCTTTAAAATACATGAATTATCACACCTGGACCCTAAAGACCAATATGGTACCTTAAAAGTACTTGAAGGAACATTACTTGAATTTCCCAAGGGACAGACAAATACTAAGTTTATACGAAATATACACCATTGAAGGAACCATCGAGTTTAATAGGTAAATGTTTTAAGTATTCTGCATTTGTCTTTTGGCAGTTGCCGTTACTCAGAGAGACTTACAACTTATACAATTTTGCAAGGTACAACCCAAGCAGTTATGGATCAAGGGCTTTACTCACGGACCCAGCAGTTGCAGCCTGGTACTTGTTGGACTGAACCGTGGACCTTCTGTTCAGTAGTTCAGTATCTTAACCGCTGTGCCACCACTGTCCCTCATGCATGTATCCTACCTTTGTTTCAGACATGGTATAAATGAGTAAAAGCATTTCAGTGTTATTGGAAATTACGCCGCTGTAATATAAAAGTTAATAAACGTGAATTCAATTTCTAAATTCGAAGATACAGATTTCATTATTGTGTACTGTTTGTATTTACCACATATCCTCCTCATGCATTCTTTTCGTTCTCTCTGTTTGTTTTTCTATTCTGTTATTGTTCGGTGGAAGTAGCTAGATAAAATATGTGAAATAATGTTTATGATTTAGGCACATATTTTACGTAAAGTAAATATTTATAAATGTCATAAACTTGTTTTCATAATGTCTCTCTGTAGTCACGTGGATTACAACCCTGACCTGTTCTATGTGCGTCCTGTTATTTCTATAGACGGTTTATAAAATAAATGGTCTTGTAAAATCTTGTCTTTGTCATTATTTTGACAACTAAACAATTGCGCTCTTACACTATGAGTTCATAATATTACGTTTTGAAGATTTGGTCTTTTCAACCAGGAGTCTTATATTCTGATGGTACAAAGTTCATCTTTTTGCCGACCGTTATTTTTAAAAATCTGTTGAACGGTGGCAATTGTTTTTACACACCACATTTATCAGACTGAATAAATCTCAAGCTGTGTATCGATACCAAAAGACTGCGTGACCCAATCTTTAAAAATATATATTTGAATAAACGCTGCCATCTAGTGGCTAAAAAAGTACTGGTGTTGAAAAAGAACGCAACGCCACCATCTAGTGGTATTATGATGCATTGCAATTAAGAGAAAAACCAAAAAACAAACTCTAATTTAGCGTTATTCATTCATTCATTGCTTAATCGTTGTAAGCGTTGCTGGAAAGCCGGTGCCTAGCTGGCAGCACATGACGCAAGGCAGGAACAACCCTAGACAGGGCACCAGAACATTATAGGGCACACACACTTACACTCATACACACCCTCACACACTAAGGGCATTTTAGAAACACCAATTACCCTAATACACATCTTTGGGATGTGTTAGGAATCCAGAACACAAAAACAGTTATTCTGAGCATTTCGAATCATTCTCACTCACATGCTTAGCTAGACGTTAAGATGGTATGTTTAAACATGAACCTGAATGTAAATAATGCATATAAAATTGCGCATCAGGTTGTACTCTACTGGAAAAAAAGTTGGAGAAAGTTGAGAAGCTGCCAAACAACTGCTTGAATTATAAGACTGTATCAGGTGGAAGTTGCTCTGGCTAATGGCGTCTGTTAAATGACTTATATGTATAGATCAGGGGTGATTCTATGGTCAGAGCTTTAGGAGTGCTGAGCACCCAATGAGACCAGCAAAACGCCCCATACATTTTAGGGTAATTTTGGACTGTCATTCCCACACTGTAAATGAAAAACATTTTGGGTAGAGGAACTACTGTGACTGGAAAGACACTTCCATTAATGCTGAACCTGTGAGCCACAAAGCCATCACTAGGATCTTACCATTTGTGAAGTAAGGGGGGACTGCTGTAATTTCAATGTTAAAATATTGTTTAAACCATACACTTTAGCTTATCGGTGACAAACTTCTGTTTAGTGGTGCTGGGATTTAATATAAGGGTGCTTGAGCACACCTGAAAAGGGACTAGACATGCCTATGGTACAGAGTGTACACACTCCGACTATTGGGCTGTTTGGTTAAGTGACATTTATTGATTAGTTTATAAGTATACAGTACTTGCTTAGTTTCTTTGTATTAAATGCAGTGTTCAGCAGTGAAAATAGAAACAACAGAGCAGGGCTAGGTTTCCCGATAATGATCAACAAGCAACTTTATGATGTACATGAGCAATGAACCGGCTTTCTGTGCAAGTGCTTCCCAAAAGTTCTATATAGCACTTCGTTGCTGACTCAACACCAGTCTTGAGTTGATCAAACAATGCACTGAAGTTTCAAGAGGATTAAGATGAAAGAAAAATACTATAATTCACTAAATCTCAACAACACCCTTTCACAAATGACACAGTTAACCTGAAAACTGTGAATACTTGCTAGTCCAAGCTGGTTTAAGCTGGTTAGTGCTGGTCTTGAAGGCTAATCTTTTTAGATGGAATTTCTGTACTTAAACATTTATATTAAAGGCAATTTATATTAAGGGTAATGATGAACAGGTTTAAAAACGCGTCTGGCAGTTGATGTATCATATAGCAGTCCCTATAGTTAGCATGTCTCAGTCTAACCTGTGGGCAGGGAATCTCTGAAAGAAAAACAACAACTATAAAAAGCTAGCTATGTCAGTACCTAGCTATTTTTGGCAATAACTAGCCAATTAGCTAGAACTAGCTTCTTATTTCAGTGCCTAAAGTAGCTCATGAGTTAGAATAAGTACTTAGTATCTTGTTTAATAGCAGAGTAGGAACCTTGGGTGTAAATAACATTAATGCTAGTTAGATAATGCTAACGTGATTTAGCAGATGCTCAGTCTGTTGCCTGTTAAAATGTGTGTGTGTGTGTGTGTGTGTGTGTGTGTGTGTGTGTGTGTGTGTGTGTGTGTGTGTGTGTGTGTGTGTGTGTGTGTGTGTGTGTGTGTGTGTGTGTGTGTGTTAAAAAAAACGGCACTTTGCTAGTATTTTTGGCTACAGTAATGACCGGAGTTTACCCTGAACGCAAACGATAGTAATTCACTTCCATTCTGACCAAACATTACTTAAAATAACAAAGAAAGAAAACAAAGGAAAGCCTCCATTTGCTGAACGCGATTTAGCCACAAATTAGCAACCTTCCGTCATAATTCTAATTATAGGCTCTGTTTTCACAACCACTAGGCTGTAGTGTTGCACCAGTTGCCACATTAACACCTTTTACCTAGATGCTGAACTCATTAAAACGTAGATTTAAAGCCTTGTAACTGCAATTTCGTCTAAGCTAATGTGTGAAGTTTAATGAAAATCGAAGCAAAGAAAATATATTTCCTTACTACTTTTATATAACTCATGGGGTTTAGTTTTGCTTTGTAAACCTGAACAGTTTAAGCAATGTCACTCATTTACTCATTGAGATCTAAAGTATTGTTGAGACATCCCCTAAGAAATCCTCTTACATATTTTATGAACACTTTTATTACTTATATTATAAAATAAAACAGTATATTATTGTAAATATGTATACCCTACAACACAGTACTAAATCCATAAGCAGGCATGTAGACTCCTGTTCCATGTTCTATGTTACAGGCACACAATCACACACACAGTAGAAACAAAATATACACATGCACCATCTAATATAAACATAAATAAAACATACCTTGCTGGCTGCACACAACCAAGAGGGAATGAGTCCACCTGAAGAAACACACATTTCCTGAACAAGTAAAGCAGTATCACCTTTTAAACACTTTAAACCTTTAAGCAGGTAAATCCAGGTTCTGCACTTCTAGGTGTATGTAGATCAAACTGGCACGGTGCTTGTAATGTTAATCAAACTTCTCATTTTCACCTGTTTGGCAGAGAAAATTGTGACACCTTAAAGTGTCCGTGTGCAACACAGACTGTAACGTAGTTCCTACTTATGCATGTAATTAATGCAAAGTAAACCAATATTTATGAGCATTAACTCAATTAAAAGTATGTAAACAAGAAAAAGGATGACATAAATACCATTTATGCTAGTTAAAACACATGGTAAACCTTTTTTAATTTGTCCAGCAGTTTACAGTTACAATGTCTGAAGTTAAAAGACACATTTTTATTTCCTGTTATGAGTTCTTATAATTGTTAAGACCTCAGTTGTTAAAGCGAACATACGTTGATTAGATGGTCATTAAAACAAAGCTTTCCTTTGGCCAGTGATACCAAGTCCTGTGATGTACTGCCATCCTCATCAGGGTACAGACCAGGGTTTGAACCCTAGCTCCTAGGATCTGGTGTTTCCAGCAGCGTGCTCTTAGCTCTGGTTAAATTGAAATAACTGTAAATTAATTATCATAGGGTATAATCTGTTTAAATGGGCATTCAGGAAAAAACCTGCTGTTAACCCTAACCCAGGTTTGGCACCAAACAGGTCCAGTGACCTGGATTTAATCCTTGCCTTTTACTGTCTATGTGGAGTTTGGTAGGTTCATCTTCCTATACTCCTGTGACTATTCTGAAGGTGTGATATTCTGTGGCACTGTTCAGGATTCACACGTTGAGCCCAGTAGAGATAAAGTACAGACACTATGGGTGTGCATTTTATATGTTTATGTATACTTGTACAGATGTAACCTTGACTTGAAGTAAACTGATCCCAGAGATATACTATTTTTGTATTTTTTATCCTGAACACAGTGTGCGGGCGTATGCAGTGCATCGCAAGACTGACAGGGGTCACTGTTGCAACACTAAGGGAAGGATCTCCCACCGGCCGTGTTAGATACAGCCACTATTTTCAGATCTTTATAGATAAGGCTATTGTTAAATCATTTTCAAGTGTATTTTTCCCAATGCAAAGTGAAGAGCCTGGTTTTCTCCATCCGCTCCAATTTTGGTTCTTTTTAAAGGTACCTCAATAACACAGAAGTATTAACTATTAATTAAAACAAGTGTACTAGTGTTTGTAAAGGGTGTGTCTGAAATGAATTGGATTCCAGTTTCAAACAGATCCAAATTCAAACATCCTTCTGGAACCAGTTAAGTTTGCATTCCAAGTTTCCACGATACTTAAAGTCTGTAGATAAAAGTAAAAAGTCTCCCTATGATCTCCCTTTCTGAAATTCTTACATAAATTCATAACACCGTCATCTTGGCGCCTGCTTCCCTGATGAAGCTCATTCTTTTTGCACTATCAAGATCCGACTTTATTCAAGTCACCCACCCTGACTCATCTACAGCAGGCGCTAACCTTGGCCTACCACCAGTGTGCCCACACATGAAGGAGTCTGTGTGTGGGCCCGTAATGGGCTACCAGCTGGTGGTGGAGCACCACTCAGCCCCTGTGTGGTCCCTGACCACAGTGTTAAGTTGCAGCTGATGACCATCCAAATCATGTTTCTGCTCGAGCCACATTTGCGTTTTTCCTACGATGCGTTACGCCGGTCGCCACCAGCGACTCCTAGCAGAGGGCTGCGGCTTTTCTGCAGCACTCGACATCCTGCGCGCCTCGGGCCTGAGTGAGAACACGCTCGCCGTAGGAGCTGATGAGTGAAAATTAGAGGAACATGTGTTAATACGCATGTTCCTCGTGCTCCCAGAGAGGTTTCGGGGTTATTTGAGAGATATTAAAAGCAGTGGAAAGGTGCCAGGAAAAACCTGGCGTGGAACGCGAAGCCGCAAGCCGTTCACACAGATCAGCATTTGTAGGTAAAGAACACATTCATGGTGCTTGAATATTGTTATTTTGGAGGGCAGGACGCTCTCAGACATGCGATGCTTTTGTAGGTTCCTATATGGTTAGATGGTTTGCATATGTAAACCACACATCTTCGGAGATCTATTTTGAGAGCTCGCTGAGCTGCCTGGTACCAAACTGAGTGGTATGTGTGTTGGTAGATCTTATGACTGTGTGTTTCTTCAAGGCTTAAGGTTTTATCAGAGAAAGGTTTTAAAAGAAGGAAAATCTGTTTCATTTTAATGCTTCAAATCCATCGTGCTGAGGGAAACCTGAATGTTGTCCAGTTTTCGGTGTTTATAGGCACCAAATGAGCAAAAGTGTGAATACTATTGGAATCTGGCTGCAGTGCGAGACACGAAAGCACACAAAAAAAGCACACAAGGGCACCAGTGGTAACTAAGAAAGCCAGTAACTTTACTGAGTTCTCTGCAAAATACAAATACCTTTTTGAATCCCAGCAGGAGAAAATGATTTTTTTAATATTCATACATTAATTTTTCACTACATACAGCTGAATCAAGTCCCTTGAGATACAGAGATGTGTTTTTAATTTAATGACATCTTGTCTTCAAGTGGCGACAAAGTCCAGCTTATGCCGCTGAAAGCCTCTTTCTCCTGGTGTCAAAAAATAAAATAGAAATAAAAAAAAGAAACACATTTCCTTTCCATTTTCCATGTAGGTTTATACAAGCTACATATGTTACTACTTTTTCTTTATTTTTGTTAGGTTTTTTTTTAATGGAAACAACATTTAAGGAAAAAAGAACAGCAAACCAAAAAGGGTGAACCAGGGAGTCGTGTGTACATAATGCAAGAATTTATAGAAGAAACAATGGCATAATATGTAACAATACTGTACAATTGTTAGGTTCTGGGTTCTTTTTTCCACCTGTTCCTCTATCACAACTGATCGAATGCTAATCTGAGGTACTGGGAGCGTGAATATGAGGTACCAGTATTCTTGTAAATTACATAAAAGCAAACATATTAAGAAATACAGATTTTTTTTTCCAAACCACACAGAGGATGGGCTACAACTAAGCCAAAAGAACACTGCTCCAAGTCTTTGGTAGAAATGATATCAACGAATGGTCTGAAAGGTGAACCTGTTCTCGTCTGAACTCAATTACTGAATTGAACAAATGGCACAAATTAGCAAAACACACAAGACGTAAGGGTTCACAAAATCAGCCTTGTCAAAACCATAATATTTTCCTTTAGTGAGAAAAACTTATGCCTTTAAATCTTTCAGTGCAATGTCAATTCAAGTGAAACGATCAATTAAAAGTTGGAGTTGGAACAGCATCTGCTTTGGTGCTCACAGACTACAAAAATCTCCGATTATCGGCAAGGTTGTGCTTCTTCCTAACCAAAGCACATGTTTTAAATATGGTTAAATATCTTGTGCTTACTGAAATGACATACAAACACAAGCAGGTGGACGACTGGCGAGAGGCAACGTGTACGAAATCGTAGTCGAAATAAGGTTTGTTGTTGTACTCACGAATGGGAATATTCCCAGAGTGACGCCTTACTACTATCGTTCTCCAACGAAATTTTCCAAAAGCATTGCTGTGTTTCTAATCGGAGCTGAATTGGACGTTCTGCCGGGCTTTGCCCCTGAAAGATTCGGTATGGAGCATAAAGCATAACGAAACGAAACATGTGCAACTGTACTGTAACCTCACACTGACAAAAATGCTATGACCATAATTATTATCATATATATTTATATATTAGAAAGCTATACACAAGCATGTTAATTTCACAGATTTTTTTTTTTAAAAAGAATCTTAATATTATTATTATTCAATATAATTAGAAATACACATTAAAAAACTCTACAAAATGAAACAAAATGTTGAGCAAAGCAACTGTTCTCAGATGTCATGGCTTAGTTTTTGAAAAGCCCAAGGTGAATCACTCTTGAACAACTTTTTTTTTTTTTTCCCCATATAGGCAAAGCTCTCAAAACACATTCTGGCTTATATAAACTACAAAAACGCCACAAAATGCTTTGCATTGTATTTCCTTTTTATATGAAAATATAAGCAAGAGTATCATACAATTGTTTTTTCTTCATTTTTTTAATACTGAACATTTAAAGCAAGTCCTAGGTTTGTCATTTCATCAGAATAATCTAACATGGCTCTTAATTTAAGGTGTGGTCCTTCATCTACAGACTGTCCTTTCATTGTTAGCGCTTCCCCTTCCTGATCAGGTTTCGAAACGCTTCATCTGGTGAAACCTAGGGAGCTGTACAGCTGTACAATCCTTCAGAAAAATCTTGCATAAAAGCTTCCGTTTGTGATCAGTCTCCAATGCCTGGCACCTCAGAACCCCGCCCCGTCGTCCCCGCCCGCCCTCTATGTACAATACGTTGAACCTGCAACATGACCTGTCAATCATAACATACACTTAGCGAGGGAACACTCTGAAGAGAGTGGCGAAGAGAACTGAATCTGTACACATCGTATTGGTAGGGCGACTCAAGTGCTAGCCTGTCGACTCGGCGCTGGCCCTCGGCTGAGCTTCTCCCACGGCTGAATATCGCTGAGCTTGTAAATTGTAAGTACTTTACAAAAAAAGATTCAAGAGTACCTGACGATTTTGTTTGGGTTTGTTTTTTCTCTTCCTACTATGCATATATGTACACCTACACGCACGTGTAAATATATATGCATATACGGCAAGTCTCGAAAGTCAAATCCACACGTAGCACAAGTAATGCATAGTAACCCCGCCCTGAAACCCTGTCTTAAACCTCGTAGGCTAGCCCCTACCTCCCGGTCCCTCCCCGACCCCCGGCAAACACGACAATATGTATATCTTTAGAAAAGGTGAACCAAAAAAATCAGCAGAAGCCATCCAGTCTGTTTACATTGGACTCAGAGAGGGGGTGAACTTCATGGGGGTCGAGACTGGGTGTCGAGCTGGGGGAGGGGGCGGAGCTTATCATGTAGCCCAGCCCTCAGAGAGGCGGACTCGCTTGACAGACGGGCTATCGCGCTCGTCCAGGCCGGGCCGGCCCATCCCCAGGGGCGAGTGGAAGTCGGCTCGGTGATCGTCGCGCTCGCTGCCCTCGCTGCTCAGGCTGTCGGCCGGCGAGCGACCCTGTGGGGGAGGGGCCTGTTGCGGGGGCGGGGCCTGGTGTGCCTGCTGGTGGGACGGGGGTGGGGCGTAGCCGCCGGGCGTGGCGCTGCTGGAGCGGTCTCTAGGAGGAGAAACAGGTTCGGACTTGATGTGCAGGCTTTGGGTAGAGGGCAGGGACAGATTTGAACCCTGACATAAGTGAGAGCTAGTGCAATTTCTGTAGGGAGGAAAGGAAACGAAGGGGGGGTTACCGAACATGGCGAGTGCCCCGTGCACTCAGTACACACAAACCGACACACGGATCACTTTTGGCTTTGGTTTTGGGCTGACAAAAGTCTATACGACTATCATTTTTCAAAGGCCAGTCGGAACACTTTAGAGTTACGAGTAAGAACTACAACTACTGACCTTTGAGGAAGAACAAGTCTACAGAAAATGTGCATGTGTAATTTTAATGAAGCCATCTGAAAGTGCAGCCCTTCGGTTCCTCATCACATGATCATGCAATATGTTTAAAAAGAAGTTCCAGAAATTGGAAGGGAATGCATCGTTACGACTAGCTAACAACCAGAAGATGTGTGGGGGTGTTGACGCTCACCCCAGCTGGCCGAGAGCAGAGTGTTGCATGTTCTGGAGGTGCTGCTGCTGCCAGCCGCTCATCGAGCCCAGGTGCAGGGTGTTGGCACTGTTGAAGCCGGATATTGATGACAAGTCGGCGCTGCTCAGAGAGTATTCTGCCACGCAAAAACAGGAGCAAAGTTAAACGTGTGGAGCTCCGACCACGTCCAATGAAAATGGACCATAGTTGGCCAGGACACAAATATAGCAGTGTGCAAAAGTCTCAGGCCATTAGATCAGATATGTGTAATTGTGTGATTACTGTGTGATTGTCTCATTTTTGGAGTACAACCAGAAATGTGTGCTCCAATTCCAAAACATGCATTCCTGATCAAGGAGTCTGTAGAAGATTCAACTAGGATGCTGATTTTCCTCAAGTGTAAAGGGAGGTCCCAATGAATTCCTCACTGTTTTTTGCTGATTTTGTTTCAGTTTTAATACTGCATACACATTTCCTGCATTTTATGGCTGTATTCTAATAAAGAAACCGAGAAATAATTATATATGGTCATTAAACCATTGCTCAAACAATATTATATCTAATATAACGGTGGCCTAAGACTTTTGCACAGTATTGTATGTAGCTACAGTGGGGCAGTGGACAGATTCCTGGTCTGGATGCCGCCAGTGTGGAGTTTGCATGTTCTCCCTGTGTCTGCATGGGTTCCCTATATGTACTCCAGTTTCCTCCCACATTCCAAAGACATGCGTTTGGTCAAGTGGTGTCTTTAAAGTGTCCCAGTGTGAGTGAGATGGTGTTTGGGTATCTATGTGCACTTTGATGGATTGGCACCCTGTTTAGGATTGGTTCCTGCCTTGTGCCCTGCCCTTAGGAGTTTGCTCTCCAGGGCCCTCACTTGGATTAAATGAGGGAATGATAAACATGATAAAATGAATGAATGATATCGTCTTGTCCAAAAGTTTGGGCACCCTGGTTACATTATGTAGCCAAATTGGCCAAACTTTTGCAAACACATCTACTACTGCAAATCACATTGGCGGACGAGTCGAGTTACGTACCGGTACCATAGGAGGTGGAGATGGCTGAAGGGTAGCCGCCCATGCCCTGTCCTGCTAGAGTGGGCGTGGCCACAGAAACCACAGGTGTTGCCAGAGATTGTGCGGACTGCGAGTTGTTTATTCTCTGATTCTGTTTCGAGAAGAAGAAGAAGAAGAAGAAGAAGAAGGAGCGGGGCGTGATTAAAGAGAGAAGACGCCAGCTGTGCGCAAACTGTTTATTTCTCACGGACGGCAAGAGAGCGAGCAAACTTGCGGGAAAGGAATGAATCATTTGACACGCAGCACCCCCAAACTCTCCAAACCTATCATTTGCAGGGCGCCGCGTCGCTATGGCGACCCGGGTGGTTTCCACAGCAACCGGATCAGCAACAACAGGGGGTGGGGTTGTGCTTTTTTCTGAATGATGACTGATGAGGTAGAAACGTACTTGTGCCGCTCTCACGGAGTTCAGGCACAGATGGAGGGCTTGAACCGATTGGGTGTGCTTGCATCAAATTACCACTAGGAGGCCCACTCGTTCCTTGCTATCGCATTGCACTGCACACTTGCTAGGGGTCACATTACAAAGTTGCCTTTTCTATAACTACACAAGCTACATCTAGTACTAAATGATGGCTTTTGGAGGGTGATGGATGGGCTTTGTGTCACTGGCTTTGCGTGACAGTCCCACTTACCAATAAAAGGTCAACATCCTCAGACTGACAGCAGCGAAGGGGGGAGGGTGATAAAATACGAATTAGTGTCACCGCTTGAGGGTGGACTGATGAGTTTGCCTTTCAGCTACGGGTCAGAACTAAACAATGTGGCAAGTGAGGTTTCTAGAAACTGCTGTTAACTATTAAGACGAACACAAGGAGGCACTCACGATGGAAGGCATGTTGTTCTTGCTTCCTGGCGGGATGAGCACGCGTAGGTCAGGCTTGCGGCTGTTCATGCCCAGGTTCATGGGTGGTGGTGACTTGGCCTGCATGTTCTTGTTCATCCCGCCGGAGCTCACCAGCAAGCCGGGAGAGTTGCGGTGGTTTCCATAGCCGTTTCCTATCAAGGAACGACAGAAGATTACTCAGAGAGTCGCAGACCCTGCCAAATAAAGCACCCCCGAAAAGTTTAACTTTTAATAAAGCCCCATTTGACTTGCTAACTCCAACCAAAAGGTGCCATTTCCAGGTCATCTCCTTATGCCTTTCAAGCCTGCCTGTGAATTATCGCCATCTCATGCATGACCAGTAAAGAAAAGTCTGAACCGTTCCGCCGCGTTGCAACCCTCGGTCATTTTTTTTGCCTGAAACGTGATCTTGATCACCTAGCTTTCACCGCCACTAAGCAGCCGTTCATGCGCACACCTAATACTCTCCGAAAACCACAAAGAATTAGCCATCTCTCATCACACATAACCAGCTCCAGCCTTCCTGCCTTCTGGGTCTCGTAACTGGAACGCTCAAGGGCAAGACAGACGACAGAAGTGCGGTTCAGCATTATTGTCATTTTCTAATGTAATTCGTTTCGTTTTTGGCTTTCCATATTCGTTCTAGGGCTTGGTTACACAAGAATCTGGCTATGTGATCGATGAAACCATCAGACAGCAAACATAAGCCTAAGAATAGTTTATTTAGGCAAGGTTTCTTTTAAGGCCATTGAAGATGTCTTGAATATAATACATACTATATAATGACCAGGGGTGCATTCAATACTTTTCAAATTATTATCTGGATAATAACAAAATGTATTAATGCAAGTAAGGAACTGGTAAAAAAATAAATGAGCATTTGTGCCTCATTTCTAAACCTGAAACATCTACTTATCTCTTATTCTACCCTTTTCTCAACACAACAAATTGGATTTAGTTTGTTATTCCATGTTAAAGTTAATAACATATCCTTGGAGTCTTGCTCTTCTGCCCTGTTCCACACAGACTCTGTGATCCTTATCTGAAGATCTCAGTTCTGTGACCTCAGCTCTGCAGGCAAACAGCATCCAGCCGCTATCTTTAGAAGAAGATGAGTGTGGGTACTATGGCCAAGTTTGTCCAAAACGTAGAGAGATGAGTCTTACTTGTTGCTGCTGTGGTTTTGTGGTATGTAGGGCGAGTGATTCATGAACAGAGGATACAGAAGAAATGTGTGAACATTTGTTTTATCTTATGAGAAATCTAAAGAACACGATAAAAAAAGGTCGGACAGAAAGAGCATGCAAAACACCATGTGCCGTACAAAAAAAAACCCCAACAAAAACAAAGTCCTTCTCAGAGAATCTACTGCAGCTTTTACTTGCTTGAAATCCATACAAAAAGGAAATTACATGCATTATTAACAATTAACAAGGTCCTAAATGTTTTACTCAATGGATTTCAATATTGAGTAGTTTTATAAGGCTTCCCCTTAGATTTTGGAACGTGTGGATTCAGTTCATCACCCACAAGGCCAACCAAGGACTTTATGGAAGCAAATACTTCTCTAGAACATCACTGTATGCTCTAGCATTTAGGATCCCTTCATTTGAACTCAGTTCAAACTACCAAACCAGTGGTTCCAAAAGTGGGGGCACACCCCTAGAGCTATTGTAAGGGGGTCCAGCAGGCAAATTAATATGGTATGTTTGGGCAGAAAATGTCAGACAGAAAAATGTAAGATCCACAGTAGTAAAAAAGGTGATTGGTCCATTCAATTTATTTTGTTTTGTTCAATAAAAAGTTGCATTTTTATCGGGATTACAATGCTTATAATAAATTCCAGTGGAGTTTGGAGGCAGAAGATGTGTACATTTGGGTCAGAGGATATTGGTTCGAAAATATTCTCATCTACAAATGGGGGCACTAAAGAAGAAGTTTGGGAACCACCATCAAACGATCAACAACCAAAAAAATCCACCCTCCTCTAATCTTTACACTTAAAGACTTTACACTTTGCATGCGGGTGGGACGTTTTAAACCCAGATCTTTCATCTATCGGTACACTTCATGCCACTCTAGCCAACACTTGGCATTGTGTTTGGATACTTGGCCATGAAAACCTAATCAGTGGTGCACATATTGATTCTAGAAGGCATCTGGTACTCAGTGTGTCCTCCAGCGCTCGCTGGTCCTCTTTGGGCTTTAGAGGCTACAATTTCGACTGTAGTTTCTCCTTCACGATAACTTTACTTCACTACCCTCTCCACTATGATCCATTCTACAGCCCGTGTTGTCTATGGACAATGTCATGTACCAGATAGCAATGACCTAAAATGGAAGGTGTACGAATACTTTTGGATATGACTTTAACAGTAACTGATAAAACAAGGACTTTGTTTGCATTAGGACTTCAATCGCTGACCAATCAGGGATAAGTATGTGTGTCTTTGGCCATAAATGACCATCAACAGATGAGCAGCCTGGATTATTCCACAACTGCCACTCGAACTGACTCCACCAAACCCAGAGGAGTGCATTACACTCTGGGAAAAAAAGAGACAGAAGTGTGGTGTCTTTGTTTCTGCCCATATCCCATTTTCTTTCTTTGAGGCTTAAAGCATGAGGCGCTATTCACCCACTGCCACTTAAAAGAGGGGCAGGAATTATACGTTAGACATAAATGAGCTTCCTAATCATACGCTGAAGAGGAAAACGAGACACAGATGTTGTCCTCGGCAATTTCTCTGCGGTGATCTTTCTTTAATTTGTAGGCAATGGTTTTTGTTGTTTTGAAATGAAAAGTCTGAAAAGCGCAATTTGTATGATTTGAGGAAAATGAAAGGGGGTGAGGCGGGGTGGGAACCAGGACTCGCTTCTGCGAGCGTGTGTGTGTGTGTGTGTGTGTGTGTGCGCGCGCGCGCACGATTTGCGATGATGTATTTCCTGCCTCCTTTCATACACTGAAGTATAGGCTCCAAGCAGCTGGCTCTAGCACTTTTCTGAACACTCGAAGTCTCAACAACCACACGGCATTGTTAGCGCTTCGGGGGGAGAACGTGTATGCTCATTCCTGGGGTGGATTCATTCCTCGTCACGTTTCTGTTAAACGTTTCACGTTTCAATAACTACCTTGAACATTTGAAATCGTTTGGGAATAAACCGTCGCATTGTCGCTTGGCTTTGTAAACACACCCAGTGTAAGAACTGAATCTGGAGGCTTCTTCATCAGTACCATTATCTGTCAGCGAGTTAGCAGCACTCCGTCAATGCCCTCTCTGTTTTGCTCTGGTCGTCATAGAGACGCGCTGGCTTCCCCAATGCGAGAGATATTACAATTGAGGGCAGCTATTACACAAAGCAATCATATAGCATGTATAAAGTGCTCAATTACACCACTTTATGAGCGCTCTGAAAGTTGTTTACGGATGACTTTTTAATAGCTGGCCAGTTAAAGTCAATTATGACAATCAAAAAATCATAGCAGGCTATAAACTGAAAATGGCAGTGGATATAAGGAAACAGGATTAAAGTACGTGCGAGATTGAATTTATAAGCTGAATAGATTGGTATAGACTATATTAAGCCTGAAATAAGGCTCTTTTAATTGTATATATTTCATTTTTTGTTTATTTATTTACAGCACTTCGCTAACTCTCCAAAGGATGACTGAATTTTAAGAAGACTGAATCTGATGGAAAATTGGGTCTCCTTGCAGCAATCAAATTTACTTAGATCTTATAATATTAAATGTAACACCCAAAATAGTTAATAGAAACTCTAAAGAGTACTATCAAATCACTAAACATAATTCATCCAGAGCTGTTCAAAGTTGGAGGACGTAAATTTCAGGTTGGTTCTGGTTTGATTTGTACTGCAATCCATAGTAAAATTATACCTACACTTTTCACATTATGGGTAGCCAATGGGTCTTGATTTCTATTCGAGAGCAAGTTAATATCTTATCAAGTTATTTCCTACTAAACTAACCCAAGGCATCAAACAAAGTCTGGCTTTGCAAAACCAAACTCATAGAAATGTAACATCTAGTATCGAACACCAAAGTCTTCCACTGCTCTGTGACTGAAAGGTATCTCTCTCTCTCTCACTCTTACTCACAATGGGGAAGTGCTAAAATTACTGCTGGTGAAATACCAGTGGTCCTCTTCACCCTCACATATGGCTTGATGTATACCTTTGATAACGAAGCCAAGGTTATTTTGGGGCCTTCACAGAAGCTGTTCGCTGCAAGTTCCTTGTAAGGGTCTGCTGGGGCATGTGGCCATGCTAGCATGGATTATGATGTAAAAGACAGTTGTTTCCTGGTCTCATGGCCATGTTTGATTCTCTTGATGTCTCAGTGCTTGTTCCATTGGCTACGAGGGTTTGACTATTTTCAGGTTTATCCGCCGAGCTGGTTATTTAATTTTCTTCAAGTTTAAAGTATCGAATCAAATGGAGCATCTGGCAGATTTACATTAAAACAAATTGCATTTTGAAAATTTTGTACATATTCCTTCAGTCTTCGTTTCACAGGTTTGGGATGCTAAAATTGTAGCAAATTCGCAAGCTAGTGAGCTAAAGGACGATTTCAGAAGGAGGCTGTTTAAATGGTGGGTTGTAATTAAATAGCTATGGCTGACTGGTCTCTAATTGGTGGTTTTATTTTGGAACTCTGGATAGTGTCATACTTCAGTGGGGCTCCATTCCTCTATAGGAACTTTTACCATTAATTAACAATTTGTTGGCTCATAGTCAAGTCAAATTTATTTATATAGCGCTTTAAAAAAACCATTGTCTCAAAGTTGCTTTACAAATATATTGACTCAAAGCCCTAGCTGAGCAAGCCTGAGGCAACAGTGGTAAGGAAAAACTCCCCAAACGTTATAGTGAAGAAACCTTGACTCAAACAGGGACCCGACCTTCTTAGGCAGATTACATAGTGGTTATTTGTAATTTTCACTAGCGGTCTCATACTTTTGGCCATCACTGTAAATCCTGACATATAGTGCAGCACAGTCGAGGTTGTCTGACAATGCTAGAGCATTTTTTTTGGTCTGAGTAACTATATGAATGGAAAATGATTGAGTCATATCAAACACACTCTTGGGCTGGAGTCAAGACATTTTCCAAACGAGTTGTGATTAAGACCCTCTCGTGCTATTCATCATTTACTGTAACGCACAGCGTGTCTCTTCAAATCGACCACGGGGAGCAGTTTTAAACAGCTGGCACGTTCCCGCTACAAAAAAAAAAACCTAAGACATGAGTAAGAGCGAATCGGAGGAAAAAGCCTGAATATTCATCTGTTTTTGCCCATTAATCTGAGGACACTTGAATGGAAGGTCTTTGAGCGCCCCATGACTTCTCTTCTAATCGGACGGCCTGCACGAGATCCACAGTACGCCCTCTGTTCGGCCTCTCTGGGACACAATGGTGGCATTGGACGGCCTTAGACTTTGAATGTATAAGTAAGAACCGCTGCCATAACTGGTACTGTTGTATGAGATGGACAGTAAAGCTGAGAGGACAGACGGAGGGACCTCAGCCTCAACCCTCTCAACCCTCAGGGCCAGAAAAGGTTAGCCAGCTGTGCTAAACCGAGCTGCATGCCAGTTTCCAAGAAGCTACTGTCCTGATTTTTATATAGAATATAGTCATGCTTCTGTGGTAGACACACACACATGCCGAGAAACACACACATATGCATACATAAGCTGCCACTGAAGCAACCACAAGAGCTCGGTATGTGTCCACACGGACTATAACGTTCCTTTTGAAGTGGATTACATACACATCATCAACACACACACACATACCGATGCTGGTATGACCCGACACACTCCTTACAGCCCAGCAGCAATCCCGTGCAAGGACTACACAAACCAAAGTACCGTGTAAGTCGGGTTCTGATTCGCAAACACGACAAACAAAAGCAGTCCCAATGTTTAGCTCTCACTACTATTTCTGAAACTTGTTATGGAAACTAATGGTGCCCGAGAGCTCTGAAAAACAGCACTGTGTGCACGTGAGGCGTTACCAAACCTCAGATGACATATTCAGGCAAAATGTTTTGGTTCCGATGCACCCGTGAAACCTCACTAACTTCTCAGGGCTGTTTGTCCAGACGCACAACAGTAAGGCATTAACATTATCACACAGCCATTACATGGTATGACCTCGGCGTTTGGGCCACTCTAGCTCACTCGGCTTCCTTGTTTACCCTGTCAAGCGCTAAAGTGAACCTTAACGACTTCACTCGGCGAGAAAATCATTAGCTGGCTCTTTTGGCCCGGTGAAGACGCAAGACAAGCCGAGGTGTGAGTGAATGCAAGACAAGAATGGGACGTACTGTAGAAGGTGGGCACGCCGTCCTTGCCAGCGCTGGTGCCAGGGCCTGTGGTCAGATCGGCCCCCATTAGACCACCTAGAATGAAAGGGGACAGATGAAGAGGCGTTTCTATAAATTTGATGCACTTCACATTCTCATTTCACCGCTAAACCCTCTTCGGATCTGTCACGTCATATATTCAGCCGACCCCTGCCACAGCAGCACGAGCCAAAAAAGGAGTAAAGGTGAGAAAGAACTGCCTGAGTCTATACAGCTGCAAGACACTACTCTTTTTTGCTAACAGGACGCTCGGGGTGCATGGCACAGATGTGGGGGGCTGCGGGCGAAAACGCCGGGTTGCGGAGTCCAACAAAAATGACACATTTTTATTTTTAAGCCGGCAGTGCAGCGGTTGTGGTCAGGCAGCACACGGGGCCGGGCCAAAGCTCATATTTAGCCAGTCCTCCTGTAAAGAAAGGCCGATTGCATCAGGAGAATATGGCTGTTAATGACATGACCCAGAGAACTAGTACGGACTGGGAGTGTGTGTGTTTCAGGGTTATTCAAATTGAAAAGTTACTAAGGAAAACAGTTTAAGAAATGAGGAGAAATTAACGCACATATCAAAAGTAAAAGTACAAGTTCAAACTCAAAGTACAAATTCACGGCCCTTTCAGAGGGTTCTTTGATGTTAGTGTGTCATGAGTTCTATATATATTGATTTATTTAATTAATTGGCTAATAATTATAAAAGATTATATTTAAAAAATAAAATAAAATTTGAATTTAAAATTATTATTATTATTATTATTATTATTATTATTATTATTATTATTCTGCATTAGTGTTAAATAGTATTAATATTAGTATTAAGTTTATTACACCAAAGTTCTTTATGTGTATATATATATACAAACACATATCTTGACTTCAATTTAGATTTTTTTTGTCATTTAGTCATTAATGTCATTTTTAATTATTGCCTCAGAAAATAATAAAAAATATATATAATTTCCTAAATTTTTACAATATCTTTGCAATAGGTTTTTACAAGTTCAAATTCAAAGTACAAATTCATGGCCCTTTCAGAGGATCCTTTCAACGTTGTCATGAGTTCTATATATTGATTTATTTAACTTAATTGGCTAATAATTATAAACGATTATATATATATAAAAGTAAATAAAATTAGAATTTAAAATAAAATTATTATTATTATTATTATTATTATTATTATTATTATTCTGCATTATTATTAAATAGTATTAATATTAGTATTAAGTTTATTACACCAAAGTTCTTTATGTGTATATATATACAAACACATATCTTGACTTAAATTTAGATTTTATTGTCATTTATTCATTAATGTCATTTTTAATTATTGCCTCAGAAAATAATAATAATAAAAACAAATCCTAATTTTTTACAATATCTTTGCAATAGGTTTTTACCTCTACATTTAGCTCCATATTTCTTTTCCTGCCTACTAAACTGAGATTCAAACAAAAATCAACAGTCCTTACAACTAGCCTGAACCTAAAAACAATAGGTTTTTGCCTAATTCAATTGTTTCCCACTTTCAATAGTAGGAGCATTGCTTTCACAATTAGCTAACCACAAAGCTAATTAAAATCAGAAATATGTTTTTCCATGTTTGGCTTTCTTTGCAACACTACTGTGTATCTTGTCTGCAATAAGCATTGCTTTAAATAATTAAACCTAATTTTTTTAAATGAGTTACACAAGTTGTTTTTCTTTTTTTCCCTGTGTGTCTTATCGTTCAATCTCAATAGTTTAACTCCCTATTATACAAATGCAAGCTAAAATGGGACGATCAGTTAGGGTTAGGCCTGACCAGGCTCTGAGGAGAGGACAAACAGCACCAACATGGGAGGATCATATTTACTACTGAAGTCAGTTTTAAGAAAAAAATCCCCAGACCTCAATTTTCAATAATGCTACAACTCTTACTGACAAACTGAACTGAACAGGTTGAACTTAACAGAAACTCTTCAGACACTAACCCTTATCTGAGAGACATAATGAAGTATTTTGAAACACGTGACAAATACTAATTATTTTTTGTTTAAGGACCTGCAATATGCAGTGTGTGTATATATAGGCATTTGTGTTACCTGCACTAGGGGGTCTGTGTGTGACTCCCGGGGACATGCTGTTCCTCTGTAGGCCGTGGTGAGCCAGTGGGACCAGGTTGTGGTTACCTAGGGATCCACCGGGATGGCTGTAGATCTGGTTGCTCACTGGGATGGACACTGGCATCTCATAATTGGGTGGCACAGCCTGAGGAACGAGGGCAATGGGCTGATTAGGAAAAATCGACTAGCAGTGCTATTGAGAAATCAGGCTCAGTGTAATGGGCGCAGGCAGAGGCACACCGTGGACAGGGCGGGATTCAAACCTGGGTCCTCAGCAGCAGGCTTTCAGCATCGGGCGACAGGACCCTTATGGCAAAAGGGTTTTACTTGTAAGAAATGTATTCTAATTATTCTATTTATTCTGTATTTAGTTTATTTGTACACATGACTGGACGATCGCCTGCCATTTCTTTGGAATGCAAGAAGAAAAACTCAAACTAATGTCATTTTCATGCAGTTTCGATAATGAGGTATTGTGAAATACTAAAGAGAATAATTGAATTGGTGTCCCGTCACTGACACCAATAAGATTAGAGACGGACAGAAGTGTGGAGAAGAGGAAGATGCAGAGGGAGATGGAGAAGAAGCAGTGAGATCATGTCAGATCATCTCTCATTCACCATGGCACACAAGGAGAAAGGTTTAACCTTGAGGAGAGGCAGCGAGCGAGCTCTTCCTCCACCATGTTGTGTTTCGTAAGGAGAAAATAGCCCCCTAATTGCAGCCATGTGTCCTAAGGGTCCGTAAGTGCTCGTCTGGGGGAGCGTCAGCCGGCAGAAACCGGAGACGAACGCCTTGTCCCTCTCTCCCTTCCTCTCTCGCTCGTTCTGCCCGCAAGGCCGAGCCGATCGTTTGCTCAGAGCTGGGCAAATATTTTCGTTCGTTGCTGAAGGTCTCCTCTTTCCCTGGTGTGCTCGGTTTTGCTTTCTTCTTCCCTCCTCGCTTGGCCTAAGGTGTGCCCCTATCATGCTCTCCACAAAAATCCCAAACTGCTCTTCATCTTTTAGTATCTTGACTAACTCTTTTGTTTGGCTACTAAATTTATCTGCCGATGCGCTCCCAATCCTATCATTTCTGCTCCTCTGTGGATCCGTGGATGGTTTTCTTCCTCCCCGTCTACCTCGCCATGTTCTCACAGACTGTTATTTGCGTGGTGCCATCCTTCCTGTGCTCTCGAACTCGGAGAGCATGGGCGAGACATTGTGACCGCAAGCCAAATCGCCACCACGGCTCTCACAATAGCCACCTCTTCTGACTCCACCTTACACCAGTCTCTCACTGTGGGTTAGCACTTCCACTGACTGTTCCATTCTGCTGGGTTTATGGTTTAGGGTTTGTATAAAGGGCGCCGAATGTTTCATTTGGATTAAAGTAGATAGAAAGTAGATATTTACGTAGATATCAGTCAGTAGGACATCTCATTTTTATAGATTTGGCTGAATATTTTATCACATGCATAAAAATATCCATAGAATATCCATCATATGTGTTCCCTGTTTTTCCTGGGCAGGGTTGCAGGGCCGACAAAGGGGGCAGTCGTAATGCATAGCATATTAGTCCGCTGTGCCAGTTGAGCACCTGCCATGTTAGTGCATCTTTTAAAATGTGCAGAAATATTAGATTTAAGTTCATCCCCTGCAGAACCCGACCTATGCCTGTAGAAGACTGGGTACTTTCTGAGTACTGCCACGTCAGCATGTCATCAACATCTAACCTCGCTTTCTCGAGACCTCGGGACTCTGTTACAGAGCTGGATGCTAACGGACTCGTCGTCTGCTCCTTTTGAGGGGTTGTTGCCCGAGCGGGTCACAGGTCCGCTCAGGGTTGCCATGTGTGGACATGTCTTCGGGAGAGCCGGCGGCTGTTTGCGCAGCGCTGCCTGTCGCAGTTATTTCAGACGCATGGTCTAGCGTGCTCTTTTAACTAGCATGCTCTGGCAGGAGTGTGAAAACCACCCATGCAAATGAAAGTGTCGACGTTAGCTTGGCGAGGCGGGCACCCTGAACTATAACGGGACGTCTTAAACGGGTGGAGTTAAAAAGTAGTTTGCCAAAATGGAATTCATCTAACTACTGTATCACGAAGCCTCTCAGACACACACCAATGTCCAGAGACAGGAGCTCAGCATCACAAAAGAATAACCTTAAAAACCCAAAGCCACTGCATCCAAACCAACAAGCGCAGTCAGGAGGCATAGAAGCGGCATGCTAGCTCTCTTAACTACCTCCGCTAGCTTTCCTGAGGGAGCTGTTAGCAATGTTCTAAGGCTGTTAGCGCTGGCTCTGGTATCCTCTGTACTTACAGGGATCTTATGAGTGTTGATCATATGATCAAACTCTTCGTTAATCTGTTTGTATTTCTCCTCTGTGCGTGGAGTGAGAGCCAGAGCACACTCGAGCTCTGGGCTCTCGCTGCCTTTGTTCTCCTTCTTGCTCAATGCCTGAAGGGGCCATAGAGAGAGAGAGAGAGAGAGAGAGAGAGAGAGAGAGAGGGTGAGAATGGTGTTCATGGATGGAGGTACTTACACACAGTCTCTGTCTGCTGATCATTAGGTCTATGTCCTCGTTGATTTTGCGGTACTTGTCCTCCGACTCTGGGCTGTGACCGACCGAGTCGTCTGCGTCCGGGTCGGGGCTGTCGCACCCGTTTAGGCCCTTCTTTCTTAACGTCTGGAAAGACAGTGTCAGGCGCAGATCAAACACCACGTACAGAACTGCATGTAAGGCCCAAGTTTTTAGGTTCTCCTTAATTATTCAGTTAATCAATACTGAAATGACCAGGTACACAAAAGCTAATGAGTAACGAGCTGTGCTTAATGTAACTGTGATCACATGTAGGCTTAACACATCTGCTGTCTAACTGTCTGAATGTCTGTCTGTCTGTCAACACAACTTGTCCATACATCCATCTCCCATTCTGTCTATCCGCCTAAATATTTACCTATTCAGTGCCTGTGTCTGTCTGCCCATCTGTCTGTCTGTCTGTCCTCAGAAGATATCTGTACATTCATCTGTCTGTCTGTCTCCCTATATATTTAACTATTTATCGCCTATGTCTGTCTGTCCATCTCTCTATGTTCCTATCTATCTATCTGTCTGTATTTGTCTATTTTCTATCTACCTACCTATCTATCTATCCATCCATTGATCTATCTATCTGTCTGTCTATCTGTATGTCTGTCTGTCGGTCTATCTATCTATATATCTATCTATCTATCTATCTATCTATCTGTCTGTCTATCTATCTATCTATCTGTCTGTCCGTCTGTCTATCCATCTAACTGTCTCTCTATCTATCTGTCTGTCTGTCTATCTGTCTAGCTATCTGTGTGTCCGTTTGTCCGTCCATCTATTTATCTATCTATCTATCCGTCTGTCTATCTGTCTAGCTATCTGTGTGTCCGTCTGTCCGTCCATCTATTTATCTATCTATGTATCCGTCTGTCTGTCTATCTGTCTAGCTATCTGTGTGTCTGTCCGTCCGTCCATCTATTTATCTATCTATCCGTCTGTCTGTCTGTCTGTCTATCTATCTATCTATCTGTCTGTGTGTCCGTCCGTCCATCTATTTATCTATCTATCCGTCTGTCTGTCTGTCTGTCTGTCTGTCTATCTATCTATCTACCTATCTATCTATCTGTGGGTCCGTCCATCTATCTATCTGTCTGTCTGTCTGTCCGTCCGTCCGTCCGTCTATCTATCTATCTATCTGTGGGTCCGTCCATCTATCTATCTGTCTGTCTGTCCGTCCGTCCGTCCGTCTGTCTGTCTATCTATCTATCTATCTATCCATCTATCCGTCTGTCTGTCTGTCTGTCCGTCTATCCGTCCATCCGTCTATCTATCTATCTATCTATCTATCTGTCTATCTATCTATCCATCTATCCGTCTGTCTGTCTGTCTGTTTTCTATCTGTCCATATGTCTGTCTTCTATCTATCTACCTATCTGTCTGTATGTCTGTCTGTAAGTCTGTCTATCTCTGTCTGTCTGTCCATCCGTCTGTCTATCTATCTATCTGTCTGTCTGTCTGTTTTCTATCTGTCCATATGTCTGTCTTCTATCTATCTACCTATCTGTCTATCTGTCTGTCTGTCTATCTGCAGAAATCCAACATCCAATATTTATAACTATTTTGTGACGTTCAGTAAGGGCAGAGATTTATTTCATGTTTTTCTGTTCTATTTTCACTTCAGTTAAAAGTTTCGTACATTACTCAAAATGGCACTGAACCACACTCAACAGCTCGATAACCAGCAAGGTTATTCTGCCCTACTTTTCAGTTGGATTTCTTATTGAGTATGAGTTTGTACTTCACTGAAAAATGGTTATTGAGAAAGTAGGCCTTGTTCCTTTGTTTTCAGTTTTCATCTTTCATAGATAGATAGACCGATAGATAGATAGATAGATAGATAGATCGATAGATAGATGGATAGATAGATAGATAGATAGATAGATAGTTAAGGCTTGACATGTTACCAGAGAAAGACCAAACAATTAGCTGATACACTGCCAATAAAATAGAAACTGAACCTGCAGAAGGACCCCTGCATTAGCACTGTCTTCAGGCAAGCATTTCTCAGTACAGGAACATTTCTCAATCACTTTAAAAACTATTATTTTTGAAGAGTTTTGCTTTGAATAAATGAACTTTTATTAAAGGTAAAACATTGCAGATGTATATAAACAGTTATATGTTAAGCGCAGAGGCAGATGGTATTCCCAATAAAAAGGGTAAATCCATAAACAATACCCCATACAAACGCACCCACAAAGCAAAAGCAGCTGTGGATCATCGGAACAGCTCTTGATTAATATCATGGCCACTCGTGACTATGCTTCTCTAGCAGTTTTCCACTCAGCCACCTGATGGCCACATTCTAGTAGAAATAGCTGCTCGCACAGAGAACCCAGGCTCTGAGTCTGTACTGTAGTTTGTTCTGATTGTTCAGCACAAAGTGAAAACTCCATGGGGATTTCACAAACATTTCCTAAATGACTTCATCAGTGGCAGTCTGCATACGTGGACGCAAATAAGCACCATCCCCCTGCGACTTAAGAAAGTCTTAACTTTCACAGCCAGGATGCAAACGAGCAAAGCAGGACGCATCATCAAAGCACAGGCACCAATGGCTATAATAAGGAGACATTAGCGTCTATGGAAGCCACTTGCTAATGACGTGAGCGCTTAAAGCACTCGCACAAGCCTTCACATACACGCAGCATCTCTTTCATCTGCCTGTCTGCATCGCAAACCCCGTAATTAAATTTACTCTGCCAACGCCGAAGACTTGATGAAGACTGACAAAGAGAGTGAGATGAGATGGATTAAGACTCATTTTCTGTCTTCGGCCTGACGTCTAACAATCTGGTGTTGGGAAAGAATAATTTTTTTTTTTTACTTGTATAGGTTTTGTAGAGTGATTAAAAAACAAACCACTATTTTATATGCTATTATGAGCTGATCAGACAAAACATGAGTGGATTTGTATGCAGTATTAAAAAACTGACAAGTAAATGAGAGAAAAAAAAAACATCTACAGCCTGGAGTGGCAAGGCTTTAGTGTGTTCAAAAAAGCTTGATCAGGACTGGTCTTTTTGGAAGGGTAGCAGCCAAGAGATCACTTTTTTGGAAGGGCGAAAGATGAAAAGGCAAAGATATGCTAAAGCTCACAAAGCTTGGCATGAGGATCAGTGGAATAACTATTGCTAAAACAGGATCTAATGGTGGCCTAAGACTTTTGCACAGTACCTTTTATTAAACCACGATTATTCATTGTTTTATCAATGGTATAATGACTCCATAATTATTTACCAGGCTCTTTATTAGAATACAACCAGAAAATACAGGGAATTTGTATGCAGCATTAAAAACTGATAAGAAAAATGGAAAAAAAAAAAAAAGCGTGTGTCCAAAAAAGCTTGAAGGACTGGTCTTTTTGGAAGGGTAGCAGCCAAGAGACCACTTTTTGCAAGGGGAACAGGATGAAAAGGCAAAGATATGCTATAGCTCACAAAGCTTGGAATGTAGATCATTGCTTTTGCACTATGCAAAAGTCTTAGGCCACCATTACATTTCAAACTTGGACTCCATAATACTCGTTTCCACTGATCTTCACTACAACCTTTGTGAACTTTAACCTATCTTAGCCTTTTCATCCTGTTCCCCTTCCGAAAAAGTGGTTTCTTGACTGCTACCCTTCCAAAAACCCTTCCACGTCAACTTGGCATTCTGAGGAAGCTGCTATTGCTCAAGTGAAAGGAGGAGGTCACACAAAATACTTCTGACTGTAGCCACTTTCTTTCTTAGCACTGTATGAAAATGTCCAGTATTTTCTGATTGTATTCTAATAAAGAGACTGAGAAATAATTAGATATGATAATTTCATAATCTAATGGGACTGTGGTGGCCTAGCAGGTAAGGTACTGGACTCTGGACCAAAAGGTCCAGTGTTCAAATCCCACCTCTGCCAAGCTTCCACTGTTGGGTCTTTGAGCAAGGCCCTTAACCCACAACTGCTTGGACTGTAAGACTGTACCAATTGTAAGTCGCTCTGGATAAGAGCGTCTGCTAAATGCTGTAAATGTAATGGTGGCCTAAGACTTTTGCACAGTTATATATATATCCTTCATGGCACCAGCACTCAATAAGGGACCCAACCTCGTAGGGCAGCCTAGATGTTATATGTAAGCATTCAGTTCCATGTATATTAGAGTTAACATTAACGCTTCAGAGACCCGTTTGCTGATTCATTTGCAAAACCTAGAGCCTTTATCAGACTTCCACAGCTTCTGAGAAAAGGACACGTGGAGTCTTCTCGGGGTCATGAGATTGAGCGCGGATCTTCGCCGCAGACACGCCATGTTTTGTAAAGCGAAGGCAGCCCTGAATCACAAGGGAATTCGCTCCAGTTTTCTCCCCCAGCTCGTTTGCGCATCGCCATTAATGGCCGCCCCAGTTTCTCCGATACACCTGGTGAAACCCAGGCCTTCCCTGACAAACGCTTGGGTAAATGACAACCCTACAGCGTTCTCTGGGAGCTAAATGGCAGATGGACCACATGTTTTGAATATTGCTGGCTTGAACTTAACCGCACATCCTGTATCAGGATGCGTTTACTGTTCAATGTTTTTTCTCTCCATTCTTCTTTTTCCTGTTTTAATACAGTGATCGCTAAGAAATGAAGGACTTAGTTCAAAGTAATAAAGTCAAAGAAATACAAATAATGAAATAACGCTCAGGAGACACATTATATTCCAGGATGTTTTAGTAGAATGTATCACACTTTGGAAAAATTTGCTAATTGTTTTTTAATAATGTACTGTGCAAAACACTTAGGCCACCATTATTTCATTGTTTTATCAATGGTATAATGACTGTATATGATTATTTACCAGGCTCTTAATTAGAATACAACCAGAAAATACAGGGAATTTGTATGCAGCATTAAAAACTGAGAAAAATGAGAAAAAAACATCTATAGGCTGGAGTGGCAAGGCTTTAATGTGTGTTCAAAAAAGCTTGATCAGGACTGGTCTTTTTGGAAGGGTAGCAGCCAAGAGATCACTTTTTTCGGAAGGGGAACAGGATGAAAAGTCAAAGATATGCTAAAGCTCACGAAGATCAGTGGAATAACCATTGCCAAAACAATCTAATGGTGACCTAAGACTTTTGCACAGTACCTATTATTGATTTTTTAATAAATAATATTTTTACATTACATTTATCCAGAGTGACTTACAATTGATAGTCTTACAATCCAAGCAATTGTGGGTTAAGGGCCTTGTTCAAGGACCCGAAAGTGGCAGTTTGGCTAAGGTGGGATTTGAACCTTGGACCTTCTGGTCCATAGTCCTGTACCTTAACCACTAGGCCACCACAATCCCGGTGCAGAATGTCTTCAAACGTTTCATACTGTAGCTACAGAGTTTCCAAACAATCCCCATTTTTCTGTATTTCATAATAAAAGCCAGCCGAAAACCAGACGTGTCTTTGTTTTGTCCAGCCCTCCTATCACTCAAACACGCTATCTCTCATTATCATGACTCGCTTTGTAGTTCTGGATGGTGTTTAAATAAACTGCAGGGGCATCGGGGTTGGCTGCAGCACTACCAGTACTCTGTACTGAATGTACTGGACTGCTGGAGGGAGCCTGGTGTTTGGAAAGGGCTGGTAGCGAAGGGTAAGGAGGCATTACTGCACTGATGTGAGGCCACGCTGGCACATGGAGCTTTCATGCAGGGACCGGCAGTTTAAGAGCCAGCATGGGGCCGCCGTAGGGAGACGTCGGCAATGCCACTCATTCCACACATGTGCACCTGTCAGAGCGCCCACACCTGTCACCAGACCTCACACACACACACACACACAAGGGGGCAGGGACGAGCCAATCAGGACTTTGGATCTAAAACACAGCCATAGATGGCTCGCTGTGCCTCGATGTTCCCGGTCCGTACGGTCTAATGTTAGACGTTACACACATCAGCGTCGGTCGAATGAAAAGACAACATGCTACAAAGTTGATTAACACAGCGTCTGATAAATGAATCAATTTCCCAGCACACCACTCTCCGTTTTTAATGTTTCCAGTTTGCGTGACTAAAAATAAGCCGCTACGGAGAACAAACCCTCTCTGTGCTCGAAGCCAGCGGAGAAATCATTTCCTAGTCTGACATCTTAATAGCTTCAGTAGATGAAAGCTGCATGATCCACTGTCCGAAACATTATTGATGAGGAGTAATCAATCTAACAAAGCGGAAAATGGCCTGGCAAGTCGAGGGCGGGAGCACGGGGGCCAGTATGGTGGGGAAGGTAGAAGGAAGGAAGGACAGGATACACGGCTAAAAGCAGGGAGACAAAGACAACCCTAATGAAAGAGATTTCACACACACCAGACTGGCCTGCAGTTCTCTAAACCTTCTGTCCTTAGGAGAATCAGTATGAGGATCTCACCAGGGCTCCTCTATTCTTCAACCTTATATTTAATAAGCCATACAAATCATTAAAACATAATTCACTCCTTCAATATTAGACCTAAAAAACCACTCAAGGATCTGACTAATGCATCAGACATCCATAATCCTGGCTACCCTCCCATGTGCCCACTTTAACCTCTGTCTGCTATATTAGCCTCCAGTCAGTCATGGTCGACCCTGGAAGCGGGCCCGACGTTGGGGCTACTTAAGTAAAGACGGACACCAGATTTGGGGCTATTTCAGGAGGCGTGCAAGAGAATCGCTCCATTCCTGGACCGACTCTGGCAGCCTAGTGGTCCGGGGGCTGGAGGGGAGCCCACATTTAGCAACGTGTTTATGGAAGCGTGCAGACAAGCCGGGCGTCGGTGTTTATGCAACATGCCCCAGCCGGCCGACGAAACAAATTCAGACGGCTGCCTTATTGGAAATAGCAGCTGAGCCAGGCATTCACGATCCGTGAGCCACGGGCATCGCGCATAAACCCACAGCTCTGGAGGCTTTCAAGGAATACCTACTGGGTCTCCACCATAGGTGCGAACGCCGCAGGCAATATTTTCCTTCGGTGGAACTCGTTTATTTAAACATGCTCATAATGGGAGGCTGACGGCAGTTGTTGGAGCTGTCAATAAAAGTTGACGCTCTGACAGGTGCAGCTCTGTCTGTTAGCGGAGGAAATGGGACATGACTGCACCGTGTCTCCATCTAAACAGTCCTTTTAAAACACTGAGTGCGTTTACATGCGCTTAATAACCCGATAACTGCCGGAAATCAGATTTTGTCGGTAATCCGATCAACGTGTTTACATGCACTTGGGTAATCAGATAAGAGACAGCTGTGTTTACATGGCTCAGGCAATAATAATAATAATAATAGTAACAACAATAATACTAATAATAATAATAGTAACAATAATACTACTACTACTACTACTAATAATAATAATATTAATAATAATGGCTACCCTCCCATCCTATTCAAATTCCTCTAGCAGGTACTGTGTTTCAGAGTCTCATAGCCATTTTGTGGGTGCTTTGTTTAATTCCAGGGTTGCCAGATCCGACGAGAGAAACAAGCAAGAAAGCAAGTCCAAAAGAAACAAATGGCCAAAAAAAAAGCCCAAAACAGTTAGTACAATGTCAGAGATAATAATAATAATAATAATAATAATAATAATAATAATAATAATATTATTATTATTATTATTATTATTATCTCTGACATTGTACTAGTATAATAATAATACTAGTCTGTATTATTATTATTATTATTATTATTATTATTATTATTATTATTATCTCTGACATTGTACTAGTATAATAATAATACTAGTCTGTATTATTATTATTATTATTATTATTATTATTATTATTATTATTATTTTATTCAAATTCTTCACTTTAGATACTGTGTTTCAGAGTTTCACCAAAAAGTGTTTGGTAGCCATTTTGTCAGGGTTACATTTAATTCCAGGGTTGCCAGATCCCATGAGAGAAAGAAGCAAAAAGGTCTATGGAAACAAGTCCAAAAGAAACAAAATGGCAAAAAAACAAAAACAAACAAGAGACCTAGTACAATGTCAAAGATAATAATAATAATAATAATGATAATAATAATGATAATAATAATGCTAATAATAATTATCATTATTATTATCATTATTACTATTATTATTATTAAAATGTATTATTATTATTATTATTATTATTAAGTTATTCAAATTCTTCACTTTAGATACTGTCTCAGAGTTTCACCAAAAAGTGTTTGGTAGCCATTTTGTCGGGGCTACGTTTAATTCCAGGGTTGCCAGATCCCATGAGAGAAAGAAGCAAAAAGGTCTATGGAAACAAGTCCAAAAGAAACAAAATGGCAAAAAAAAGCCCAAAACAAGCAACCTAGTACAATGTCAGAGAAAATAATAATAATAATAATAATAATAATAATAATAATAATAATAATAATATTATTATTATTATTATTATTATTATTATTAAGTTATTCAAATTATTCAGATACTGTGTCTCAGAGTTTCACCAAAAAGTGTTTGGTAGCCATTTTGTGGGTGCTATATTTAATGCCAGGGTTGCCAGATCCCATGAGAGAAGCAAGCAAAGGATCAGGGAACGAGCCCAAATAAGCAACTGCACTTTAGAAACAAGCCCCCAAAAAACTGCAACCCCCATCTACCAATATTTGTAAGCTACTTCATAGAAAAATAAACTGAAAGTTGCTTACAATAAGTGGACCTGGCAACTAGCTATCTCCAGGCTGTTTGCGTGCATGTGCAGACTGAGAAAACCAATTGCAGTCAGAGTAAGGGGATACATGCGCTGATAAATCTGATACCTGAGCTCAAATCCAGAGGATTTTTAAATCTGATCTCCAGACCAGAATCCAGTCAGGGAAGTCACAGTATGCTATTCACATGAGCACTTGAATAATCAGACATCTACAGAATCCTGATTATAATCAGATTATTAAGTGCATGTATAGGCACTCGGTATGTAGTAATTATCGCGCTTCCGACGGGGCCTCTTTGACACTATATAGTGCATAATGTGAGTTTGAATGCAGCTCAAATTACCCCTTGAGAGAGAGTTTATTCACTTCAAGCATATCACAGCACTATAACCTAGATCTAGCAATCCACTCCGGAGCCTGACTCTCTGAAAGCGCGAGTGTTTTCATATGAGGTCCGTATTTCAGCAGTTGAGTGGTTTGCCTTACTCAGCATGTAGTGGACCAGAGAGCTTTTTCCACTCCACGCTGTAGAAAGCCTCCGTCTCCGAGGTGGTCCCATTAGGCCGGCGAAAATGACTTCATGCCACTCAGCCACTCAGGAGCCCTGTCTCTGTCATGCATACGTGTCAGCCTGAGTGGGCAGGGTGAAGCTGCAGGAGAGGGCGCTTGATACCTTCCATCCAAATGCAGAGCACGCCTGTGACCGCACGTTCAACCAAGCAGGGAAACCCAGAGTCCTGTGCTCCTGCGATCTCGAGCGACTGAGATGCCTTCTGAGAGGCTGAGCTCTGCTGATTGGATGCAGATGAGCCGTCGCTTCATTAAGCGCGGTTTGGACGTGCTACAGCGGGGCGACGAGGGGCAGGGATGCCACATGCATGTGTGTTTTGCGCAGAATCGACTCGGGTGGTTTTTGGGGCGAATGCCTGCGTCTCCTTATACTATGACATGTGAGCTCGAACTCTGTCTTTGGGAGTAAGTGGCTTTTGAGTTCCCCAAACCCAGCAGATAGGCTACTTTACCATAATTGTGATGCCGCGAAAGACGCAAGGCCTCCGCCCCGTGCAATGAAATCAAGTATCAAAGAGACGTGCTTAAAACCCATAAGCCCACAGTTGAAGCAATACCACACTTTCAGGATGTAATTACAGCTGTCTGTGGTCGGTATGGGGGAAGGGGCGGGGCAAATCTATGCACATAGATATGTTAGATAAGTACAGTCACTTGGGGGGGGGGGCTGTTTAATATGAGCTAATCCCAGTACAAAGCCAAACTGTACAGGCTGTGCCTCAATGGTGAAGCAAGTGGCAAAAACCAGCTGCTTCTCATTGCATCCATATGAGTACTGAGGGGGGAACTGTTTAACAGAACACTTTAAACGTAGGTAAGGGTGCGGCATTTAGCAGACGCCCAGCATTTATCCAGGGTGACCCGACAGTGGTAGCACTCCAATTTGAACACAACTTTCCACTGAAGGTTGATATCTCTCAATAAAGCCATAGGGAGCACTGAGGGTCGGGGCTTGTCAGTGGCAGGACCAGAGTCTTGGGCACTTGGGCAGGAATACACTCTGGACTTTGAAAGCAAGCAGCTCAGCTATACTTCAGCTGGATAAGGAAACTCTTAACTAAAGAGAAAAATCTCATTTTTTTGGATTTGTTACACCTCAGTACCATGCGGCCAGTTAATGACCAAGTATCTTAGAATTGGAGCCGTGTTGGCTCAATGGCGAAGGTTCTGGACTTTTGACCATAAGGTTGATGGTTCAAGATCTACCAAAACTTCCACTGCTGGGCCCTTGAGCAAGGCTCTTAATCCTCAGGCTCCACCATAGGTGTGAATGCCACAGGCAATATTCTCCAATGGTGGAACTCGTTTGCTTAGACATCCTTATAGAGGAAAGCAAGTCTATTTTCCTTTTACCTTTAGAGCTTCAACAAAACCAACTTGCAGGAATTTTGGAGATAAAGAGAGACAGGATCATGGAGCCCAAACATCACCTTGAAACAAACCTCAAAAACGTGCAACCTGCAACTACTTACAGTTACTTGGACGTAGACTCTGTGCTCTTAATCAATGACTAACTACATTTTCTGTTTTCTCTCTGAGCTGTGTTCCAGCCCCACACATGATGTTCATGACATCCATCCGCTTCAACTCCACTCAAGTTGTTTCCGTCATCAGTTCCAGCCCCACCATACCTGGGCCACACCTGGGGGCAGTAACTCTCTCCCTCCTCCGGTTGGCAGGGGACGAACTGCTACCAAGGACATAGACTCAAAATCCTAGAGTGACTCTGTATATTGAACTACTTACATTATTTAATTTGAACTATCACTATAAGACTTATTAGTTTAGATAAATTAGCTTAATTCTTACATGTATTATCTACGTCACCCAAGGAGGTCGGGTCCCTTTTTGAGTCTCGGTCCTCCCAAGGTTTCTTCCTCATAACGCTAAGGGAGTTTTTCCTTGCCACTGTCACCCTAGGGTTTCTCAATTTGGGATTGGCCATAGATATTAAAAATTGTACAGTTGCTTTGAGACAATGGAAATAAATCTGACTTGACTTGACTTGACTGTAGCTTGGCAGGTTGGAGTTTTATTTATTGAGGTACCTTCTGAGGGCAGGATTACACACAATTGCTTCTGTGAGGTGACCACTCAGAACACGGAGGGAGTTTAACCAGTTTGAATGTGCCGTTTCTTCAAAAGTAAGCAGCAACCCTATTTATTCAGCCATTTTCTCATCCATTTTGAGGGATAGCTGCTTGCCTTCGAAGCGATGAGCGTTTTTTGCAGCATTCAAAGTTATTATAACCACACCCCCTCTGTGTTCTGATTGGTCGCCTCACAGAACGTGTCTAATACTGCCCTCAGAACACATTTCAATCAACAAAACTCCACCGAGCCTGTACCTGTATGACTGTACCAATTGTACAATGGATAAATGCTGTCAAAGTAAACATCTTCTCCATCTCCAGTTCTCTCACCATGCTTGTATTATTGAGGACAGGGAAAGCGTTTGTAGTGTCGGGCCCTGCCCCCACCCCAAATTTACACAATGGCACCCCAGTCATGCTCCATAAAGGAATGCTTATAGTATGCTCATCTTTCTATTAGCTACGCATCACAGATTCTGACTCTCTCTCTCTGTCTTTGTTTTACATTTGCAGGGACAGACACGCGCCCACACCACCCCTCCGGCATCCCACACAGACACACACATATGTGTAACAAGCTGTGATTCTTTTTTTGGCTGGTGGCGAGTTAAAGTTCCCTCCCCAAAGTGTGAAAACACACACACACACACACACACACACACAGACACACACACACGCGCAGATCAGTTATCGGCTTTTGTCTGCTGCAGGCCTCTTATCGTGCAGCTGCATTACAGGAAGGGGCCGAGAGCTTTGAGGAACAATGAGCAGGCACCTGACCTCTCTGGCATGACCTTGTGTTTCCACACCCGGCAGGCCCGAAGGGAGCCCACGGAGCGCTGCTGAATGCCATCTACACCCACAGCTTAAAATAGACCGCTCGTTTTCCACCCACGCTGGCAGCGAGCATGGGGTGGGGGGGTTGCGACTCTTATTTATGAGACACAGAGAAACTTTGATTGCCGGTACATTGGATGGCAATGCATTATTGGACGTGTTAGAATAAATAACGCACATTTAACAAGAACTTCCGCTGACTTGCTGGTGCCTTTATGAAGGACACGTGTCAGAACGCAGTCGTTACCCAGTTGTCCTGTAAGAAACGAGGGGTAAAAACGCCATCCGTGTCATTTTTGGTCACGACAACTTCGCCGTTTGACTTCTGCAAAGGACGGCGGGGAAACCGGCGAGAAGATAAATAAATAATAAGAACCTTTATCCCGAGGATCAAATGTTTATTGGCACCCTGAGGTCTGATGGCGAGCGAGAGGAGGGGGGCCGAGTCTCATGCCTTCGCTGGCCAAGGGCAGCAGTTCATCGGGCACTGAATGAATAGAGGCTTGCTTACTCACCCTGTCTCTCCACGCCTATTCTTCTCCATTCGCTTCGCCAGAGCAGTAAGCCAAGTGCTAAATTTAGTAGTGCCGGGTGCTATTTTTAGGACGCTGGTGTTTTTTTTTCAGGCATTTATTAGGGGAAGAATACTAAAAAAAACACACTCTCTCACGCACACACGCACACACATGGAGAGAGTGAGTAGGAGGGAAAGAAAAAAGGCAGGGCGGGGGGGATCGAGGCTCCCACTTTGGACGTCTGAAATGCACTCGTTTTGAAGTGTTGCTGCATGCACTCTGCAGCTGTTTCCAATCAGAGGACGGGTAAGAGAACCGAGAGAGGGGGAGAAAGCGCATGCAAATGGTCTTATTTTCCCCTCAGAATTCATAAGCCACGAGGTACGAGCACATTCTGGGGCCATCTTTTCAAAGAACGAGCGGATGCATTTCTAAAAAGTTCAGACGGTCAAGCTTCGACATTGTTATTTTCTCTGTAAGGATTAATGACAGTGTGCACTTTTTGACCACTGGTGGTGCTGTAGAGCACTGTAAGATCCTGATGAAAAGTGTATACGACGTGGGCCGACGTTAAAAGAGTTGTGTGCCAAAAGTCTTAGGCCACCATTCGGTTACAATGGCCATATCTAATTATTTCTTAGCCTCTTTGTTATATCTCAATACAATCAGAAAACACAGGGGATCTGTATACAGTGGTAAACACTTAGTGTGACCTCCCCTTGCACCTGATCCATAGCAGCATCTGACAGTTTCATCGGGATACCAAGTTGACCCCTCAACAATCCGATGAAGTTTGAACAGGACTGGTATTTTTGAAAGGGTAGCAGCAGAGAAACCATCTTATTCTGTGTACATATTTCCTGTATCTTCATAAAGTGACTGAAAAATATATATGGCCATTATACCAAGGCTAAAACGAATCTAACGGTGACCTAAGACTTTTGCACAGTACTATTTATACACAAGCTGCCACTAAAACAGATATGAACTCACAAAGATTGCAACAAAGATCAGTGGGTTATGGAGTGACAAATCCAAGTTGGAAATTGTTGGGGCCAGTCATCGAGAACATGTTATATATGGTCATCATACTATTGCTAAAACAACAAGTGTAATGGTGGCCTAGGACTTTTGCACAGTACTGTAAATTCTAAAGTTATAAATGTGCTCATTAGTGGGTCAGTGTAACTTGTGTATCACTTGTGTAAATATCATAAATATCATATTTATCGTAGTTGCGGGATTTGGCAACCCTGCACTTTCTCCAGTCCTGTCACTATACCACTTTGCCATGAGGGAAGTTTCTGTATGGCTGAAAAAGCATCTTCCCAAATCATCTAAGAATGAAAAGTTAAGGTCTAATATCCATAAATATAACATAACTAAGTTGGACTGTTGTAGCCTAGCAGTTGAGGTACTGGACAATGGGCAAGAAGGTCCAGGGTTCAAATCCCACCTCTGCCAAGCTGCCACTGTTGGATTCTTTGACAAGCCCCTTAATCCACAAGTCGCTCAGGATAAGGGTGCCTGTTAAATGCCTAGACGTTGATGTAGATTTAGACGTAGTTTCCACGACTAACTACACTGCTTAGTCACGATGAATACAAACTCCAATTGGAGCACAACCCAGTCCTGAAGTTCCAGCCAGAGCTATGGTCAGTTATCACACAGCGCTTCTTTGTGAAGAGCATAAGCAGCCCTTCATGTTTTCCAAGCAAACCACTCTAGGCTAATGTTCCTTTTGAAGTCGGCTTCACGAACCAGCAAAGAACGGAGAATAAGGCGGCGAGCGAGGCAAAAGTGCTGTGTTCTAGCAGCCTGTTGATGCGTGAGCGCCCACACAAGTCAAATACATTTTAATTAAGTCATAACGGCTACTTTGAGGAGAAATTAAACCGAAATCAGTCCAATTAATTAGCGTTCCCTGGCAACCTTAAGCATTCGGCACGACGTTTAATGAACCCGAGTCGACGCTCCGGTGTAGTTTTTCCTTCCCTTCCTCCTCTCCTTCAGACAGGCGGCGGCGGAGGGGAGGCGATTACCCCGCGCGCTCCCTCTCACACATCTCGCCACATGGAGAAGCAAGCGAGGGCAAAACATCGTGAGGGAGCTTTGCGGAATCTCATTAGCCGAGCAGGTAGTCATTAACAGAATGACCTTTGAAAATAATTACCGACCTCTCTCTTTCTCACACGCTGTTCCTTCAACGCTGCTCCCTCCCTCCCCTTTCCATTCAGAACTCGCAGGGAGCTTGGTGCCACAGCTAGACGAGATTAAGGAGCAAACGTTCGGAACAGGATCATCTCGGACGAGAATGGGATTGACCCGAGCCGTCCGCTGGCTGCATGTGCGTAGCCATGTGCGGGGGTTAACTGAAGGTGACGGTGCTTACACTCTCTCACACTTAGCTCTGCTCACTTACCCTGCAGATGGCATCAAGTCTAAGAACATCGGATAAATCTCGGACTAAACTTGAGCCCAGACCAAAGCCTTGGTGAAAAAAGGACGACTTTGAAGAACGCCTTCAAATAATGCCGGAATATTTCCCAAACCTGTCCCGGCTGCTCTCTAATACGCCTCACATGTCGGCCAGCCTCGCCTGGCACTCGCCGTTATAGGAAATCTATCTGCCTGTTTGAGTTTTTCATCCGCTGCCAAATAAACCTTGCGCTGCATCCATGCCAGCAAAACACTTGACATCCCACTCCCCCGACCGCGCTGCTTTCTTCCTGCTAGTCTCAAGCTGACTAATTTTACCTTATGTAAGCACCTGTAATTTGGCCGTTCTTTGCAACTTCGCATGTAATTACCTGGACCTGCCCATCTTTTGTCGAGCCTCACATGTTGCCACGCAGGAGACGTTTAATGGGTTTTCGGTAAGGGAGAAGAGAAAGCGTGCAGGAGACGAACCACAAGGAATCTCTTATTTATCTCTTGTTCAGTTGGCTTCGACAGGGCTTCAGACGCACTAGTCGGGTTTAGCGCCGCTCTAATGGATCCAGAAAATGTAGGATTATCACATTGCGTTTGGGTGTCTCCCATTCCCTGAGTGATAAAGCGCACACGACATTTTTTTGCCTAAATCGCTCAAGCAAATTATGACTGCTTCCAACTCTTTGTCTCACTTCCTCACGATGTACTGTATATAGATACTTATTGTTAAAAGGCGACTATGCTAGCAGACGTTTGGGTTACACTAAAATGGCGAAAGTGATTTACTCTCTGACCGGCCCCCTGCTGTGAAGTGCTTAGCGCCTATTGCGTTGGTAATGACACACTGAATGTCTTGCATGGATCCTTGCTCAGAATTTGCGCATGCACGAGTTCTATTAAAGTACAACGTATGCAAGATTTCTACTAAAATGCAGTGTATGCATAATTTCTAATAAAAAACATAATACGTGCGATTTCTACAAAAAAACTGCGTATGCGCGATTTCTACTAAAAAACAGCGTATGCGCGATGTCTACTAAAAAACTGCGTATGCGCAATTTCTACTAAAAACAGTGTATGCGTGATTTCTACTAAAAAACAGCGTATGCGCGATGTCTACTAAAAAACAGCGTATGCGCGATGTCTACTAAAAAACTGCGTATGCACGATTTCTACTAAAAAACAGCATATGCAAGATTTCTACTAAAAAACTGTGTATGCGCAATTTCTACTAAAAAATAGCATATGCGCGATTTCTACTAAAAATTAGCGTATGTGCGATTTCTACTAAAAACAGCGTATGTACGATGTCTACTAAAAAACTGCGTATGCGCAATTTCTACTAAAAAACTGTATGCGCGATTTCTACTAAAAAATAGCGTATGCGCGATTTCTACTAAAAACAGCGTATGCGCGATTTCTACTAAAAACAGCGTATGCGCGATTTCTACTAAAAACAGCGTATGCGCGATTTCTACTAAAAACAGCATATGCACAATTTCTACTAAAAAACAGTGTATGCACAATTTCTACTAAAAAACAGCATATGCGCCATTTCTTCTAAAAAAATTCACATGCTCGATTTCTACTAACAACACTGCAAGTGCGTGAATACTAACTGCGCTTGCGCAATTTCTACTAACAACACATCGTATGTGCAATTTCTACTAAGAACAGCATATGCGCGATTTCTACTAAAAAACAGAATATACGCGATTTCTACTAAAAAACATCGGATGTGCGATTTCTACTAACAACACAGCAAGTGCGTGAATAATAACTGCGTTTGCGTAATTTCTACTAACAACACATCGTATGTGCGATTTCTACTTAGAACAGCGTATGCATGATTTCTGCTTATACCTTTGCACGCAGTAAAGGTAACAAGAGGACAAAACAAACAGATAAACAGACACAAAATGACTTTATTTTCTGCATTCAATTTCAAAAGGAGAAAAAAAGAGTGCGCTCAAAAAGGAAAAAGCAAAAAAGCGTGCTGATGAAAGCCGGGGCGAAGGAGAAGGGCCTTCAGCCCCTCGTAAACTCAGCTAAAGAGGCTGGGCGAAGCCTGTCGCTGCCACTCTCCCAGCGCCGCTAATTATCAGCCGAAGACATGCTAATTACACGGAGCTTTATTGCTAATGCAGGAGGCCGTTCTTCGAGCCTCCCACACGCTGCGCCCATCTCCCCTGCCTCTCCTTATCCTCCCACCGCACCCCCGAGGCGCGCTGAGCGAAGCCAGTGTGCGCGTTTGTGTTATCGAAGGACTTTCGAACGTGCATTCTGTGTGCACGTTTGCGCGATTCGAAATCAGCTTCAGACTTCATCCCCATCCATCCTGCCATCGCAACAGTCAGTCTGATTTGTTCCTCCTCACCTCCCGCCGCCCAAGAGCCCCGGCCGTGATGTAACCTAGCAGCAGCTGAACGGGGGCCCGGCAGGAGCTCGCATGCTCACAAATCCAGTTAGCTCGCCACCTCAGGTGCACTCCCAATCAATTTTCACCAGCACAAATCTGCCAGGGTGGAGAAGGTCTTAGCACTAACTGCTGCCTCTGCCAAGGTGAGAGAGGACTTTGACCGGCCGGTGGTATTTTTTCTTCCCTATGACATTTGCACTGATTATTCTCAGGCGGTTTGAATAACGACTGTTTGCAAGGTGCTGCCTACACACCGGTGTTCAGGAGTTTGCTTTGATTGTCTCGTTATTTCACTGTGGCACAGATCTCTGAACAAGTGCACTAGCACTGTGGGCTTGCAAACTGCCTGTTACCTGAAAACTCTCTTGTTGCCCAACCATGACTCCAAAGCCTCGCAGATAGAATTGGTCTGGAAAGGCTATTTCGGTGCTACATACATGTGAAATAAGATCACATATCAGCTATCATTAATGTCTTCATTTTGCTTATTATATTCATATAGACCTACAGAACCACAAACTAGCCCTGGTTACCAATTTTGGGCAAGAGAAAAGCGTAAACTCCCACTGAGGATGTGTACAGACTGTGGTAGAGCACTGAACTATGGAACACAAGGTCCAGGATTCAAGTCCTAGCTCAGCCAAACTGCCAGTATTGGGCCTTTAACCCTTCATTGTTTGGATTAGACTACTCAACAGACCTTCTTATCCTTACTTTCAGCTAATACAATCTTACAATGTACAATCCAAGTAACTATGGGTTAAGGGTCTTGCTCATGGAACCAACAGTGTCAGGTTTGGCAAATTTGGGCCCCCAGACTTCTCTTCAGTCCAGAATCTTAATCATGGTGTCAAACCTGCCTGATTTGTACATCATAAGACTGTATCACTTGAAAGCCGCTCTTTATAAGGTCTGCTAAATGTTCAGTACTGTGCAAAAGTCTTAGGCTACCATTAGTTTAGATATTGCATTGTTTCAACAATTGTTAGATGACCACATAGAATTATTTCTCAGTGTAAAATAAAGGAAATTTGTATACAGTATTAAAAAGCTGAAAAAACTTGGCATATTGGGATGCCAGGTTGACCATTCTAGAGTCAGAAGAAGCTTGATGAGGAATGGACTTTTTTTTGGAAAAGTAGCAAGAAACTACTTTTCAGAAGGAGAACAGGGTGAAAAGGCTAAAATACTCAAAAGCTCACCAAGACTCAAATGAAGATCAGTGAAAAAGAAGATCACGGAGTCCAAATCCAAGCTTGAAACTTTTAGGTCCAGTTGTCCACAATATGTCATACATAGTCATTATAGGATTGATAAAACAACAAATCTAATGGTGGCCTAAGACTTTTGCACCCTACTGTAATTGTCAGAGTAAAACGTTCTACAAGCCAATCACGCCTCTCGATCCCAATTTTTTTAATTCTAGCATAGTTATCGCCGACATGGAAGCTGGCGTGACTGGAATGAGCCGCTTCGTTGTCAGTTGTTTAAGATTTATCGTACATCAAATGCGGCGCAGCCTGCAAACGCGCGGCGCTACCAGATATGCTCTTATATGCACTTAGTGAACGGTAATGCACTTTGGTTTCAGGGAATTCCAGAGCGAAGCAAGACAATTCATAATTTATTCCCTGGCTGAAGTTTAGGTCTAGACAAGATTAAAAGTGCGCTATACACACGTCTATAATGCGTTAATGGAGTGTAGCGGTCTGCTGTCCATACTCGGAGAGCCTATCAGCTGTGGTGCACTGGAAATCCAATGCAGACGACGGGTTCAGGCTCGGGATTGGATAAAAGTAATCAAGTCTGACCCCCATCGTTCATGGGAGGTGATGTACGGGATATACGCTTGAAGTCTTCGTTGACCTCGATATCGGGCAGATAAAGCAACAAAAGAGTTGTGAAATGGAGATGAGAGAGGGGATTGTGGGAAGGTTTGCCTAGACTGGAGCGTTCGGCAACAAAAATGTGGATAGAAATAACAAAAACACACTTTTAACAAGGTATGAATCAGCAACAATTTCAATGACATCATTGGGACTGGTCCAGGTACTGGACTATGGGCCACAAGGTCCAAGGTTCAAATCCCACCTCTGCCAAGCTGCCACTGTTGGGTCCTTGAGCAAGACCCTTAACCCACAACTGCTTGGATTGTAATATTGTACCAACTATAAAGGCTCTGGATAAGGGCGTCTGCTAAATGCTGTAAACATCAATGCCACTTAATCTTGTATGCCACTATTTGTACTGAAGTCCTTCCAGCGGGTCCATTCTTGAAGAATAAAAATCTTGAAACGATGTAGACCTCATGCTTTTGTCTCACCTCAGGAAAATGAAGTGGAAAAACTCAGCAAAGTCACCTCCCTTATCTATATCAGGGGAACCATGGCACAGACTTTTTCCACTCTGGAATGCACCTGAATCAACACAGGAAGGTCTCAAACCCCAGAACACTAAGCTCTGCCCGTGACTGGAAGACTTTGGAGGACACCGGGCCTGGAAATGGCGAGTTAAGGTGACAACAAAACAAAAAAATCTCCTACAAATCCTTAAGTGCCTGGGTACACGTCGCATGGTGCGCCCACGTGGAAAGCCTGTTGTGCAAACGGCTCACTCGAGGCTTAGCATTTGCTACTGGACATCACCCCTTGTGATTGGGCCCTGTCACGGCCATTTAGCGTGGACTCGGTTTAGCGTGGCTTTGGTTTCAGGACCTGAGCCAACGCTGGCACGGCAGCCAGCAGACAGCATGTCTCTGAGGCCTGAGACTTATTCAAGGGTTTAGCATGTTTCGATCGCTGTCAGACATGAGGTGGTCAGAGACAGGCGGCTGCTTGTGTCATAGTCACTGGCTAATGTCTGTTTGCTAAAAACAGTAGCTGTGGTTTGGCAGTGCGTTCCACTCTCTAGTATACTGTCTAGTATACTCTCGACTCTCTTTAGTCAGCAGAGGCTATAAAATGAAGGTGCGGTACACAAACTATTAGAGACATTTAGAAGCACCTGGACCAAGCTATGGAAGGGTGGAGATCAGACAAAATGGTGGATTTTGGTGCAGTTCGTAACAGGGATGCTAAATCTAGTCTACTGTACTGACACACATTGGTAACTTGCTGGAAATCTGAGTTGTTTTAATGTATGTTACTATTATTTTATGCTCTTTTTATGATTACATTTGCATTTCGCCATTCTCTAGATGTTCTCATCCAGAGAAACGTATAATCCAAGCCAGTGTGGGTTAAAGGCCTTGTTGGGGCTTGAACCATTCTGATCCACTGTCCAGTCCTGCACCAATACAGTCCTGGTCAGTAATTATAAAAAAAAAAAACCTTATTATTAGGGTTCAAGCACACATGTGTAGAGGCATATTGTAATTGATGAGATTCTTCTTATTATTATTCTTTTTCACCTGAAAAACATGTTGAGAATACAGCACAAGTCCTACAGACACCAAACTTTGAGGGTAGGTTTGATAGTTTGTGTGCATCTACCCAGTAATAAATATGACCAGTCAACAGGGGTGGGGCGCTATAATGAAGCTTCAAAGTACAGACAAAATGATTTTCCCCCGATTACTTGTCTCATGGCCAACAAAAAAGCCTCAAGACCCATTTAGCTCCGCCCACTTCGATTTTGAGCTCGTTTGCATAATATGCCAAATCACGTAAATGATTGAGCGTGAACTAGTCTGTGGATTTCTACCCTGGTAACATAAACTTCAACTTATGAAAAAAGTAGGAATTTCTAAACAGTGTCGTTTCCAGATGCCAATCAAAAACATGGGTGGAGCCAGCTTAGCATAAAGTGCACATATACTACTCTAACTCTGACAGCATCACTCCGATTTTCACCAAAATTCAAAGGCAGGTACCTGGGTGGTTCGTAGGTTATGGCAAAAAATATGGTTTGACTGCAGCACTAGGAGGCGCTATAACATGCAAGTTTATGTTACGCAATTCATACACCATCATGTCAGAAGTGCAAGTTAGTGCTCGAAACCGCAGATTTTTCGATTTTTTAAATACTTTCCGCCCACTCCCACCCACACTGGGCCGTTTGACCGCCTACTCTGCCCTGCAAATATGTCTGGATCTGAAAGCTGTGTCCATGAGTCCTGTAGTTCCCACGCCAATTCAGGTCTCTACTGTGCTGGCTGTTCCCACTAAAGATGAACCGGTGGCGAGGCCGTGGTTCAATTTCCAACTCTTTCAAGCTGCTACTGTTGGGCTCTAGAACAAGGCTGTTAACCTGCTCAGCTCAGTTGCTAATTGCTCCGGATAAAGGCGCCTGACTTCAAATTCTGCTGCAAATCTGTGCCATCAAATCCCCTGCCTGTGAAACTGTGCTGCCAAAAATGTGGTTTCCTCACCTCCACGATATCAGAATTGGTCCTGCTCTCATGGGGCTCGTTGTACTCGGTGTACTTGAGCAGCACTTTGTCCATATCGGTGCTGGCGTACTGGAAGAGCTTGTTGGTGCTGTTGAAGATGATGAGGGCGATCTCGCAGTCGCACAGCACGCTCAGCTCGTAGGCCTTCTTCATCAGTCCAAACTTCCTCTTGGTGAACGTCACCTACATGAGCAAGCCGGAGGCACAGAGAACGAGAGAGAGAGAGATGTGTTAAAATGGACAGCCAAGTTTAAGAGGAACAGAATGAATTCAGGACGAATGGCGAGTGTGTGTGAGTGGTTTGATTTGCAAGGATATTGTCCTGAAAGTCCTTGGCTGTCGAGTCGCCCCAAACACAATACTACTGTTGGAAAATCAATGCTTTCCGCTTTCTTTTGTGTTCATCCAAAACGTCTGGGAAAGCAGACGCTGGCGTAATGAGGCTTTTTCCACTCATAAATCAAGCAAAGGTTACAGGAAAGAAATTCGCACAAAAAACCCTGCTTCAAGTCGACCCCTGTGTGTTAACATGCTTAAGTGGTAAAATACCCCAGATTAACCTCTAACGACCTGCCTAATTAGTGCTGGAGTGAACAAGTGAATAAAGCCGACTCTGTAGAGAGCATAATTTATGTTCTTTAGCAAACGCAACTCGCTTCTAATCACCTGTTCGTTTGCCCTCACTAAAATGAGCCGCATTGTTTAATCTGCATCTTTTTCTGTAAGTAAAATGTCCAGCATCAGCAGCTAAATCTGGACATTAATTCAGTCCACGATCACAGATTAAAAGTAAAACGTCCCATTCTTTGATCCATGACATTAGCACGGTTCAAACAAAGCATCAACAGGGCTTAGTCTAGCTAGAGATCTGGTGAAAGTAATTATGCAACCTTCACAGAAGTCCAGAGAAACCTTGTGATTCAGCAACGTACTTGTTTTTTTATTTGCTTTAACTGTCAGAACATCGAGCTCTGATACTATATTATGTTTTATAAAAATAGCTAACAAAGCTTATTCGCTTAAAGATGTCCGGTCCAAATCTTGCTCCGCCTTGAGTCTGGCATGGCATGCATCAGTTGGAAACACCACACCAGCATTAGATATGGCTGGTTGCAAATGGGTCGTGTTTGTTCCAGATTCCAAATACCATGAAAGTTTAAATGCGGCTGCTTCCAGTTGGGACACATTTAGCTTTTCTTTCCTAATACTTGGTTACTCCACCCTTGACAACCTACTCTCTCAGGTAGGGGTGCACCTCTGAACAAACTTTGGCTGCATATTTCACCTGCTTGTACCAAATAATCCCACAAAAGAATCTGGGTCTAGTCAGTGCAGCCACTACATCCAATTGGTGTTCCATGCCAGATGTTTCTTTTACACCACTTTCTCTTTAATCTTATTCACTTTATAAAACACAAAAATGTACACACCTCAGAGACTGGCCAACAACCCAATGGGGATTGGTCTACTGCTTAAAAAATGTTCAGGGATCAAATCCAATTCTGGAAGAAACACTCCCTGGACGTATCCACACTTGGATCTAAGAGCGTAAACACTATTCTAGACCTAAACACCTAGAGCCACCCAAGTGCATCTTCCACTCAAGATGAAGACCACAAAGCTTGACTCTGACATAGCATCTGGTTCCTGAAGTACGCCCGGTTGCTGACGAGACTTCAGCCTGAATTATTTCCGATGCGACGCACACTTAAGGAACAAAATAAGTTAGCAAAAAGTGACATTAATTGAACTAGCAAATAGATGTCTGACATCCACCCAGCTCCTGATTCTGATGATTTCGAGAGTGTGCACGCGCCCACACATTGTACCCTCGTGCGCACGCACCCACACCTGTCTCCTCCTTCAAAAAAATGCCAGGCGAATGGTGACAGTGCTGTGCTGTGGCGGATACCTGCGGCATCTCCCACTGACAGCTCCTGCAAAATAAAATTACTTCTGCTGCTCTCGTCTGGGCAATAGGCCTCCGTCATCGCTCTCCGCCGAGCCATAAAGGAAATGATTATGTTTTGATTATGCCTCATCAGTGAGGGTTCATTAGGCAGAGATTGGTGAACACCATTGATTGTTTTGACAGTTTGTTTTCCGTCGAAACGAATGGCCACGAAGACGATTGGAGCTGCTGGAGAAAGTGTGGAGTATGGAGTTTCTTCACTGCTGACTCATTTTGTAGGTGGCAATGCGAAGGTGGAATCTAGATTTTTTTTGCCGAAAACCTCTGCGAGTCCTGCCACCATCGCCCGCTTTCACTGCGAGAACTGGCGCACCGGTGTATTTTGGTTAGTACGATTGCTTTCATCAGTCAACAGTATAATGGCAGCTCACCACAATAAGAATATCTCCTGCCACTCACCCTCCAAATCACTCCCATGTCCCCCCGCTGTCAAATCATTATCTGATACTACAAGCTGACCCTACAGCGCCGTCGAGTTATAGGAGCTCTGCCACGCTGTGTAAAGTTCTCCACTGATGTAATGGTAAGTCACAAGGGTCCGCAGCGTGATTATCTTCCTTTTCCGTGCTCAGCCTGCCCCCACATTGTCATGCCTCACTCTGCTCTGGAGCCTTTAGTGAGTCACCGCGTTAATTGCTGAAAATGGCACTCACAGCACCTTCTCCATTCAGAACAGTCAAGAGACTGACGTGCAAAATCGGCTGCAAGAATAGTCGGTGCGAACCCTGGCTGGTGGACTTCAGAGTGTGAAATATAAACATAACACGGGTTCAATCACACGGGCACAGGAGAGCGCCAGGATCGCCAACAACTACGCTAGATGTGAAGATATTGGAAAAAACTGCTTGAAAACTACTACCCTGAAATTCATGTTGAACTTACTGCAGCTCTCTGCATGAAGCAAACTTAAATAGACATGGAGTGGGCACCAAAAGTCTGAGACCGCCAGTGAAAATGCTTGCATTTTTCAAAGTTACATTATATAACCAGTCATATAACCAGCATTCCAATATGAGTGAAAAGTCGAATCTCTGCAAACACATAGATTTCACAACGGATTAGTTGAAAGGCAAGCACTTATTCTGAAGGGGAACAGGGTGAAAATGCGAAAAGCTCACAAAGATCGGAATGAAGACCAGTGGAAAAGAGGATCATGGAGTGGTGAATCCAAGTTTTTGGGTCTAATAATCGACAACAAATCCAATGGTGGGCTAAGACTTTTGCACAGTACTGCATCCAAATTTGGTGTCCAACCATGATGATCCACTAATATTTGTACGGTTACAAAAATAGACAGATAGCAATCTGTAAGTTTGCTCCCTGTTCATGTTGTTAAAATCTTTACCTTTAGAAAAACCCCAAACTGTGATTTTACCAGGTTTGTCCAAATGCTTCTGTACTCAGCAAAGCACGATTGTCTGTACTAAAGAAACTGATTTTGGTGGTTTTCATACCACTCCCCCCTCCCAAATAAAAAAAGCTCGCTGGAAAAGACTTAAAAGAATAAAACAAACCAATCGGGGCAGAAATGTGCCTTGGAAAAACACGCTGTCAGTTTTGTTTGTGAGTCTGTGGTGTGATATGCTTTTTGAAAACATAATGTCTTGTATACAGTTTGACAACTAGGGCTACTGCTGGATGTGACATGGCAAAACAGTCCCTTATAACCGGCTGTGAACGGCATGCCGTAGCGATCCAGAGGCGTGCGTTCAGAAACACGCTCTGCACTTCATACATCTGTTTGTGTCTGTGTCAGATAGGGTTTCTAACCGTGGCATGAACGATTGGTTGGCCAAATGGCGACCCGACGTCAGTGCACTTAAAGGGTAAGGAGGATGACAAAACAAAGGCAAACAAACCCGAGGGCTGAGCGATTAGCAGAAACAAGGTCAGCAACAGTCAGACTCCCTGGCCCTGCAAGCGAGTGGGTTGGAGACAAGGGGGCAGGAAGCACATTTCTGTGTATTTCCTCTCATAACAGGAAGTGCCTGACGGCTTCCCCTTCACAATGGCTTCGCTTCTGCTTCCCGCCTCCTGGGCTGGCTGTTTTCCCCCGGGGGAGACAGACAGGACGAGTAGTCATTTGTCACCGGGCAGCCCCCAACCCTACGCTCCTCACTCTGAATCATCCACATGCTGCACCCAGGCCCTGGGGACTGACTCTCCTGAACTGCCCATTCACACAACTCTTAATTGGAGGTGTGCGTGCCTAAGCTTCACAATGAGGCCTTTTGTGCGATTATTATGCTGACTCCAACACTACATTCAGCATCCCTGCATCTACTGGCAGGTTTAAACCTGAGTGACCCACATTCACAGCAAAAAAAGCCCTCCGAGTTGAGGAGCAAACATCCATGACGCCAATTAAACTATTGAGAAACTTATTAGGTCTTTTGAGGCGAGGTTGGCGCACAAACTGAAGAATCAACACACGGCAAAGACGAGCAGACGACACGCGAAAAGAGGAAGACGCGCAGTCAAAAAGAAGGGAAGTAACGTAACGAACTTGTGGGGGTCCAATTCAAAGAAGAGCGATTAGCAGAAGGCAGAATCTGATGAATCAAAGGGACTTTAAGAGGAAGGAGGCGGCGGAGACGACGACGCCGAAGAAAATGAAGAACTAAGTGCTGCAAGTTTTTTGAGGAGACAGGCGGAGAGGAAGCGATCAGAAGAGTAAGGTGAGAATCAGAGGAAGGTGAGCAGGGGTGATGGGATACCCAGAGGGCCTCATTATTTTCCTGCTGTTAATTTCACTCAAACTGTTTCACACCTCGCCACTGTTGATTGGAGAGATGGCTCCGTCACGGCTCCATCTCCATGCCATCACTTCGATGTCACGAAGCGTAGACGTTCAGAAATGTGCGCGAACCCCACCGAACGTCGTAGCCAAGTCTTTTAATTCGGAGCTATTGCTGAGACGATCATGTGGCGGGGGTTAGGCTGTGTGACACAAATTGCTGGGTGATAATTGGATGCACACAAGAGAGATTGCTTAGCTCTTGAGCTCGGAGGGCACTCGGGATCAAAACGACCGACCAACAAAACTGGAATTTTTTCGTCCCACAAACTAAAATAGTTGGACTGTGTAGCACTTCATGCTGTTTTTTTCCTATGGCTTTTTATGTAGCAGACCAATAACATATATTACTTTCATAATTATAAGCTTACCTACAATATGTACAAACTCTTCTAAACATATACAGATTGTTCACTACTTTCTCGTACCTTCTCATCACCAGACTCTAAGCCGTTACACACCAAACACTAATTCATTGCGTGATTTATTCGGACGACACAATTCAAGCTGTGTATAATGACAGAATCACAAACTTTCGCCATCACTTCTGCACCTCACAAAGCAGCTCCTGTATTTTCAGTCTGATGCTCCGCTGCCAGTCTTTTTATACTTGGGACAAGTAAAAACATAGTGTTTTCGTCTTCATATTCCTTTGCCCTCTTAAACAGAAGCTATTGCCCTTCACAAAGAATGAAAACAGTTATGTTTGTAACATTTTGTTTTAAAAGGTACATTAGAAACCTGTATTTTTTGCATGGAATAAAATATTTTTCAATCTAATCACTGTCTTTTCTTTTTTTAGAGTTTTGTGTAATGGAGTGTATCAAGGAATGCTGCAAGGAATCTCTGGTGGTAAGTCTATACAAAAGGAACACTGTATTAAATAAAAAATAAATAATAAAGGAGATACAGTAGGGCAAAAAAGTATTTAGTCAGCCACTGATTGTGCAAGTTCTCCTACTTAGAAAGATGAGAGAGGTCTGTAATTTTCATCATAGCTACACTTCAACTATGAGAAACAAAATGAGAAAAAAAAATCCAGGAAATCTGTAGGATTTTTTAAAGAATTTAATTGTAAATTATGGTGGAAAATAAGTATTTGGTCAATAACAAAAGTTCAACTCAATACTTTGTAACATAACCTTTGTTATTAATGACAGAGGTCAAACGTTTCCTGTAAGTCTTCACCAGGTTGGCACACACTGTAGCTGGTATTTTGGCCCATTCCTCCATGCAGATCTTCTCTAGAGCAGTGATGTTTTGGGGCAACACGGAATTTCAACTCCCTCCACAAATCTTCTATGGGGCTGAGGTCTGGAGACTGGCTAGGCCACTGCAGGACCTTGAAATGCTTTTTACAGAGCCACTCCTTCATTGCCCGAGCGGTGTGTTTGGGATCATTGTCATGCTGGAAGACCCAGCCACATTCCATCTTAAATGCTCTCACTGATGGAAGGAGGTTTTGGCTGAAAATCTCACGATACATGGCCCCATTCAGTCGTCCTGTCCCCTTTGCAGAAAAACAGCCCCAAAGCATGATGTTTTCACCCCCATGCTTCACAGTAGGTATGGTGTTCTTGGGCTGCAACTCAGCATTCTTCTTCCTCCAAACACGACGAGTTGATTTTTTTACCAAAGTTCTATTTAGGTTTCATCTGACCATCAATGGCCTTGTATGTCTTCCATTTTCTTACAATTGTTCCCACAGTTGATTTATTCACACCGACCTGCTTGCCTATTGTAGATTCACTCTTCCCAGCCTGCTGCAGGTCTACAATTTTCTCTCCTGGTGTCCTTCAAACAGCTCTTTGGTCTTGGCTATGGTTGAGTTTGGAGTCTGAGTCTGACTGTTTGAGGCTGTGGACAGGTGTCGTTTATACAGATAACGAGGTCAAACAGGTGCCATTAATACAGGTAACATGTGGAGGACAGAAGAGCTTCTTAAAGAAGAAGTTACAGGTCTGTGAGAGCCAGAAATCTTGCTTGTTTGTGGGTGACCAAATACTTATTTTCCACCATGATTTAAAATTCAATTCTTTAAAAATCCTACAGTGTGATTTCCTGGATTTTTTTTCTCATTTTTTCTCTCATAGTTGAAGTGTAGCTATGATGAAAATTACAGACCTATCTCATCTTTCTAAGTACTTGCACAATCAGTGGCTGACTAAATATTTTTTGTCCCACTGTATCTTACCATACCATAACAAATTGGGAAATACCCACAACATTGACGTAATTCTTAATTTCCTGCTCTATAATAATGTCCACAGTTCCAAGTTGCTGAGCTCATCCTTGCCACTCACACTCCTCCACATTACGATCTTCTTCTTGAAGCAAAACAGGTCAGCTGCAAACCATTTTTCCATCCTGAGACAAATGACTACATCCCCCATCCTGCCCTTAATGCCATCAGGGGCCACTTCCTCCCTGCCCTTTCTTGACCTGAGTTGGTCTCAGCACCTGGCCAGGCGAATCGCAACCCTGAATTAGCCACCCTCCATTAGGGCTAATTACAGCCGACTCCGACACGGCTGCTTCCGACTGGCCGTGATGCATCTCGCTAATTCTGATCTGATTTTGTCCTTCTGAGGGGAACGACTCCGAGACTGAACGGTAGCACCAACGTGGCTTGCGAGCGATAAGCTGGCTAGCGTGGTTTATCACACAGGGGATCTTTTCATGTTCGCGAGCTCGGGAAAGTGGTTGAGTGGCTGTACGGCAGGTAGCCAGGCCTCGCACACTAACGCTCTCTGTGTGGCTGTCTGGGCAGGCGGTCAACCTGCCAAAGGTACCCGTGCTCTGGGGAAGAGTTTCGAAGGGAGCCGAGGTGGAAGGTCCAAGTGGCCGCCCAAGGCGATGAGGGTCTGGTGCCCACAAGCGAGGCGCCACAGGCAGGGTGGCCAGCTCGAGACCTGCCACTCTGAGACCTGAGGTGTGATAAAAGCAGCAGAGATGGGAGAAGGTGGCAATTTCAGAGCGTATCTATGATCTTTGCTTATATAAACTCAGGATAACTGAGTTAAATCAACTGCCTTTTTGTGTCTAAGCAGGGGAAATGGTTTCTGGATATGACATGGAGGAAAAGGCTGGAAATTACTGCCTAAATCAAATAGAACAGGCAGTGATCAGACTGGCAGGTCAGACACTGAATGGAATGGTATTTGCATGAAAACCGTGCAAGCATCTCAAGAATGCTGCACCAAAGCTAAGACCAATGAAGCAGGCAGCTGTTTATTTTGCTTTGGTATGGAAAGATTTCCTTAAAGAGGAAGTGAAAATATGCAAAGGCCCAGCCACGACTTCAGCAAATTGAGAGCGAAGGGGAGGGGAGGAAAAAAAAGGGCTGTGAGTCAAAGGCCTTCCATTCTTGTCTTGTGATGCCTATCTTGACGGTTGCCTTGTGTTGCGCAGACTCCCGCTCTGGATGGGCCCTAACGATCTCTGATCGGCCGCGTCTCAATATTGTGATTTCAACAAACTGATAAAGCCTGATAAGTACGTCCTTCCTTTTTCGAAATAAATTGTCGACAGCTTCTTTCTGCCCCTCGTCTCGCCCTCCCCTGCCTCCTTCTTGCTCTCGAGTCCCGGAAAGCTGCGGCATCGACTCTCATCAGGTGTCCTTCCTGTATCAATCTCTGATCTTGAAAGGCTGGGAGAGTAAGAGAAGGAGAACGAGCGCAAGAAAAAGAGAGGGAGGCGGGGAGCAGCGATAACGCCAGGACAGGATGCTCTCTGTGCAATACGATAGCCTCCCCAAAAACATCCTGACCTATACAGCGCTCCCTGCATCCTTCTTGCTCTCTTTTCCTGCGTGTGGCCATCCATCAAAGAAACTATGCCTCTGTACTAACCCATTCATCATAGCATTTTCAACCATCGACCAGAGAAAGAACCAAAGTAAAACGATTTCAAAGGGTTCGCTCGGAGAGCTGACGGAAAGCCACTGAAGGTACGTCTAACATAACTCTCCAGTCTGCTCAAGTCGTACTTGTTCGAGGAGAAGGGACTGCTGCTATGATAAGGGCCTTGACTCATTCGTGTAGAACTTCTGGCATGACCCACCATGTGCATGTGAGCCTCTGGTTTCCTCAGGAGGGTGAACTCACTCAACCCACGAGTGCCAAATGACTAATGCCACCGTTCCCTCGCCGTCTGTGCCTCCTGACACGCCCATTACTTTCCACTCGCCTCTTCCTTTTCTCGCCGACCTTCGTTCCACCTTCAATAATTGATCAGATCTTCCCAAAGTCTGGGTAGCAGTCATTAACCGGAGCTTGGACCCCACGTACGATATTCGAACTGCTGGCTGAGGAAAATCACCAAAGCTTGCTTTGTTATATCTGAACTGGATCATGGTTTCGTTCACACTCACAAACCAAGAAGGGAACAGACAACACTGAGTGCATCACATGCATTTTCTCATCCAATAACTCAGATTATCAGATTATGGGATAGCTCCGGGTTTACATGACTCTATAAATGTGTGCCTACTTTTCAACCAGCCAATAATCTGACAGAAAGACAAGTAAACGTCAAACTTTAATAATTAAATAATAAGACAATTCCGTTGAGCATATACTGCATTTCATTCATCCAGTCTCCCCAAATGTGTCTGGTAGTCATTTTGTGGATGACTCATTTAATTCCTGGGTTGCCAGATCCCGCCAGAGAAACGAGCAACCAGGTCAATGGAAACAACTGCATGAGCAGTCGTGTTCGATTAATGGCATTTCGAGAGGATGATATTCAAAATTAGTGGAGAAGCTTTGTTTCCTGTGTTACAACTTGCAGCTCAAAAACCGAACTACTGAGTGACTAAACCAAAGAGATGCTGAGACATTCAGTGAGGGAGGGGCCTATAATGAGAAGATGAAACTGTTTCCAGGTTGACAAGTTGCCTTCTTAACTGGGACCCGGATTAAAAAGAGAAAGATGCTTCTACCATGTGCACTACGCTAACTCTCTTTTTTTACCAGTATTTACACATTTTATTTTATTTATTTATTTTTTTTCCAGGAACATGAAGATGCTGTTTTCTGGTAATAAATGTTGATGAGTGCAATAAAACTTTTAATTTTTTTCTTTATAAAAAGAACATTTTTATAATGCATTTATATCTTCAATAAATCATCATTTATGCTCAGCAAATTTGTGTCTCATTTATTATTATTAGTTTTATCAGTCATCAGTGTCGCCAGATTTCACGAAACAAATAAGCAACATATGCAATATATATATATATATATATATATATATATATATATACACACAGTGGGGCAAAAAAGTATTTAGTCAGCCACTGATTGTGCAAGTTATCCTACTTAGAAAGATGGGAGGGTGACCAAATACTTATTTTCCACCATGATTTACAATTAAATTCTTTAAAAATCCTACAGTGTGATGTCCTGGATATTTTTTCTCATTTTGTCTCTCATAGTGGAAGTGTACCTATGATGAAAATTACAGACATCTCTCATCTTTCTAAGTAAGAGAACTTGCACAATTAGTGGCTGACTAAATATATATATAGAAATAAAAGTGGTCTATCTCTCAAACTGTGGTGGGCTTCTTTGCAAACAGATTAATTCTCTCGCGAGATCTGGCAACGCTCTGTAAATATCGGCATCGGTCCACCACTGCTAAGCAGACCTGGCAACCATGTTTGATTCTGCTAGCCGCCTCCGGGCTGCGTTTGTGTGCATGTGCAGACTGAGAAAACCGATTGAAATCAAAGTAAGGGGATACATGCGCTCTGAAATCAGATTACTTCAGATTTATTCATCTGATTTCTAGACCTGAGAAATCAGAGTACGCTGTTTACATGCCCACTTGAATAAACAGATAACTGCAGGAATCTGATTATGATCGGATGTGCGTAAGTGGACCGATCGCCACAGGACTGTGACGTCCGGGATGCTCCAGAGCGCCCGCCACCCTGACCAGGGTTAAAACGTAAAAACTAAAAGCAAACCATAAAAAAATGCTTGAATAAACCGATCCATGGCAATTACTTGCCTACTGAATGCAGCTTTTGAAAAAAAAGTCACATTAAGTGAAACCAGGAGTGCCTCTAGGTCACGCCAGCTTTGACGGATTGCCCTCTGAAGGCACCTTTAAACTCCTGTTTCTCCGGCAGCCGCCGAACATCAACATCAGACGCAGCTCATTGATCTCGCTGTAAAACAAGTACCTATGTTACTGGCACCACTACAATCGATACAAGTACAGAATCTGTTAGATATGATATCAGGCTGTTCGCGAGCCAGACTCGTTGGTGTCTCACAGGCTGGCTCTGTTGCGCTTGCGTTTATTCCGTCTTGGAGACGCTGCTTTTTTCTGTAACGCATAAGAGCTCAGAGGATACAGAGCAAAAACTAACTATAATCCATCTCTTAACCCAAAATATGACATCATGTAGGCCAAGGTTTTGGGGCCATGTGGAAAAACACCGTGTTATTATAACAATAACTGGAGACAGTCCACGCAGGTCTGACTCCAGCTATATCTCATTGGCTTCCACCTACAAGCTCGAAATAGGAAAACTACTGGGTCTTAGGATCGGCCCATACGGGCTCCACCCTTTCTCGCTTGCTGCGTGCCTTGGTGGTTGTTTGCCTGTTTGTTTGTGCTCCCACCCAGTACCCACCCCTGCTAAAAAAATCTTTCTCTAGGACCGGTGGCACGTTTGCCATGTGAAGGGTGTTTTGAAAGGAGACGCTTCTGTAAAACCACCGAATGTCAGTCAAATAATTACGACTCGCTCGCTCTTGAAGTACCTGTCTGTTGCGTTCGTCCATAATCCGCGTGATCTGGATCTTTTTCCTCCCCATTGTCCCGTTCCTGTCTTCCGTCACTTCTTTCAGCAGATAACTTTATTGTTTTGTTCCCCTTCCTCTTTTGGTGTTTTTTCTCGTTTCCTCAAACCAGGTCTTCTTCTCTTTACTTGCCCCGCTCGATTCAAAGATTCCAGCAGCCGTACCTGCGAGAGAAAGGCAGAGAGATACAGAGGAGGAGCGGCATTAAGGTGGATGGAAAAACAAGGCAAAAACGACAGGAATAAAAAAAAAAAACAAGACAGAGATCCCAGCCGCATGGGACAGTGAACAAAGACAAAAGGATCTGTCAACAATTTTGCGAGAGCGCTGCTTTTTCGCTGTTGATATCATGCAAATCGGAGCCGGCTCGTCACTGCTCTGACTTTGAGGGCCGACAGCACTGTCACGCTCTCTCCACACTCTCCCGGATTCTGACAGGGTTTCTAGGAAGCGACGCTTAAGTTAACCGCTCTAATCACGCACGGTGTAATATGTATGCCACAGTAAGGATGTAGTTTCCAAAATAAATGCTGCAGTGTCAGGATGCTATCACATGCTTTACAACATGAAGGTTCCTTGTTGAACAAGTCGAGTGAAAAGGTTCCTCGGGTAGGACGAGATCACAGACGAAGCGTCTGCGCGGTAGGGCTGTTAATACAGTCTTTTTGCTATCCTGATAACTCCATTGCTAAAAGAGAAAGTCGTACACAGCCGGGAGGACTTAACACTGGTCAGCACTGTGCGACGCAACAATGAAGCAACTGTTTAGACTCGACCTAAAATTAGCTACGGCTTACATAAGTAACTATTGAACTATTGCCTTAATACATTTCCTTACTGTTACATTCCGCTATCTTCTTACATATATATATATATATATTTTGTTACAACATGGCTACGTTATACGGCCAAAAGTTTATGGACACCCTTTCTAATCACTGAGCTCTGCTGTTTCATACCTTTCTGGATTCTCCATAGACAGACCGTGGCAGCAGAATGTGTTGTCCTGAAGGCCCTGTGACTGTCAACATGACCTGTTTTTAGGCCTCCACTTTCTGGAAGAAAAGCCTAGCAGTTAAGGTAATGGACTATGGACCAGAAGGTCCTGGGTTCAAATCCCACCTCTGCCAAGCTGCCACTGTTGGGTCCTTGAGCAAGGCCCTTAACCCACAATTGCTTGGATTGTAAGACTGTACCAATTGTAAGTTGCTCTGGATAAGGGCGTCTGCTAAATGCTGTAAATGTAAATGTAAATGTAAATGGAAGAAAGCACCAACTTTTTGCTCTGCTGTCCTTAAACAAAGTCCATAGACTATTGGTTTGCCAACTTCGATTGAAAACTTGCCTCGCTTGCACAGAACTTTGACCACGACTCTATCAGATCTTTCTAGATTCTCCATAGACAAACCGTGGCAGCAGAATGCGTTGTCCTGAAACCCCTGTGACTCTCAACATGACCTGTTTTTAGATTTCCACTTTCTGGAAGAAAGGCCTAGTGGTTAAGGTAATGGACTATGGACCAGAAGGTCCTGGGTTCAAATCCCACCTCTGCCAAGCTGCCACTGTTGGGTCCTTGAGCAAGGCCCTTAACCCACAATTGCTTGGACACACTGAAATGAACTGGAATGAATAAAGTGAGCCAGGGCTTATTGTCTGACATCAGAAGCCGACCGCTCAGTCATGTTCCAAAATCGCCCTTTTAGAAGAACAAAGGCTGTTGTATCAGCAAAGGTGAGGGCAAACTCATTTGGGTGTCCACAAACTTATGTCTATATCCTGTATGTCCATAAGGCACCGCAGGACTCAAACCAGGATGGTTTGTAAAAGAATACAAAATAATGCCCTGAGATCTTCCAAATTGGGGCACATGGCGAACTTTGTTTCAGTGTTCATGTTTTCCATATATGTTTAATTTTTTTGAGTTATGATTTGCAAAAATATGCTTTCTATTTTCACTCCTGTCGGCTTTCTGTATGCTGCATTATACAACTGTTATTTCTGAAGTCACTCCCTGATTGGTTGAGAATTGCGGACAAAAATGGTATCACAACGCTGATGCTGTTTAGTAATGACAGGCTTTAAGAAGGCAAATGGAGAACATGTACAAATAACACAAGAACCCTCAGAAATAACACAATTCTATTATATCATTCTTTTATTTGTAGTTCAAGTTTCCTTTCATCTTCACTTATTTGGACTTTGTATTTCAAACCATGTACTGTGGTAAGGCAGGGTAGGGAATTGTTACTCATTTGTTTATTGTCTGTTGTGTATTGTCGATATTCAGTGTGAAATCCGGGGCTTCTTTGATTTATTTTGTTTCTTCACTTTGTTGTAAAAACTGTTGTATAACAGCAATAGAACAATTGAGATTATGTGCGAATATCATCAAGGCTGTGATTATCTACGGCACTCGCCTCCAGCTTGTTCCTGCGTCCAAATCACAGTTGTGATATTCTTTGTGACAACACACTCCCTGTCGTGCCCTATTACTAATATACTAATATAATTTCAGCATTTACTTAGTTTAATTATGAAATAGATTTGAATTAAGATGGTATTTATGATGACATCATTCAGTAGAGACTTATCTTTAGTGACTTGCAGAATACTCATTTTAACAAATCACAGGTTAAATAAAGGGATAATTCAATGGCCTTGGATATAAGATACATCAGCTTAGATACATCCATCTTTCATTGCAATGGACTGGCGACCTGTACTGGGCGATCCTCTGCCCGCTCCCCAAACTGGCTGGAAAACAGGACGCTTTTCCTCCTGTATTTTAACCGAGAGAGAAATCAGAAGATCTGAAAAGGAAACTTGACGTTCTGTTTCACTCTGGAAATCATCTTCTGCCTGTGATATGATGCTGTAATCACTTCACAGCTTTTTTTTCTGGATCAGGGACACCCTGTGAGAATTTGAAAGGACTGCCCTGACTGGTGCATCTAACCCCAGCTTTCTGCAAAGCATCTCGCCTTTGAGGTTCACGCACCGTGCGAGCTATGTGCAAGCGTGTGCGCGTGTTCACGCCGAGCGCACCTCCCCGGCGCGTAAAGTAGGCCAACCCAATTCATCTCAGGGAGGAGCAGCAGAAGTGTTGTTGTGTTTTCTTCTGACAGTAGAGGTGATAACGTCCCTCGTTATGTAAATGAGCATCCCATTATTTAGGCTGGGTGTAATGCAGCGAAGCTGTCAGCGGTGTCGCATTAAAACTGTTCTTTCTTCTTGTTGTTGTTGTTTTTTTTTTTTCCCCTCCTACTCTGTCCCTTCTTCTCTTTGCGTGTTTCTAAAACACGTTTCCAGGCAGCTGCCAGATCTGGTGCGAGACGTTGATGTTGGAAAGATGTGTCACTCTGTATCCTCCTCTGTCTATCCACCTATCTATCCTTCTCTGGCGCTTTGATTTCACGAGCACGAGACGTTTGCGCAGGCAAGCTCCGAACAATCTCGCCCATAATGTTGCGCCCAGAGCTTGTGAGGAGCTAAACTCCTACGATGATGCTTCCTTTCATAGAAGTCAGCAAGCTAACGGTGTGCAAGCGCCATCAAATTCAACACCGGCTTATTAAATTCCCTCGTTATCATGTTAAAACCTCGACCCGCTCAGCAAGACAAAGGAGAATTAAACGTCTTTAATAACCAGCCACTGTTTGTGTTAGGTCTAATGGTACGCCTTATTAGCATCCAAACAACACCCGTCACACTTTGCGATAGCTGTTAGCAAGACTGCTCTGGAGCGCGCGTTAGCACCTGCATGACGATATTAAAGCGAACACGACGACTGTTTGAAGGTCTACTGTTGAACAAGGAGCAAAACAACTGGCAGACAAGCTGGTGATGATACCTAGATTACTGTGTAAATATTTACCAAGATACAGACAGGATCTGGCACTAGCTATATTCAACTTAGCCTAATAGCTATAGAGGTTTTCACATAATCATAAGTAGCTAATCGGCTAGATCTGGTCCGTGTTTGTACTTTGTAAAGATGCAGTGTTACGAATTAGCACACTTAAGGGAACACCAAGGTTTTGGCTTTTCACAGACTTGAAACACTCTCTGCTCGTCACTCCTGCAGGACTGCACATACATTACTATTTTAGTTATCATGACTCCTGTCACAATTATTACATTATGACTGAAATGTGGGGGCACCCCTGGTCTGGTCATGTGACAACCGCACACCCAGCCCATACCCCAAGGACTGTTGAGACCTGGGCTTATATGGCACCAGTAACCGGTACCACACTAAAATGGACCTGGACTAATACAGTACCCAGAACCAGAACCACAATTAGGTGGACTTGGACTGATACGGCACTTATAACTGGAACCACACTAAGGTGGACCTGGACTTATACAGCATCTGTAACTGGAACTGCATGAAGATGGACCTGGACTGATATGGCACCAGTAACCAGAACCACACTGATATAGAACTGGACTTATATTGCTTCTGTAACTGGAACCGCACTAAAGTGGACCTGGACTGATACAGCACCAGTAACCAGAACCACACTAATGTGTCTAATGTGGACCTAGACTGCTATGGTACCTATGACTACATAGGTACCATACTACACTAAGGTGGTGCCTGTAACTGGAATTGCATGAAGGTGGACCTGGACTGATACAGTACCCAAAACCAGAACTACACAAAGGTGGACCTGGACTTATATGGCACCAGTAACCAGAACCACAATAAGGTGAACATTGACTTAAATAGCACCAGTAACTGGTACCACACTAACTTGGACCTGGAGTAATACAGTACCCAGAACTGGAACCACACTGACGTGGACCTGGACTTCCACAGCGCCTGTTACCGGAACAACACTAAGGTGGAACTGGACTTATATTGCATCTGTAACCGGAACCACACTAAAGTGGACCTGGACTGATACAGCACCAGTAACCAGAATCACACTAATGTGGACCTGGACTGTTATGGTACCTATGACTGGAACTACACTAAGGTGGTGCCTGTAACCAGAACTACACAAAGGTGAACCTGGACTTATATGGCACCAGTAACCAGAACCAGAATAAGGTGAACACTGACTTATATAGCACCAGTAACCGGTACCACACATAACTGGACCTGGATTTGTATGGCACCTTTAACTGGAATAACACTGAGGTGGACCTGGACTTATACAGCACCCAAAACCGGAACCACATTAAGGTGGACCTGGACTGATAAGGTGCTTGTAACCAGAACCACACTGAGGTGGACCTGGACTTACATGGTGCCTGTAACCAGAACCACACTATGGTAGACCTGGACTGATACGGTGCCTGTACCAGGAACCACAACATGGTGGACCAGAACTTATACAACGCCTGTAACCGGAACCACAGACTGATACAGCGCCCGTTACTAAAACTGCAAAAACCAGTAACCAATACCCAACTTCATAACTGACACACTACCCTTTGCCAGCGGTTCGAATCAAACCAGAGTGGCAGGTTCCAGAGTCTCAGTGCTCCTCAAGTTGGGGGCTGTGGTTATCATGTGACCAGAGCAGAGATGCCTCCATGTTCCAATGACCTACTTACTGTTGGTCTTTTGGGTTGGCGCCGTTGATGCGGTGGTGGGCTAACGTATAAACCTGTGCGCCCCCTGGGCGGCACATGGGTCTTTGTATTTGGCATACTTTTCAAACTACACATATAATTATTAATTATAACTATTACAGCGTGATAGAACAGGTCTGCACAATCGTGATACATAATCATGAGTTCAATCGAATCGTGATCAGCCTTCCACACAAACATCACCACTTTAGATCAGCACACATAAAAGCAAGCCAATTTACTCTTGTTGGGTTGAACTACTGTGCAGACATGAGAACAGCTGGCAAAACAACTCTCTCAACCACACACACACACACACAACACGCTCACACAGATACACAAGGGAAGACTGATCTTCCCACACAAGTGTGGTTGACTTGCCCCCGATGAGAGCAAACAGTATGCGGTGTGATCATGTGCGAGTGTTTCAGAACACGAGAGAGAGAGAGAGCGAGTGAGCGAGAGAGAAAGCCAGCTTTCTCTGCCATGTTAAGCCAATTCACTAATCCACGGCCAAAGCATATGGGGGTTGGGGAGGTGGAGGACGAGAGACTTGGCTTAGTGTGAGAGCTGGAGGAAAGCTCTGGAGGGGTCACTGCTAACGGCTGAGGGGTCACAACAGGAAGCCGTAAGCCTCAGACAGGTTCGGAGCAAGGCGGAGGGTGAGAGAAGCTTCATCGGCGAGTCGGCATGTGAGCATGAGCGCCGAGCGGCGAGAACACGCGAGGAACACGGAGAACAAGAGAGATATCTGAGCAGGTCTCTCGAGGGGCGAGGGAGCAGAGCCGCCGCCGACCCTCCCATCTGTTAACCGTGCCTCTTTTCTGCTGCCACAAATGAGAATCAGGGAGAGCGGGGAGGGTTGAGATCCACTGTAATGAGCTGCTAGGCGTTTCTCTTTCTCTCTTTTTCATTTCGGAACAGAACTGGAGCTGAGAGGGCAACGGGTACGAACAAAACCAGCCGCAATTCTGGGTCGTTTCATTCCCAAGTGCTCCACTTAGAGCGAAAAAAAAAAAATCACACTCGATTGTATTGTTGCAGTCTTAATGGAGTGAATATGATTTCCTGTGCTTGCTTATCAGATGCAGGCTGCCCTTTAAAAATAGCAGTGGATTTTATTTGGCTATTTAGGAATAATGAAACCCAACAATAACCTACACTGATTTTATCATATAGGGGCGAACCCTTTGGCAGGAGCGACGTACGGATACCATTTTTGCACACTCAATACAATTCTGACATCAGAGATCTGAATATTGGCTGACACTGCTAATGCAGCAACTTTCCCGACTTTAGTCGAGTGCATTTCGACGAGGGCATTTTCGGCATCCGTGGCAAAAAAAAAACACCCCGACCGCTTTATCCTAGGCGTGATTGTGGGCGGAGAGCGGGATCTTCTCCCATGTTCCTCCAGTGATCATGTGACCGGGAAACTTACTTACTCTTGATAGCGAAGACTGCTAAACTAGCAGACCTCTGTATAGGTTGACAGTGTGCCAAGCTAAAACTTACTGCGAGGCGTCTGGAGGTTTTTCGTGCTCAGCTGTGCAGTGAGCTGAAATAGAAGCTCAGCTTATAGGTGGATGCATGGTTATGTCTAAGTAGTCATTTCTGTCCATCAAAAAACAGTCCTCATTAAAAACAATCATGACTTAAGACACTTACAAGCCTTGTTTAGACAATATGTAGTCATTTAGCACACGCCTGTATCCTATATATGCTATGCTATATACAGATGCAGCGCAAAACACAATGATATAATATATAATATACTCACGGGCAAAAAAAGTGTCCTGTGACTGAAACACACTTAACTGAGTGTGATACCTCCACAAATGCTGACCAGAATTTCCTGTAGACTGGGCCCATATGACTGTACATTTCGATATGAATGCAAATGCAGCTACTTCTTTCACACTACAGCCTTTGGCACAACCAAAATGCAATCAGTCCTTATTGCCAATCATTATCGTCTGCTTTTCGACCCATTTTCCACATATGGAATAAGACATTCACTTCAATGTACCACCTCTTCCCAATCTGTATATATATATATTATTGATGCACGATATATCGGCGGCTGATATATTATTTGCCGATATATGGACTTTTTTCAGATATCGACATCAGTCCGATATTCGAATTTTAGCCGATATTATAACCGGTATTTATAATATATTTACACATGAATATTTCCTTGATTTTCTTTTGGCTGTTACTCATTAAGCAAAATATCTGAGGATGCTGACTGTATAGTTATGTATGCAGTTCTATTCTTTCTTGGGGTTTCTCAGTGTTATACACTTAATTGTTCTTGTTGCTGCCTGTACCAATTCAAGACTTAAAAAAAAGTTTCCTACCTTTTTAAAAGGAAGGTTAAAAAATAAAATGAAATTAAACCATTTTTCCTTTGAGTAATCGTCAGGTCTGATTTAACTGTTTTATTGTTTATTTAAGAAATTCAATATATATATAATAACCATAAATGCTAGATTGTGTCTGGCTCTGCACTCCCAGCAGAGCTAGCTTTAGCTTGGTCAAATTCCCCATATTCAGCCGCGTGATTCTGTTTCAAATGTCTAAACAAATTTGTTGTTCCGAGTGTTTTCGGAGTTGTTCCTTCGTGGCTTACTTTCGTCATGAATTTTGCAAACAGCACTCACTGTGAAGAACCAGAATGCTGAAGACATGGCTGTAACCGAAATAACACTCTATCACCGCTCCCTCACTAGTACTGTGCTACATAGGAAGAGACTATTTAGTGTACTAAGTAGTGGCATTGAAGCATAACTGAAATCTAACACTTCCTCGTCATCAGCAGCTGTCAGCAGCAAATTATAACCATAGTTTAATATAGTAAAATCATGATAATAAAGACTATTATAGCAAAAAAAATCGACTTGAAACCGGAAAATAAAGTGAGGTGAGTTCTAGGAAAAAGAGCATTATTATTGGTGCAGCGACAAAAGGCATGAAGACAACTGATAGAACCTTACAGTCCAAGCAGTTGTGGGTTAAGGGTCTTGCTGAAGGACCCAACAGCGGCGGCTTGGTGTCATAGGTGGGATTTGAACCCAGGATCTTCTGGTTCACAATTCATTGTTTCATCTGCCATCACAGTCCAATACAACAGGTTCCACCAGTTCCGAATCTGATAGTCAGTCCTAAAACCCTATTAATCGCATTAGGTCTCCAGTCCAGCATCAGAGCACCCCAAAGCCCTGTTCCCTATAACACCTAATCACAGGCTGCCCTCTCTATCTCTCTCAGTCTCTCCAGTTCACATCTGCAACGTATTTGGTAATAGCATGTGCTTGAGAAAGGGCCAGCACCCTCTATCCTCACAGGGAAATGTGGTTGGAGAGATTTGAAATAACATATTAGAGTGCAGTGAGTAAACCTTTTAGGAGGTGTATGATACATTAAATAAACCCTCGCGCTTTTCAAATAAACTCCCGTTTCCTTGAAGAGATGGAAAAAAAGCGTCGCTTCCCGAACAATTTGTGTATGAGCACAATCTCCGGTAAAGTCCCACACTTGGAAGTCTTATTTCCCCTCTTCTGGCTTAATCCCCGAGACACATTTTCTTCCTCCCCTAACGGCGTTTATTTTCTTAGAGCCGATTTTATTTAATGTACTTATTTGCGGACGGGCAGCTGTTTATCTGCGATAGTTAATGCCGCACCGGGAGGCAGCCGGGCCGCAGTGAGAGGATCCTGGGAGGCCCATTGTCTCTGTAATGTCATTACATGTACAGGCTCTTGAGAGCTGTAGGGGCTGCCTGGGTGAGATACAAGCTCTGACAAATGGCTAGCACTGGTGACCATCCAGCACGCATCCGGATGACTGACCTACGACAGAGAGCTAGTCCGATGGAAGTGGGATTTTGGGAATGAGGGTCACATATGTTTAATAAAGCTCATAATATAGATCCTGTTCTACAATATCTCATGAGTGTCCACACCGAGTGTGAAGCAGATCTTCGATGGAAATGATGGGTTTTGGTGACCACTTTACATTACATTTACAGCATTTAGCAGACGCCCTTATCCAGAGCGACTTACCATCCAAGCAAGGGCCTTGCTCAAGGACCCAACAGTGGGATTTGAACCCTGGACCTTTTGGTCCATAGTCCAGTACCTTAACTACCACCACCACAGTCCCAATATGTACAGTTATTATAATGCATGCATATAGACCTGAGCTTATATCTTAATTAGATCTCATATCATTCATTCCAACTTGATTCTATTCTAAGATATCTGCTGAATGTCCACACCGAGTGTGAAGCAGATCTATGGTGGAAATTGAGTCATAACCACTTTAATGTGTGCTTTTATTATCAATGCGTGCATGTAGATGTTTCATCTTCAAAGGCAAACGTTAAAGCATTTACATATTGCAACGTTTACATTTCATATTTTAGTCAGTTAAAGCTACTGTAGATCAAGTCGACCATAATCTTACTATAATTAGTGGACAAAAACTAGACTAAAACCAAAAACAATTCAGATGACAAAATTATGACTAAAACAAAATCAAATTTTGCTGTCAAAATAAACACTGCATGACACAAAATTGAACGTCACTGAACTTCTTAGTTTGTTATTTTTATATCTTTCAGGATCAATGGCTGTTCGCGACAGAAACGAGGTAACATCGATACTAATCAGTCACATTCACACCAGGCTAATTTAGAGTGACTAATTAACTTAAGGCTTTGGGATGTGGGAGGAAACCGGAGTACCCAGAGTAAACCCATGCAGACACAGGAGAACATGCAAACTCCACACAGGCCGAGTCCAAGGTCAGGACTGCCCAAACCCTCCCACCAATCACCTCTATCACTTTCCTATATTGTGTATATATGTTGTTTTTACCTTATGTTTATCATTAGTATTAGTATTACTTTTACTCTTTATTCTTATTACATTGATTCTTTGAATCTCTCAGTCTTTGTTACTCAGTCATATTCTCCCTCGTACAGTCCCCAGAACAGCTGCTTTACATTTCACTGCACTTTTGGACCAGCTACAAATGCATGTGTCAAATAAAGATCTTGAATCTTGAATCTAACCGCATGCAGCACCGTCCAACCCTGTCTCGAATTAAATAGTTAAAAAAAAAAAACAGTAAACTTTTATTTTGGCATACTCTTGGGACACAAATATTGAAAAAAAATCGAGTCTTGGTTAATTTGGCTTATGTCAGGTTGTTTTTTGTAATGCTAAATGTTATTTATGATACCCGACCCGTTGCAGAACCCGGTGCTTTCTGGGTATTCTTCTTCGTCGTTGCTGAACGCGTGCTTAAATGAGTGCATGCATATTCCATTTGCATTGCAACAGCAATTCAGAGTGGCATTCTGAAAATACACCCATATGTTCCGAAATGGTCTCACCTAACGCGACCCCCGACACCAGTGGACAGAGAAACAGGAAACACACACACACAAATACTGTCACAAACACAGAATCTGAGGGAAGGATATGACATCAGCAACCACAGACAATCAAAGGTGTAAAGGTGCTTCCTTTCCTAAACTGTTCCAGAGAGCACAAAATGGGAACCAAAACTCCTGCGCTTCCTTCTCCCGGCCAAAAGAAGAAAGCAAAAGAACTGAAGAACAGAAAGAAAGAGAGCTGAGGCCGCCGCCGCCACCGCTGACCATAAACAAACGGCTGCGATCTGATGCAAGCGCTGGAGGCAAAGGCTTGTGGGACGGTTCGTGACAAGCGTAACGCTCGGATACAGATTGAACGTCCAAACCAAATTCCCCGACACCGGTGGATTTGAGTACTACAAATATTGACCGGGAAACCGAAGGGTCTGTATTTTCACAGATTGTAATCCGACCCTGTGCGAGAACCCTTCAAATTCAGAGAAGTTACAATGACTGACTTTATTAGCATGGAATTACCGACGGACTGCGTTTCTTCAGCCTGGCGTCGGGTGAATAGGTCTTTTCAGGTGCTACCTGAGATTAGGCAAAGCAGAGGTCTCATTTACACCGCACAGTGCGTCCTTTCAGGGCTCCTGCGCGGCGATCAGCTGTGCGCTAAAATGAAAAGCATTCTCGAGGAGCGACCTCTCTGTGAAACAGCTGCAAGCCTTTGTATTTTAGCAAACCAGAAGTAGTCCATGTTTATTCTCTGCTGATCACCAGGCCCAGAAGGGAGGCTCTAAGACGAGAAAACACGCTGCTCCTGCACTTAGCTTGTGGAGAAAAAAGCGAAACAAATCTAGTGATCATTTCTGACCTTGTTTTAGCAAAACGTCAGCACGTACAGGAGTGGAAAAAGCAATGAAAGGGTGCTGACAGCGCTCTTGTCCTACACGTAGTCAGTAAACAGCAACTGTGGCCCACCAGAGGCACACGGGGGCAGGTGAGAGCCGTCTGTCAATTAGCCATTTGCAAAGCGGCTCAAGGATGACGCGGCTCGACACAACGTGTCAACTCAGGAGGGGCAGGGACGAGGCAGCTGCTCGCAGATACACAGCAGGAAAGCTTTGCAAAGCCTAACAAGGAGCTAATCCACTTTAGACCAGGGAACCCTTAGTATAAAGGGTGTCTATGCAGAAAACTATCGGCATTAAGACGTGTGTATCAGTGCACACGCCAAAACATATCAAAAAGTTAGCTTACTGCACTAAATGGAAATTTATATAGTGCTTATGTAGTGCGACAGAGCATTGTCTCAAAGAAGCTTCACCAAAATCTAGGCCCACAACCAAAACAAGCCTGGCACGACAGTGGCAAGGGTTAAAAAAAAACATGGGAGGTCCAAGACTCTAAAAGGGACTCGACCTCCTTGGGCATCGTAGATGAAATACGTAAGAATTAAACTGTGTTAGCTAATGAATAAGGTTTTAGTCATGTCTGCATTGTGTAACTAAAATGGCACCACAGTAGCACTTATAAATGGAGGGTGACCACAGTGGACACATTGTGTAACCATAACCAACGATTATGCAGCAGGGGCGTGCAGTGCATACAGTGGGTACCCCTTCTGCTACCCAAGGAACGCATAGTAAAATGACCACACTTAGACCCGACTTTAAATTATCGAATGGACTTCAAAATATAAATACTTCCCATTTTACAATGGCCCGATTTATGATTTCTACTTTCGCTGACAGTAAACATAAATGCACATCGAGCAGACTCGGAAAGCCATAAGTAGGATCACTCATTTCTCATTTATACTGTATGCCTGGGCAGCCAAAACGTCAAGGAAACACCAAACTCACCAGGCTTATTTGAAGATAAAGTCCAACTTCTGCTGCAGAAAATGGTCTATTACTCTGTAAGTAGACTTGGCTGACATTGTTGAATCCTTGTTTCCTTGCGAGTCTCCATTTGACGTTACACAGCCAAATTAGCACGCGCTAGACAGTGACTCGTGAACGACAAAAAGGTGGCACCTTCTTCAGTATGCTGAGAAGGGGTTAGACAGCTATGGGCCAGCTAATGTAGTGAAAATCATACATCTATTGGTCAGATTTCTTGTCCTTTTGTTTACAGACTGCCTTTAGCAAACCCTTCAAAATATCAGAAGGGGCACACAGGCACGTAGAGAAGCCATTCTAATGAGCAGTTTTGTTTGGTTAGTAGCAAACAGTCTCAGTCATATTCATCCTATAGCAGCCAAGGAAATGCAGAGTAGCATTTTGAGTTGGATAAGGCATTTGATTTGACTTTATTGTGAAATAAATATTTATCATATTTTGTGTGCTACCCATTCTCTGAGGGGTTAGAAGGGCCTGACTGTATGTAGGCCAGGCAAGGCTGTGGGGTAACTGTGGGTGTTGTCAAACCTTTACAGGTAAGACTGGAAATGTGAGCCCAAAATCAACACGTTACGATATCCGCTACAGCTAATTGTAATTCTGACGATAAACAGAAAACCGGGGGGATTATTTTTTGGGGATTTTACGTATATTTTCATACACATCGCCTGAGCTGTTTAGCTAATCATGCCCCCATGACGGGACAAAAAAAAAAACCCTGAATGAGTAATCGGGGCAGATTCTTATAGCACAACTTTGAGGAAGTGTTCTAGGTAAAACAACAAAAACGAATGGGCAGTTCTTAGTAGCAGAAGGTATTCTCTACTATATTATACTTTTGGTTGACTTCATGGTAGACGATATATAAAGAAAAGAGAACTGAAATTGTTTTGGTCGGGTTTTGGAAAAAAAAAAAAAAGAGAAAGTAAGGAAGTCGTGGGCAGAAATCATTGAGGTCCCGATCAAGTTCTCCACCATAAGAAAAATGCTGAATGTGCAATTGAATTTGTTTTACAGGAACAGTAGTGTACGCGTCTTCAAACATTTGACTAAGGAACCACAACTGTGCTTCCCTTCAAACATCTGCGAGAAGAGTGTTTATCAGCAAACGTCTAACCACCACCACGTCACGCAGAGCGATTCAAAGTCAAGGTGCAGCCGCAGAACGGCATGAAAATGAACACAAACTTATTCCTTGACCAGTAAACAGGCGGCTAACATAGCAATGCTCGAACCCCAACCCCCTCCCTAGTGCTCAAACAAGAGACCTGACAAAACCGGGCAATTATGTTATCCGGCGAGAACCAGAGCGTGAGCCGTGTTCAGGGGTCAGAGGGGTGTTGAGGGGTTGAGGCATGTCTGCAGGCCTAGATGATCCTCTGATTATTTCATCGCACTTCTTCTTTTTTTCCATCACGCTCTTCCTCCTCGTCTCCCTCTCCACCTCGGCGCTCTAATCAGACTAATTAAAAGCTTTGTTCATTTGGAAATCTCCGATGACAATTTGTTTCACCCTACCCTACAGCGGTCCTGTGAAAAAGAGAATTAAATTTGATCTTCTGACAGCAATTATTAAACGCTCCCTCCTGGCTTCAATTAAGCCCAGAGGCTAACACGGCTCAGACACTGAGAGCGGGTGCCAACATACTTCCTTCTCACTTTTGCCTTTCCTCTTTTTTCCAGTTGTCATTTTTTTCAGTGGCAAAGCAGTACGGTAAGCCGCTCGATATTGTGATATACTGAAATCACGTTTTAACTTCTTTATTAAAGCCAGATAAGAGGGGAGAAGGAGGGGAAAGGGAAGTTAAGCAACCTCTTCTTTATCCTGATCAAGCAGCACGGACGGCCATTGCACTTGCTGCTGAGTAATCTTTCAGTAAAGAAGGAATCAGTTTAATTCTTGTTACCAGAAATTTTTTTTTGTTTCAGGTTTCGTTACAGTGTGTCCACAGTGGCCAAAAATAATCCAGTCTGTTTTTACGAAAACAACCTTACATCTCTTGGAGTGTTTTAGCGTGGTTATTTAAGATGGTGGCTCCCAGTCTTTTTTCCTTGGAGCCATCCCTACGAGTAAAATCAAACATAAGCTTATTAGATATATTTTAAGTAATTTAATATACAGATTTTTTTCCCCCAATAAGTGTTCTAATTTGATTTAACATATGCAAATTGATTTTTGACAAACTCAGAGCACCTCAGAGCAGACAAAGCCTTGCCTGCGATGTTTGGCGCCCCCTAAGGGCCCCTTAAGATGTGGTGAAGCTGCAACAGAACATTTTGTTTACAAATTGAAACCTCTATTTCTAGGAACGTCTTTAACTGCAGGGGACTATTTCTTGGTTTAGAAACGTATACAAGAAAATGTGCATTGTTTTGCAGTGTTTACACTTCAGAAATAAAAAACAACTGTCCTTTATCGAATGTAAAATCGATAATCGTGAGAAAATCAAATTGAGTGCGTTGGTACACCCCTGGTGGGCAATGTTCAGCCCTGTTGGACTCTGCTGGTGATGTCATCTGAAACTAAATCTGAGCTTACTGTGAGTAAACCCAATGATCAGGTGGTCATCAACAGCCTTTTTCGAAAGCTTCCTAAGTGGAGTGATAGATATGAATCGTTACACTTTTAACAGATATAAAAGGTGTCCGCCGATTTTTTCTCACTCGACACAGAAACTTAATCTGAGACAGAGTGATGAAAAAGGAAGGCGTAGCACTTTAACAAGGATGTCCTTCATAGCTTCGACCTGAGCTTTTCTCTCTCGCTCTAGCTCTCCTTCTCTCTCCCTCTGGTCCCAAAACGCTGTACAGAAACTAAGTAACCCAGATCCGAGAGGAAAGAGGCTGCAAACTCTCCCTCAGTTAAAAGCTGTACAGTCATCCCGCCGCCTCCAGGTTTTTTTAACGTGATGTCAGAGTCATTTCGGCGTTACCACAAGCTGATTGGGCTGATTGTTGCGAACAGCGCTGAGCTGTTGATGTCTTGCATCATTAAACTCTGATTGTTTCAGTTGGGGTTTGTCTAAACAAGAAGGCCACCATTTTCTCTTCCTCCCCGTCGTCCTTATCTTCCATTTTTGTTCTTGCTTTCTTGCTATGCTATTTCCTGTCCAACAACAATGGGGCTGGATGGAAAAAAAACAGCCAGGCTCATATCCTCCTATCCGTATTTGTTTGTAGAATTTGCAATGGCATTTTGTCAGGGAGGAAACTTAGACTGATATCTGCAAAATCAACCACCATTAATGGCTGTGCATCTGGAACTAAAGGGTACAAATCACAGGTGAAGCTTCATATACAGGGGACAATTCTGTACTTGAAAGATCTGTGTCCAAATACAGGAAGTGCTAACTAGCAATGTGAGGACATAACTATTTCATATCCTCTGCATTTACATTTAGTCATTTAGCAGATGCTCCCATCCAGAGCGACGTACAATGGATACAATCCAAGCAACTGTTTTAAGGGCTTTGCTCAAGGTTTCAACAGTAGCAGCTTGGCAGAGGTGGGATTTGAAAACTGAACCTTCTGGTCCACAGTGCAGTAACCACTGGGCCACCACAGTCTCGTCATCTTTTCTGCATATCCATTGCAGGGTCACAGTGGCAGAAGGGCAAGCAAAGAAGCCCAGGTGTCTCTGTCCCCCCGCAACTTCTACCATCAGATCCCCAGGCACTTAACGGGTCTTGGGCCTACCTCAGGGGCCCCCTCCCAGTTGGCCATGCCTGGTATATGTTCTTGACAGATGCCCAAAATGCTTCAGCTGGCACCTCTAATGCAAAGGAGCAGCGGTTCTGCTCCTAGCTCCTCCAGTATCACTGAGCTCCTCACCATTTGGAGTAGCAACATGCCGAAGAAAGCTCACAGTCTCGCTCTTTTGTTCATTACCCAAAGCTCATGACCATAGGTGAGGGTGGGGATCTGTAATTTAATATATTTTTAACTGAGTTAACGAGACTCAACAGCCTGGCAAGCAAGGTAGCTCACCAGTCCCGGCCTCGGGACTTTGGTAGCCTAGCGGTTAAGGTACTGGATCCCAAATCAAATCCCACTGTTGGGTCCTTGAGCAAGACCCTTATCCCACAATTGCTTGGATTGTAAGACTGTATCAATTGTAAGTTGCTCTGGATAAGGGTGTCTGCTAAATGCTGTAAATGTAAAATGTAAAATGTCAAGACCAGTCTGCGAAGCCTGGTTTGCTTCCTATCTTCCCAACGTGGTCAGGCCTTTCTCTCAACAAGCCATCGATGGCAAGTTTCTGGTATGCGCTCATGGCTCGACCAGTAAAAGCCCATAAAGCAACAAGCATTAAGTCATGAAACTGCTCTAGAATTTGGAATAAATGCTACGTTACCCCCAGGCCCATGGTTTAAAGTGTGAAGTAAGAAACAAGGCATCCCCCAGGGGCAAACCCACATCTAAGCCTCTCATTATGGAACCGGCACCCCCTCCTCCCTTCTCTGCTCCCCCGGCCTCGTGTGTTTGTAGTGGTGAGAGGAATCGGCAAACGTCGCAAACACCAGGCACGCTCCATTCCGGCAACAACTCGGGCTGACCTCATCAAAGCAAGCCCTCATAATTTGTCACAGAAAGCAACCAATTAAGATGCGTTAAGGGAAGAAGGAGGCTCACGAGGAGAGGGGGGCAACAGGGTGAACGGGTGCTGGGATAAACCAGAGAAGATCGACTTTGATTAAAGAGTCCACACAGCTGCGGTGAATCAAACCGGCCCAAAGTTTTAAAGGAGGAACCCTCAAGACACAAGAGAGCGGAGAGGAGAGGCGAGGCAAGACGAGGAGCGTCGTCGGCCTGATTTGATATACTGCGTCGACGTTTAGCCGGAGTATAAAGTATTTTATCTCGCTTCTCCTTCCAAAGCTGGCGTTCTGTTCCATTTTTTAGGAGTAGCTTGTGAAAGGTGGTGTTTTTTTGCCTTGTTGTTAGATACATCAGCAGGGTTTGGGCACATTTGCATAGCCGCCACTGCTGTGTGTTTCTCATGTCTCGCAGCTGTGGCAGACGAGTTTTTTTCTCGCATGTGATCACAAAAGGGTGACAGGGAAAGTTGAGGTCTTTGGGTGTTTTTGCCAGGCTGATGCATGGCACCGAATTATGCGTCTTCTTCCTTTGGTGACGGCTCCGTGAAGAAGCAGATCTGTTTAAAGGCAAAGACGGCTACTAGGTCTCAGGTTTTGGGGAAGTATCAAAAATAATGAGCCTACTAATTACTGTTATTCAGACTCTAATCGCTAGCTCTCGCCGAATACCGCCTGTTTCGCGATCGGCCTGATAACGCGGAGAAAGAAAACAAGGAGTGGCAAGTGCCTACGGCCAATGGTGTATAAATCAACTGTGTATATATGTGTGTTTTGGATCCTGCTCCAGAAGCTTATCCTGACCATCTTTGCTACTTTTTTGTTTTTTTCGCTCTCTTTGGGAAAGTGCAGGCTGCTCAGCGTTGAAAGGGGGGAGGGAAGCTGGTTCACAAGGCCTCAGCCACTCAGCACAGAGACGTACACCAATTCCCTCAGCACCCTCTCCAGCTGCACCGTTCACATAACCTCGCCTGTCCCCTTCGGCTAATGATAGCAGAACCCGGCTCTCCCTTGTCTTCCTCTCCAGCTCTGGCTCCCTCGCTTCTCCACTCTTGCACCCACACTCCCTTTCCCCACTGCTGGGCACATATCGCTCCTTCCCTCCTGTCTGAACTTTGCTTTTCATGAGAGGGTCTTTTCCGAGCTCTGGGCCCTCGTTTCTGTTTCTGGGCCCTGAGGAACGTCCCGAGGCCGTCTGACCTCACGATAGAGTAAGACGGAGAAAGAGAGAGCTGGAGAGAGTACTCCCTACCGGTACCATCCTTTCCTCCATCCAATCCCTCGCTCTGTCTGGGTCTGCTCCTGGCTCCGGGGCTTGGACCGACGCTCCTGCTGCGCATTATCCCAAATAAACAACTCATTACGTGTGTAATTAACCGAGGGCTCTATTGCAACAGCAGAAGCTAATCCACTCTAGCGTTTGTGGAGGAGGAAGATCTGTTCGCGACGCTGTTTCCGTAGTCTCCCAGACGAAAAGGAGGCCAATTGAAATAAAATGGATTTTCAAATCAATCCTTGCCCCACAAAAATTCTTTCCTCCCCTTCCAATATTTCTCTCTGCGTGCGCTCTGTCGCATAGGCTAATCCCCCGAGATTTTTGCGTTGCTCTTCCTTGTTTTCGCAACCCTCTCAGAAATGGGTCATCAACAGGCTGCGTGGCAGCGTCTGCGAAGGAGAAACCGCGGCGCTCTCTGCTCACGAGCTTTCTGCGAGTGGCCGGCTAATCGAATTGAGCTGTCACAGGCACATTAACAGCTCGGCCAGAGTCAGATAGGAAGATGTGGGGGTAGATGGGCGCTTAATTAGCATCGGAAGATAATATATTCTCCTGAACAATGAGCCATGGGAAGAACTTCACTTTCCTTGTTAAAGATCAGATCGTGGTCATTAAGAGGACCACAGAGCCCTCCTCCTTTTAACAAAGGTCATACGGCGGTGCTTGTACCATTTTCCCAGAGAACACGGTTCCAGCCCGGTTCAAACCTGGATCCACACCGATCCACGTGCCATGTCTGTTCCTGGGTAGCAAAACGAGATATCACTTTGACTCTGACAGGTCAGAGGCAGAGCAGCTGAATTACTCACTGCGTTTCAGTCCAACTTCCTGTGCCTCAAAAGCAGTGTGCTGACTTCGGTACACATCATAACAAATGTGTAACCCTGGATACGCGAGATGTTTTTGTTCCCCACTTGCTTACGGATTGAACTGAAAGCAGCGTTGCCGGGAAGTTCGCGAGGCCCGGGTCCAGTCTTATCTAACAGTCTTTTTCTACCAGTTCTGAACCCGGAAGCCAACCTCGCAAACACGCCAACAGAGCATGAAGAATGCTATTTTTATATCCTGATCGTATAATTAAAGTAATTACATAAACGAACAAGAACCAAACAGGCTTTAACGATTTTGATCCAATCGCCATGTCACAGTTCTAATTTGACACCTACAGGCTCTCCGCGATTGGTCTGAAACTGTTTATGAAGTGCGCTCCGAGCGTACGCACGAAGCTCGCTTAATGTGATGTAATTTCTTGCAACGATGGCAGCGTATTGTCATAGTACCCACATCTAGTAGACGAGCAGTGACTGAGCATCTGATTTCAGTTCACAGAGCGTACTCATTTAATGCACTGCATATGTAAGAAGACTCGGGGCAAACATGGAACTGTTGCTTCTAAGTCATTGTTCGTTTTTAGAAACCACCATAAACACAGGAGGAACTGTTTTATAGGGTTGTGAAAGAAAAAGGTGTAGGGTTCAAGAAATGGTGAGTGTTTGTGTCTGTCTGTTTAAAGGAAATGTATTCATGTTACCTGATGTTACTCCTTAAATTGTGGGGTAAACTGATAAATTGGGATAAATGAGAAAAAGTCCACTGAAGAATCACATCAGAATCAGAATAAGAACAATACGGAATAATGCTCTAAAGTTTGGTTTTGTAATCATCACGTTTTTAAATGTAACCCAGCTTCTCTGGCACTTATTCTTGTGTCCAGACACCAGTTACTCACAGGACTAAGGGATCGTCTTTTCTTTAAAGCTTTACCACCCAAATACCTTCAAAAAAGTACAAATTGTACAAATGAAGGTGCTCTTGGTTCAAGTCCTGAGGATTCACTGGGAGATACACCAGTATTAAAGTGAAGTGTCATGATATGGATTTTTCCATACCGTGGATACCGTGATAAACCCAGAAACAGAGACACTTTAATTACTCATGCACACAAGACAAAGTACACATAAACATCTGCAACGGGCAAACACACGAAAAAGCAAGATTTTCCACTGCAATTACCATTATATTATGACTCTATAAGTTAACAAATGGCATTTGGAAGTTATTAATAATACAAAATGTCTCATTTATTAATTTTTTTGTATATCATAATATTATATCGTTACCATATTGATAGTGGAAACTATCATGATGTGAAGTTTAACTCATATCGCCCACCCCTTGTTCCCAGTGGTGTGTTAAATAAATGTAAAATGAAATACAATGTGCATATCTATTTCTATAAGAGCCTACTGTACGTGTAATTGTGTGAAGTTTAAACACGATAACAAATTTTATCATTAAAAACTAATAAAGACAATGATTAAAACAGCTTGTGGTCCAACCTACCTCGCAAGAGAAATTTCAAAAAAGCTCAGATCATATGATATTTGTGGATGTTCTACTGGCTTTGTTATCGCACTAAACGTCACTAGGGGTTTCTTGAGGGGGCTTCTGCATGATGCAATATTCTGCCAACTCTTAAAAGCATTCTAACATCTCAACCTTCTACAGTCTATCATACATATACATATAAATAAATATATATATAAATAAATATATATATATATATATATATATATATATATATATATATATATATATATAAAAATGCTCAAAAAAAATAAAGGGAACACACTTAAACAACACAACATAACTCCAAGTGTGTGTATATATATATATATATATATATATATATATATATATATATATATATATATATATATATATATATAAAATAGAGTGGTGGAAATAAAAAAATAACAAAATAACAAAAGTTTAAAACAACTTGGGGTCCAAACTCCCCAATATGGTACAAATCAAAAAGCTCAGATCATATGATCTTTGTGGATCTTGTACTGGCTTTGTAATCAACATGTTTTGTTGATTTTGTAAAAGAATTTATCACTAGTGCTGAGGGAACAGACATAAAACTGAGTGTTTTTGTTGTAATAAATTTAGCCATGTTCTAAGACAAAAAAAAAACAAAACACTAGGAGATCAATTATAAAGGGTCCATACCTTTTTAACACTGCAAATGTATATATACATATATATATGTAAATGTATGTGTATATATATATGATATTTTTTGTCTTAGAATATATATAAATATTTAGTTTTTGGAAAAAGTTTTTAAAATTTAGTTTTTAAAAAATATTTAGTTTTTGGAAATGTTTTCTATCTATCTATCTATCTATCTATCTATCTATCTATCTATCTATCTATCTATCTATCTATCTATCTATATATCTAAATATATATATATATATATATATATATATATATACACACACATTTTTTATTTACTTGGAGTTATATTGTGTTGTTTAAGTGTTCCCTTTATTTTTTTGAGCAGTGTATGTGTGTATATATATATATATAAAACCGGAGACAAAAGTCTAAGACCACTAGAAGTGTTATCATAAAAAAACTCTAAAACCTATAAGCCAGTTAAAACCAGCTTGGGATCCAAACTACCTGACAGGGTAAAATCCAAAAAGCTCAGATCATCTGACCCACACATTTGTGGATGTTGTACTGGCTTTGGCATCGCACTAAACTTCACTAGGGGTTTCTTTAGGGGGCTTCTTCGTGATGCAGAACTCTGCCAACTCTTAAAAGCATACCGGACGTTCTTTTTGTCATACTTTCCAAACTGCCTTAATAGGTCATACTTTGAAAAGGAGAAAGAAATGAAGCTTTACTTCAGCTTTTCTGTGACCAAACGACTCCAACAGGCCAACAGGCCCGGGACTGCAAAACACTAACACTGAGCATGTGACACTGCGAGTAATTTTAGATAGAAATGCAGAATTGCTCTGCAATTCTATTCAATCCGCGTCATTAAAAAGATATTCAGCTTATTTGGCTGTACTGGCTGCACTGCGGAAAGCAGAGGGAACCAGACGGGGAGAGTCACGAGTGCTCGATGTTAATGGGTCTTAGGTTGAAAGAGTCTCTGCATGTATCCCCCGAACTATTTATAAACCCATGAGCCGGGTCCAAAAATAAAACAGGATCCGCATTTAGCTCCAAACAATAGCCTGAGCTCATGCAGGTAGGAATAAAAGGGCCGGGCTAAGTGTGGCCTGACATGAGGGTCAATCCGATGGCTGGGCTATTTGTGTCGGGATGCCGTTTAGGAAGCGAGCGAGGCCCGCGCCACGCCTGTGTGACTTGCTCTCTGACATAGGAGCTCCCCCCATTGTTAGGGCTGAACATACAAGCCCAAACGCACACACATGCAAACACACACACACACACACACACACACACACACACAGAGACAAGGTTATTTGTTTTTCCACTGAAGCCGAGAGGAGCAGCTGCAGGTGAATAAAACCACCCCCGCAAGTCCACTCATACGGAGACAAGCAAGGTTCTTCTCACTTTCATATCTCTCGCCATCTCTGTCTTTAGTTCTTTTTCTAGCCACTCCTTCTCCTCTACACTCTCCGAGCAAACCTTGAAGTTTCAAATGAAGTGCTCCTCTCATTCATTATGCATACAACTCCTTACTGCACATTTCCTCTCTCTCTTTCGGTCTCTCTCTGCCTCTTTCCTTCTCTCCTTTTCCAGACAGTGCATCTGTAATAAAATTAATGACATCATTGGCTGCACTTTGGAGGAACTACTGGAAGAAAAGTCATACATCAAAGTAAACACACTGTCCTGCGCGACAAGAAAGGAATAAAAGAAAAAAAAAGGCTCGCAGAAAAAGAGACATCTTTAATAAGCCATTTGCCCGCTCTTTCTCCGTCGCTCGCTTAGACAAAGCAAAGCAAGTAATGATGGACAAGTAAATGGGCGGTAAGACTTTAAGGCAAGGCTTTGAAGGACAGAGTGCGAACCAGCGTCGATCGACTCAGAGCCGAGCCTTTAAGCACTTTCTCGGTCCTCAGAATAGACTGGAGACCAGAAGTTAAATGAATTACAAGCCTCGCCGAGCGTGTTTGCGTTCACACCGATAATGGGACCATTATTATCGAGGCTCTCTGGATGTTCAAGTGGTCAAGTAAACAGAATATTCTGATGTCTCAGATCAGTAACGCAGTTATCGGATTTCGTGAAATCTGATCGAGCCGCCTGAATTTTCCCCAGTAATCAGGTTTCTCACTGTGTGTACACTCTTGTTTGTGTTTCTATAAACATGCAGACAAACCATTTCGGGTGTAGTACATGATTTGGAATCCAGCCTCAAAGCTGGCATCATGTGGCAATTTACAGACTCAGTGTGGACCAGCAACTCAACAGCAGATTCGATATAAAATAATACCCTCTAATCATTTGTTTTTCTGACCAAACGGCACAGCTATAAAAATAGGATCTAAACTGTCATTCTTCAAGCTGCTAAAAGTTGCAATGTTTCCATATCACGGGTGGAAAATACAGGAACAGGTTCACTACTTCTAGAGACTGAAATGGATCCAGAAGCAGCTGAACATGGAAACAACACAAGCGCTGAGGGAACAGACATAAAACTGAGTGTTGTAATAAAAGTCAGTGATGTTCTGAGACTAAATATACTCATGGATCAATTATAAAGTGCCACGACTTTTTAACATTGCAAATATGATCTTTTTCTAACAGATTTTTACAGTAGGAGCCAAATGTCTAAGACCACTAGAGAAACCAGGCTAACCCTAAACCCTAACCCCTGGTCTTAATCCTAACCATAATAGGACTCACAGTGCAGTGCATGATGACCCAAAACACATCTCAAAGCTTCATAACAACTACCTGAAGACCAGATCTAACCCCATCAAGCATTTATGGGGGCACTTGAAGACCAAGAAAGCCTCCTTAACATCACGCGACGCCCTTTGGAACACGGATCATCAAACATACGCAATATAAATAAATGAATCAATTCCAAAACTGATTCATTTTTTTAAAGATTCGACTTGAAATTGTTATGCTGATCATTTGCCGGTGACTTGGATTGAAAAACATAAATTAGAGAATGCAACAGACATTTAGCCTCCAGTGTATACATACGTATGTGTGTGTGTGTGTGTGTGTGTCTACACATTTATGACCTCTTAATGACAGTTCATCCCGTCTTATCTTATCTGCTGCATCACAACACTTTATTCTGACGTTTCTGACGGAGCTCCCTCCCTCAAGAACAAAACATTTTTAAATGCTAAATATAATTTTCGGTGGTACTTTTCTAAGACACAGCACATGCTATCTGGTGTGCCCGAGTGCGTTAGTGCGTTTCTGTGATGGAATCTGCTCTGCTAGAGAAATGAGCAGAGCGTACGAGTCCACATTTGTTCATCAGCTCTGTTCTCTACAGACAAACAGAGCACTATTATGCTAGGTAGAATGTAGAGAAAGTGTATCCAGGGGAGCGTTTTGGATACAGTCCATAACTGTGGGTACTTCACAAGGTCAGGCGGTGAAAATGCGATAACAGTGTCGATTATCTGCGTTAACTTTGACAGTCCGAATATAAATAAAGCTATTTTTTGGGCAGTAGCACAGCTTTCGCCTCACTGCTGGAATATGGACAATAGAAACAGCTTTCCCACTTGTGGAGACTGACAGAAATGTGATTACTGATCGACTTATGTCGACTCGGCTTTCACGTTCTACTCGAGTTATTGCCTGAATCTGATTTCTTGCCCTTGAATCAATATCACTTTAAAGCCATCACTGACGCTACGTTGAAAATAATCTGAAAGAAAACCTGCTCTTAATTAACCAAATCAGCGCGTGATTAAAAAAGATTTAGGCAAGATGCCCATGAAACGTTGCTCTATCTGTGCAGGGATTTAAGCCTAAAACAGTCTGCAGGCGAGTGCCAGGAGCAGAAGCCGAAACAGGAGCAGGGCTCATTTGATGGGCCGCGAGGTGACAGCCTGTTGAAGGGCCTGTACCGCAGCCACCCCAAACACAAAGGCCTGAAGTGTCATAACGCCAAGCCCTCTCGTGCCTCTCCTCCTCTGCCTCCTTTGCTGAATTTTCACCCTCTTCCTTCCCTACCCCCGCTTCCAACTCGTCCACTCCCGAGCATCCCTTCCCTCGCGCCTTATTGGCTTCTTGTTTTTTCCCCTCCGACGTCGTGCTAATGAGAGCGGAGTACAGAGAGAGATAAAATCACCCTGTCGCGGCCCTTTTGAAAGCCCGTCCGAAAGGCCTCCACCTTCCGAGCCCATTGTGGAGACAGGATCTGCTAAAAATATCGGCGCTGGGCGGCTTTTCAGATGGATGCCGCTCCCGGCCGGGACACAGAGGGCCCTCTGCCCCCCTCCTGCAAGTCCCACCAGAGGATGTTACAGAGTGACAGGGCAGTGCTGCCCCCACTGACAAAGATAAATTACATTTGCTGGAAAATATTTCACCCCCCCCAAACCCACCCCTTTTTTTCCTCCTTCCTCCCATACTGTACTTCCCTCAGCGTCTTGCCCCCCCTCCTTTTTTTTAGAGTTTCAGCCTTTCCCGGGGCAGCACCGCGATAAGGACGCAACACCCAAAGACAGCACCGTGGGAGTACAGGCTCCCTCGTTGAAGGGCTGCACTTGACAAACACTTGGCCGAGCCTATGTAGGACTGGCGGTCCTGGGTGGCTTCCTGTGAGCGCCTGGAATCGGCGTTAAAGTCGGCAGCTTTTCTCGAAAGCTATATTTAGGCCAAAGTCTCTGGACTTCGTCTGAGCTATTTTTTTTTGGTTTATTTCAGGTACACAAAAATAAAGCGAGCAAACATCTACGCGGGCTCAACTGGAAACCTGGCGCCTTTAATTAGCGGACGCTCTCGCTGACATTCAACACATATACGCACGACTACGAAGAGGAAGAAAGGCAGGACTATCTCCTTCGAGACTTCTCCATACAGGGTCTAGATCTAAAAGATGTCTTTTTCTCAGTCAGGGTGGGACGCTATCTTAGCGAGATAAACTCGGTCAAACTGTCCACACATTGTTATCTTCTGACACATGTCACATTTTAATTAGAGCCTATTATAATATTTTGGCTTTACTGCCTGACCTCAGAACATTTCCCTGTGTTCGTCCTTTATTACAGTACGTACTCTGACGTAGCTTGGGTTGCCAAAACATGACCCAGAGGCCAAACAGGAGAACCCTTCGAAAACTAGACGGAGAAACGAAGCCGTCGGCGCAAAGGGCTCGGCGTCGGCCCTCGGCGTCTTCGCCAACCACTCACATCAAACGCTCCCTCTCTCGAGGCGACTCTCTCCACAAAACCCCGTCCCGGCACACGGGATTGGACCCGAGTGTGCCTGTAAACAGTGCGAAGACGAGCCTTTGCGAACGTGCGCGAGAAGACATCAAAGGAAGCCCTATTCCTCTGTGATGTCACCAACAGGGCTCTCTCCCAACTAACACGGAAAGAAAGGAAGAAAGAAAGTTGCCAGGCGCTGCCGCCGAGAGAAAGTCGTCGCGAGAGCACGCTGCTAGACGTCCCAAGCACACTCCCCGACCCCAGGCTGGCTCGATTGATTTGTCCAACCGTTTAGGGGCCTAATAAACAATTCGACGAGGCGCGAGGCGACCTTAATCGATATTCCCGCCTGATCTAAAATCCCTGTAAAAAGCTCCGGCGTGAAATTTCTCAGAGCGGCTCGGTCACTGGTCTGTGCTGGAAACTCGCTCAGACCGGCGAGCTGAAGATAAATCTGTTGTCAGGCATTCTATAAAGTCTGTGCAGATCAAATATGCTTTAATTAGGTCTAAACGTAGATTTCGGAAGCGCTTTATACACACCATGATCCGAGCAGTCATATGGGCCTTTAAATAGTTTAACTCCGAGGGTAGCCTCGAGTTTTAGAGGCATGTTGCTGTGGCAAAATCAGAAATGATTATATTATCTTAAAGCAAACATGTTTTCTATGAAAAAAATATAGAGCAGCCCTAAACTTATTTAAGGAGCACTGGTGTAGCGCAAATGCAAGCAGTCGTCTTTCCCAAGGCACCCGAAGGCACAAAACACGTCCCCGTGAGGCGAGCCAAGGCTGTAATTCTCCAAACGCAAGCTCTAAATGGTGGAACAAAAGTCGCTGTATCCCCCTGACAATCGGTTTAGGTCCTCGAGCCAATCCGAGTGACACGTGTGGAGCTAATCCCGCTCTTTGGGAGGCGTGGAAGGCCATGTTGTCACTGTTGGTTTTGTGAATCGACACAGGCTAAATCCCTAGTGATCGCCCGGAGACGACAGGTCTGAGGAGAACCTGTGTGTGTGTGTGTGTGTGTGTGTGTGTGTCCGCATTAGTGAGCCCTCTGTATCTCTTCATGTTCACATGTGAGTGTGTTCACCTTCCTCCAGATTAGCCAAACACTAAATCCCAAGCGAACAACAGGTGAGACAAACATGCAGGAACGTACGAACACACACACATGTAGACACAGCGTCACTGATCGCACTTAGAACGTGACCAAACAGTCCCGGGGTGTTTGGGGGGTCAACCCGTGAGGTGAGAGTCAAACAACACAACGCGCAGCTCCTGCACACACAGGCACGTTCCCCTAAAAGTTCCCAAACAGCCACGCAATGGTATTATCACCATCCTACCTTCCTACTCATAAAGCCATCTTAATTACTGTGATATTTCGTATTTACCTGTTTGATTAAGGCTTAAAAAAAAGCAATAAAAGCCAAATCAGCACAGGCGCGCCGAAATCTCATTACAAGCAATATTTGTATTAGCCCTTAATCCCTGAGAGAAATGGCACGTTTTATGAACTTTACTGTTTGCTGATATGAATTCAGGCAATATATGCTCACCAGAGCCTGGATGAACTGATAACTGTAACTTTCTCTATCATCAGCCGTGAGTGCTTGGGGACTTCTTGGGTTTGTTTTTTTTTTGCACTAAAGTGCATACATATTGAATTATCACAGACTTGCTGAGATATTTGATGTATGGCTCTGATATAAATAAGCATGCACCTTTTTTGCCTTGTCAGAAATGTTCTACTTTGGAAAAAAAAGTGCGGAAAAATTAAGAAAAAGTCTTTAATAGGTCTGTTCATTTCCGAATATTTGACTTATCTTTCCCTTCAAACCTGCAGTAGTGATTATTAACAAAGAAATTGACATGCAGGAGGAATGAAAACGAAGTTAATGACTTCACTCAAGTATGAACTTTTTGTTTTTATGGTTTGTATGAAATTGTGGGAGAACAGGAGAAAAAGAAAAGTGTGACTACAGTAAATTACAATAGGCTTTTAATGAAGTTAAATGTGCCCCGGTTCAGTCTTATTAAGAACAAGACCGCTTTTGACGTTTATATTACCGTCACCCGGATTTTTCAAACCGAATTGGGTTTAAACAGTGTCCTAACTTTAAATACATTTAAGCAATAATGCATGTTATACCTAATAAATTTACCCTCCTTAAACAGGATTAAGTGAGCCTACCAACTTTCCTAGAAGTAGCAGTTTTCAAACTAATCTCGCGCTAAACAAACCCGAACTGACATTTTCGACCTCATTCTCTACCATTCCGACTCCTTCTGTTCATCTACTTACTTCATTCTGTAGGAACCGGGCCGGTGAGCTTCTGTCCGTCCCGCCGGAGCGTCAGAACGCGGCGGGTAAAGGCGTCAGGAGAAGCCGCGGTGGACTCGGAGCTTCTGGGCTGTTTTTTAAATCCACCACGGCCGGTCAGAAAGTCAAGAACAAGAAGCGGAACAACGGCAGAAAGGCAGCCGGGGCAGAGGCGAAAGCCGGCGTGTGTTTGGAGGAGGTGGAAGCTTGTGAGTGTGGTGAGGATGGTGAGGTCTTCTCCGCTCGTGCGCTCCTCTATCTCAGTCTCGAGCTCAGGCTCAGTCTCAGGCTCAGTGCGCGGCGCGTGCTTCTCCTCTCCTCTCCTCTCCTCTCTCCTTCCTCTCCAGCACAACTAATCGGGTTTACTCATGTAAGGGGGGCGGGATCACATCCTCTCAGCCTCAGAGCCTCAGCGCACATCCACACAGCCTGCTCTCTAATGAGGGGGAAAAAACTGCTAATGCCTGATTATAGCCCCCCTATATCTCTGGAGAGGGCAGTTAGGACAGGACACCCGGCTTCTCCAGGGGACTTTTTGCGCTTTTTATTTCGTTAAATGCCCCCCTTACCTGCAAAAAGTTGGCTTTAGCTTGTCAGTTGGTCGAATAAAACTTTATATAGCAAACAGATTATCGCACAAATCATTAGGACATGAAAGTCCGTTGTTTTTCCGTTGTATCATGATACGAGTTATTTATTATTCCTTAATTTAAATGGAATTATTGCTTTCCAGGCCAGAAACTTGCATTATTTCCTTCTGTGTCACGTCAGCTGCTAACTCATCAGGAAACTTAATATAAGCAACTTTGTACATTTTTGTATAATTTCTTTCTCAAATTGTAGAACAATTTAAACAGGTATTAGACATGTTTTGAGTGCAATGACCACTTTTGCATTAACATCGTTACTTTTACCCGAGCTGCCCACCGCTTGTCTGGAGTTTGCATGTTCTCCCCTTGTCTGTGTGGGCTTCTCCCAGGTTCTCCCATTTCCTCTCACATTCCAAAGACCTGCACTGGGTCAGCTGGCATCTCTAAAGTGTCCCACTGTGCATAATTGTCTGAGCATTGATGCCCTGTCCAGTGTTGGTTTCTGCCTTGCACCCTGTGCTGCCGGATAGGCCCCAGCAAGCCACGACCCTGAACTGGGTTAAGAGGGTATGGAAAGTGATTGAGTGATTATTAATAGGAACCCATCACTGGGACCAAAGTCCGAGGTGCCATCGGGTCGGGTGTCTCATGCAAAAACAACTGAATGCTGTACAGAAACAAATGGACTACAATCTGTAATTATAGAACTACAATGTGCAGTGACAACTAAAACCTAAATAAAGAATAAGCAGAAGGTAAATTGAAGAATATAGATTGTCTAATAATTTTGCACAGTACTGTGTATATATATAATTTTAATGTAACATTAAATTTGTTGAACAAATTGAAGATTTAATTAAGGTATTGAACATTAGATCCAGCTACTGCACAGGACATAGCTTATTTTTTTATTTTTTTATTTTTTTATTTTTTTATTTATTCTACCTTTCTCAGTTAGTAGTACAGTACTTTACAGGAATTAGGCATCCTACTATAGGTCTTACCTGTGATCCCTTTACCGACTTGCATTTATTTAAGTTAACAGTCATACAGACATGAGGCCCGAAAGCTGCCTTTACTTTCTGCTCCATTTGAAGCCAGTTAGTCAAGTCAGGTACGGTTGATGTCATACAACAATACACATATACAACGAGACGGAATTCTGTTCCTCCAGGACCAACATACAACATGAACGCACAGTTCCATATACAACAAGTGCATAAAATACAGTTAACAAAATAAATGCGCAGCAGAGAGTCATGAGGGCAGAGAGGTAAGAGAGTTACTGTATATGGATATACAGTAGAGTAAACTTCAAAGTTGAAAAAACTTCATTAGCATAGGCATTAGCTGCAGGTTATGCATGTGTTTAGCTTTTCTTACAGTACACATACAGTGGGGCAAAAAAGTATTTAGTCAGCCACTGATTGTGCAAGTTCTACTACTTAGAAAGATGAGAGAGGTCTGTACAGAATGAGAAAAAAAAATCCAGGAAATCAGATTGTAGGATTTTTAAAGAATTTAATTGTAATTGTAAACGCTCATGGTGGAAAAGTAAATATTTGGTCACCCACAAACAAAGCAAGATTTCTGGCTCTCACAGACCCTGTAACTTCTTCTTTAAGAAGCTCTTCTGTCCTCCACTCGTTACCTGTATTATGGCACCTGTTTGACCTCGTTATCTGTATAAAAGATACCTGTCCACAGCCTCAAACAGTCAACTCCAAACATCAACCATGGGCCAAGACCAAAGAGCTGTGAAGGACACCAGGAGAAAATTGTAGACCTACAGCAGGCTGGGAAGAGTGAGTCTACAATAGGCACAGCAGGTTGGTGTGAATAAATCAACTGTTGGAGCAAATGTAAGAAAATGGAAGACATACAAGACCATTGATATCTCCCTCGATCTGGGGCTCCACGCAAGATCTCATCCTGTGGGATCAAATGATCATGAGAACGGTGAGCAGAAATCCCAGAACTACTACACGGAGGGAACCTGATGAAAAAAAATGACCTGCAGAGAGCTGGGACCAAGTAACCAAGTAAACAAAGGCTACCATCAGTAACACACTACGCCGAGAGGGACTCAGATCCTGCAGTGCCCAGGCGTGTCCCCCTGCTTAAGCCAGTACATGTCCAGGCCCGTCTGAAGTTTGCCAGAGAGCATATGGATGATCCAGGAACAGGATTGGGAGAATATCATGTGGTCAGATGAAAACAAAAAATAGAAGTTTTTGGCAAAAAAATAACTCGTCGTGTTTGGAGGAAGAAGAATGCTGAGTTGCATCCCAAGAAACACCATACCTACTTGTGAAGCATTGGGGGTGGAAACATCATGCTTGGGGCTGGGGCTTGTTTTTCTGCAAAGTGGACGGACGACTGATCATGACCTCTCTCATCTTTCTAAGGAGGAGAACTTGCACAATCAGTGGCTGACTAAATACCTTTTTCTTTTTTTGTCCCACTGTATGTATATCTATATATCTATCTATATATCATCTATATATATATATCTATATATATGATATATAATATATAATATGATGCAGCTTTGTATTAGTTAAACAAGCATGAGCATGAGCATGAGCCACCATCTCCACACATGGATTGGCCACCACAGAGTCCAGACCTGAAGCCCATTGAGAATCTTTGGGATGTGCTGGAGAAGACTTTGTGCAGTGGAACAAATCTTCCATTATCAATACAAGATCTTGGGGAGAATGAATGCAACTCTGGACAGAAATAAATGTTGTGACATTACAGAAGCTTCTGGAAATGATGCCACAGCAAATGCGTGCCATGATCAAGGCTAAAGGTGGTCCAACGAAATATTATACATTTTTTAACTAAAGTCAGTAAGTCAGTATTATATTACTGATGAATCGCAGTGTTGTGAAAACATTGCAGAAATAGTGAAATAAATTCCTGATGCTGCTACTGATGCTTAGGTTTCTAGGTTTCTTTAAACTTTTAGCATGTTATCAGTATATATCTCCATCCACCTCATCTACTATGATTACAGCCGACACAGATACTAAACATGAACATGCATGCTGTGATTTAACTCATTTAATAGACAGTCAACCAAGTGTAATCATAGGGAGTACTGTCTACTATAGAAACCACATGTACTCTCTTTCTCTCTATATAAAACAAAACAGTAGCTGATGGTTCATTACAATTTAGAACAATGTTGTTTCCTTTTTTAGAACCAGGAAAAACGCATGCCTAAATTTGACTAAGGGAACATAAACTTTTGCACAAGTCTGTATAATACTTCAGTAACTACAAAGTTTAGTAACGATGAGAATCGATGAGAGAACAGAAACCATTATTATAGTGGTTCTTTCAGTTCCCTCTCATATCCCGCAACCCTGACGTATTTCTCTGTCTCTTCGCAGAAATATTGCATTACTGCAGAGAGCTTGTGCACCGACACGGTTTTGTTCCCACTGCAGATCGGTGACAGACAAGCTACAGAGCTACAACATCAGATTAACTAGTTAATTAATCACACCAGGTAATCTGCCTGACAGAGCGCAACCAGATCTGCTGGAATCACTTTACACGGGATACCACCTCTGGATTACATGACAGACAGAAAAGAAGTGCTTCCTGTTCTTTAGGCCTTACAGTCAATAGAGACGAGATCTGCAGATACTAAAGAAAATGCTTTAAATCCAAGCTACTAGATGAATCATCACGTCGTGAATATTTTCAGATAAAATGGGGGAAAAGCAATGTTGTGTGCTTGTCTTTTACAAGGGACAAAAACTACTGATACACCTGAATCTGCATCTTTTACTATATATAGAGTGGTGTGAAAATGCTTTTTTGCATGTTTGTCACACTTAACTGTTTCGTAACATCAAACCAATTTAAATATTAGAACACAAGTAAATAACACAAGTAAATTTAAATGAAGGTGTTTATTATTAATGGAGAATAAAATCCAAACCTACATGGCCCTGTGTGATAAAGTGATTGCCCCCTGTTAAACATAACTCTGGTTTATCACACCTGAGTTCACTGTCTCTAGCCACACCCAGGCCTGGTTATTGCCACACCTGTTCTCAATCAGGACATCACTTAAATAGGACCTGCCTGACAAAGTGAAGTACAGCAAAAGATCCTTAAAAGCTACATATCATGCTGAGATCCAAAGAAATTCAGGAACAATTGAGAAAGAAAGTCATTGAGATCTATCAGTCTGGAAAGGGTTATAAAGCCATTTCTAAAGCTTTGGGACTCCAGCGAACCACAGTGAGAGCCATTGTCCACAAATGGCGAAGACATGGAACAGTGGTGAACCTTCCCAGGAGTGGTGGCCCCCTACCCAGCCCGACCGACTAAATTTACCCCAGAGCACAGTGACAACTCATCCAAGAGGTCACAAAAGACCCCACAACAACATCCAAAAACTGCAGGCCTCACTTGCCTCAGTTAAGGTCAGTGTTCATGCCTCCACCCCGTAAGAAAGAGACTGGGCACAAATGGCCTGCATGGCAGAGTTCCAAGACGAAAACCACTGCTGAGCAAAAAGAACATTAAAGCTTGTCTCAATTTTTCCAGAACACATCTTGATGATCCCCAAGACTTTTGGGAAAACATTCTGTGGACTGACGAGACAGAAGTTGAACCCTTTGGAAGGTGTGTGTCCCATTACATCTGGTTGTAAAAGTAACACCAGCATTTCAGAAAAGAACATTATAGCAACAGTAAAAATATGGTGGTGGTGGTGTGATAGGTCTGGGGCTGTTTTTGCTGCTTCAGGACCTGGAAGACTTGCTGTGATAAATGGAACTATGAATTCTGCTGTCTACCACAAAAATCCTGAAGGAGAATGTCCGGCCCATCTGTTCATGACCTTAAGCTGAAACGAACTTGGGTTCTGCAAGCAGGACAATGATCCAAAACACACCAGCAAGTTCCACCTCTGAATGGCTGAAGAAAAACAAAATGAAGACTTTGCGAGTGGCCTAGTCACTGAGCTGAATCCTATTGAGATGCTGTGGCATGACCTTAAAAAGGCCGTTCATGTTGGAAAACCCTCCAATGTGGCTGAATTTACAACAATTCTGCAAAGATGTGTGGCCAAAATTCCTCCACAACGCTGTAAAAGACTCATTGCAAGTTATGGCAAACACTTGGTTGCAGTTGTTGCTGCTAAGGGTGGCCCAACCAGTTATTAGGTTTAGGGGGCAATCACTTTTCATACAGGGCCATGTAGGTTTGGATTTTTGTCTCCTTTAATAATAAACACCTTCCTTTAAAAACTGCCTTTTGTGTTTACTTGTGTTGTCTTTGACTAATATTTAGATTGGTTTCTTGGTCTGAAACACTTAAGTGTGACGAACATGCAAAAAAAATAGGAAATCAGGAAGAGGACAAACACTTTTTCACACCACACAAAGTTTCTCTTCAACAAATTAACGAGTACTGAGGCACCACTGTACTTTTGTGTTAGTCTGTCTAATTAGCTGCCCAGCCAGCTAGTGACCTAGTGTCTCAGAAAACGTTCCAGAGTCACAGCAGTTACAAAATGGATGGTCAAAAGTCATCTCCGTGTCCATGGTTAGGGCAATGTCTCTAATTGGTGGCTTTCCTGTTGGAATCAGGCTGTGATTTATCTTCTTCCGTTACTCACTAATTCCCTAGTAACTTGTTAGGCTGTTCCATATAGATCACTACGTAGGGCACTAGTAAGGGAGACACTGAAGCAGAATACAGTTAACTAAGAGGTCCTGTAACTTTAGGGACAGCAAGATTCTTAGGGCTAACAGGGAGCTAAGTGCTAACTAGAGCTAAAGTTCAACAAGTGGGCTCAAAGCTAATGAGAGGCTAGCAAGAGGTTAAGGGTTTATAAAGGCTAATGAAGCACTAAGAAAAGGTTAAGGGCTAACATGGAGGCTAAACTAAGGGCTGAATGTGCTTTGAGACAAGCTGTTGTAAAAAAGTGATAAAGAAATAAACTTGACTTGAAATCGCTGTGCATTGTGGGATATCTGTGTAAAAGTGCTGTTTGCGCCCAAGATTGAAATAACGTAGTGTACTATCGATTGAATTTGACTGACTTTTTATCATTTGTACTGCGACATGACAGACAGCCTAAATAGTGCACTATATAGGGAATAGGGCAGATAAAGTTGCCAAACACCAGAATAAAAAGTGGGTGGTCACATTTCTGCTCTGTTCCCATGGTTACAGCAGTGTCTCAAATTGATGGCTTTCCCCTAGGAATTGTGCTAGCCTGTCTGATTAGCTAACACGGACGCTAGCTATTGAACCTGTTAGGGTTAGGGTTAGGTAAATTAGGGCAGATTAGGGCAGATAAACTTCTAAGATTGTGGCAGTTTGAAAAGCGTGATCATGTTATAGCTCCAGTGCGGTTTGCATTGGCATTGTGGGAAGTGTAGTTTTTTTGTTTTTATGTACTGTTGTTCTCACAACATCCCTGGTTCAATCCCGTATTCTGACTCCACCTGTGTGGTGTTTGCATGTTCTCCCCATGTCCATGTGGATTTGCTCCCACAGTCCAAAGACATGTGTTAGGTTAATTGGTGTTTCTAAAGTGTGCTTGCTGTGTGAGTGTGTTTGCCCTACGAATTGTTTGTGCCCCGTCTAGGGTTGCTCCTGCCTTGTGCCCTGTGCCCCCATCTAGCAACCAGCGTTCCTGCAACCCTGACCAGGATTAAGCTGACAAGAAAATGAGTGAATGAACGAATATTTACTTCCCAGAGACCTTTTTAGGCAGCGATTGCTTGTAGTCTGACTTTCTTTCTGTCAGAGTTAATGCCTGTACTCTGGGTGATCCTGAACGCCAACTCAAGAGTGACCTGTACCCTATTAGCAGCTAATCAAATTTCTGTCAGCTTCATGGGTTGTTAAGCCCAGACAGTGATGTCAGGCAGCGATTAGTCGCCTTTCCTGCGAGTTTGGAAACTTCGGATCTCACCCACCACGTTCGCAGTCCCTTCAGCTCAATCGCTCCTCCAGATTCTCCACAGCCACTCCAGAATCCCTTCTGAATTTCACTTTGCGCTCTTGCTTGTCTTGGTTGGCATCTGGGGCATGAGAGACGGAGAGGAGAACAAAAAATTAATTTGGACCTTTAACATAACTCTAAAAGTGTTGGTAATATTTACGGTTTAATATATACTGCTTAAGACGCTCAGAGAGCTACAAAAGGAATGTTCAAACTCAGATCGCTTTATTGGCTTTATTGACTCGTGCATATTCATGAGGGGAGAAAATCCCGAGGGGAATTACACAGTAAGAACCTCAACCTGATAGGCTTTTACTTGCGTAGTTACGATGGTCCTCGGAGAAGGCCATGTTAAGAGCATCATTAGCTATGGGCACACTTCAATTCACTTCTTCAGAGAGATAAATATTGTAGTACCTTTCAGCCCAAACAGCACTTTGGCTAATGTGAGCCTTTCATCTAGACATTTATAATAAAGAGACAGAATAAATTATTGCAGGGGTTCATGGTGACATGGCTGGTAGTCACCTGACCTAGACCCAAACCGAGCATTTACGGGGCACTTGAAGAGAAAAAGATAAGCATTCAGTAACATCATAAGATGCTCTTTGGGACATCAGGCTGGATACCATGGATCTTCACTTTTGGAGACCCTGCCAGCTTGAATGCATGCTGTCATTACAGCAAACGGGGAACATACCAAATACTAATCCGTTCTGACATTCATTAACATAAATATTCAAACGTGTTGCTGATTATGTGATTTATGATGAAAATTGTTGTGTTCAATTCAGGAAAAATGCAAAACAGAAGCATTTTCAGAAGTGGTCTCAGACTTTTGGCCTCCCGCTCTATGTTAATGGAAGTCACTTAATGTGGGACGCTTTGTCTGACCAGTGACATTATCAGACATCAATCCCCAATGAATACTTGTAGGGTTACATGAACCCAAGATTAAATGGCACAGCAAGCACATATTATCAACCAGTTAGGCAAAGTGTGGGCTACAAATGACAGGGACCCAAGGCAGCAGATACATTCTACCTGACATTTAGGAATATTATGGAAGAAAGGACCCATGTGACCCGTGTTTTGTCTGGGCAGCTTGTATCTTCACACAAAGACATTTTGATTGTTTGTATGTGCCAACATTCGATAACCCAGGGCGTGCTCCGTGCCAGCGTATGCCGGTAGTTATACATAATGTGCTTCTTATTGCGATCGGTTTTCGAAATGGGTTTTGTTAGAGGAAGAAAGAAGGACAAGACTCCTATTTCCTCAGAACACGATAAACATCAGCGCATTTTTCTTGGCAAACAGGAATCAGCAAGCGAGTGTTTGTACTGTGTGTGTAATCTGCTCATGTGAAAAGCAATCTGGCTGTCATGGCTGATAATGTTGTCAGGCGCTCAAATCAGTCTTCACACTAAGCAGCGCAGCACTAGGGAGAGATCGTCCAGATCACACATCTCTCGCTGTGTTTCCCCTCCCGGTTTGTTCTCACAGCATCTCTCTCCTCCCCCTCACTTTATCTTTTTCCAAGCCCACTCTCTAGATACACTAAATGTACAAAAGTATCTGGACATCTGTTCTAATTAGGGGGCTCGGTGCAGAATTCGTGTACGCAGTGTCAGTAGACGAGCAAAGGCTTTCAGCTCGGTGTTGTCACGGAACACTTAGAGATTCCAAAGTCAACTGTAATGCTGTAGTGCCAACTGTGATCACATGCACTTAATAATCTGATGACTGCAGAAAATCGGATTTTGTCAGCCATCTGAACAGCGAGTTTACATGCAGCACTTGGGTAATCAGATAAAGACAAACCTCCAGTTTACACGACTCCAGCAGTAATCGGATTTCTACTTTGTAACCAGCCAATAATCCCACAGAAGGATTTGATCTGAGAGCTTCTTAAAAATGTCTGTTTCCTACTGTCCAGAAGTGTTTGGTAACCATTTAACATGTGCTGCATTTCATTCCAGGGTTGCCAGATCTTGTGTGATCCTATAATCTATAGAAACAAGTCCAAAAGGAGTGAACTGGCTCAAAAAAAGCCTAAAACAGTCAACCAACTACAATGCGAGACAGTGTCTACTTCATCAGTAAAAATACTAATAACAATGTATATTTTCTTTTTAACTGTAATTAGATCACTGGGTAATCAGATAATAGAAAAGATAACAGAAAAGTAGATTTCTGCTTCATAAACAGCCAATAATCGTACAGAAGGATGTGACATAAACTTCAAATTTTATTTTATTAGCATATACTGTGTTTCAGAGTCTCCCCGAAATCGTTCGGTATCCATTTCGCATTTTTGGCTGCTGCATTTAATTCCAGGGTTGCCAGATCCTACGAGAGAAACCAGAAGCCAGGTCTATGGAAACAAGTCCGAAAGCCGCGAAAATCTCCTAGAAAAAGCAGAGCTGGCAACCATGTTTGATTCTGCTAGCTCTGCAATGTCCGGTTATCTTTGCATGTATGCGAAAACCGATTGAGATCAGAGTAAAGGGATACGTGCACTGAGAAATATGACTACTGGGATAAAATCCAGCTCTCTCTATCAGATTTCTTAATCTGATTTGCAGATACAATCTGAGAAAGCTGTTTACATGACCACTTCAAGGTCTGTCCACAAGACTTATAGCAGCAGCCGGGCCCGATTCCGTATTAATCCCTAACATTTTCGAACAGAAGTGTCTGCATACGCTTGGCCAAGTAGTGTATGTAGATCAGATGAACCAGTTGTGCTTGCAAGCTCTGCTTTCTCTGAAGTGCATATATTCTCCCTATTGAGATGAAACTTAACAATGCACTCCCTCTGAGAATTGCGAAAATAGCATGCGCTTCCATAAACTCATAAATAATTAAATCTGCTGGCACTGAGCAATTAATATCAACACTTTTGTGCAAAAAAGTATAATCTCTATAGCCGTAAATGTTCACATAGACGAACTACCGACCGGCCTTAATAAGCATTGCTGTTGAAAAAGCTTGGAAAGGTTATGTTTAAAGAAATACAAACTGTTTCAGTCACCGAGGTGAGCATTTGTGCCTTTGAATCATTCTGTACCAGCTTGGCAACATCTGTTAGGTTATTAAGACAATTTCAGTATCATCTTGACTCGTGCTCCCAACCATAGGAGAACGAGAAACATCGAAAAAAGAAACACTGGTAAAAGTGCAAAACTCATAACCAATGCTCAAATCTCTTGAATCGAAGTTTCCTCGCAGCTCAGCCGAAGACCTGTTTTGGCTGCCGGCATGTCACGTTGTGGTTGAAGGCGGTGACTCATGTGGGACAAATTTGGTAATTTGCATGTTCTGCTGGGCAAACAGCGCATCACTGCGACACCTTTGATTCATTATGGATGAACCACGAGCATCTCGACGTCGGCTACGCCTTTGTTCAGGTCGTCGCTCTCATTTCAGGCGCCGGAAAAAAGTCTCGCCGTGTTCTAGTTAACAGAACAATGGTGAAGTCTTTATCTCCCTTGTCAATGCACCTGCGCTTTGTCCCACTCACCCCCAAGACCCTGCCACTATGAAGAGACGCCAACTGTTCAAAACACATGTTCTCCTAAATGTGATATGTGAAAAAGTTTGGGACTTGTTTTTAGGCTAGGTTCTATGCATGCTGCTTCCGTTGTGCTTTGGCTTCTGGATCACCGAGTTATGAATGAGGGCTTTGTAACTTCCTCAGCCAGCAGGGGCACTCTAGAGCAATTCTGTCTTTCATACAGAACGCGTTAAGTCTTAAGAAGTAGTGAAGTGTTAGACAGTATTTGCTTCTTTTGTTCTGTAGCTGCTACTGAATCAGTGAATCGGTTTCATCAGATTCAGAATCGAATCTGAATTCGATTCTGAGATTCAGAGCTTGAATTATTGACCAAGACTCTCATTCACCGGATTAATGTATGAATCAGTGAGTCTTTGGGTCATGACTGAGATTGGCTTGTCTCTTCTTCAGAGATTGGATCAATGAAGCTTTTGGTCATGAGCATGATTTGTTTCTCTTTCATTCAGCAGGTCAGCGTTGAAGTCAGTGATTCGTTCATTTTTGAGATCCATTCCTCTCTAAGTCTACAGTCTACATTAGTATCCAGTGTTTGAATCGGTCAATCTTTCAGTCATGCCCAATATTTGCTCTGCTGTCTTTTAGGAGCACAGTGTTTGAATCAGTAAAGTGTGGGACTTTACTGGAACTGTAGGACTGTGGTAACCAGAAGGTCCAGGGTTCAAATCCCACCTCTGCCAAGCTGCCACTGTTGGGTCCTTGAGCAAGGCCCTTAACCCACAATTGCTTGGATTGTAAGACTGTATCAGCTGTAAGTCGCTCTAGATAAGGGCGTCTGCTAAATGACATAAATGTAAATAAAAATAAAAAGTAAAGCTTTTTCTCGTGATTGATATTTGCTCCTTTCTTGTTCAGCAAGACGACGAGTCAGTGAGTTATTTTGCATGTGATTCTTTCGTCAGTTGGCCTTTATATCCAATATAAATAAACAAAGTGGTAACCAAATCTAATAAACTCATTTAATTGAACAACCTCATATAGCTAAAATCATGGATTTTGTCTCTAACCAACAAGAATCAAAGGTCAACCAACAATAAATAGGTCAGAATTTCTAAAGGTTACTTTTTAAGCTGGCACATACAATTGTTTAATATGTACATTTAGGAAAATACAGTTACAAATATGACATTTTTACACTACACATCAAGGTCAGTACTGGGCTGGAATGCTGGATCCGATTTCTGGGATTAGATTGAACATTTTCTAATCGATCCACTACTGTATTGTAGGTTACTCTGTAATGTTAGCTGACATGACACAGATCATCCAGACTGTCTTAACGCATGCCACATCACACCTTTACTATCAGCATCAGGTATCAGTCAATACACAGAGCTCTGATATCTTATCAAATCAAAAACAGAATCGGGAGGAAAATCCGATCAGGACATCCCTCATGAGAAATGACTGTAAAGTTTGAATTAGTGATTTAGTAGTAGTTATCACTTGAGTTATCATTAATTTCTCAAACTACTGTTCACCTACTTATAGCCTCCTGGTTTGATTTTGCTGATAACTGAAGGTGCTCTGGCTGGAAGTAGTATCTGCACCCCCAGACCCCCCCACTGCTGGAAAGTACCTCTTGACCTCAAACTTCCACTTTTTAAATTTTTTTATTTTAAACTATTTTAAGTATTGCTTATTTTACACTTTCAATTTCAGTTATTCAGCTTGGAAGTATTCCGTTTGTTTTATTTTTTAATTACTATTAGTAGGATTTTATGGCCCTTGACTGGTGCAGTTGTTAACCAGTGACCAGGACTGTCACTGGGAGTCCCGGTGGTGCCATCGGGCCAGGTCGGGCATCACATGCAGGCACGAGTGGCTGTGATTCAGGGGAAGGGATGCCAGTCCAGGATTCATCCCCGGGGCTGCAACAGCAATCCCTGTTTAATAAAACTGAAAAAATATTAATGCTCCATTATTTGGTCATAATAAATAGCTGAATGTGAGTAAGTTGTAAATCCCATCCTATTTATTTGAATCAGTATTTGAGGCAGTATTTTATTTTTGCTTAAATTCCTATATATGAATTTATAGAGAGTTATATAGAGAGGTTCTGTCACCTATCTCTGGTGAACACAGTGCATCCACAAGCCTCCCCTGGATGAGCTGCCAGGCCATCAGATGGCTGCCTGGGATCACTGTTGCTGTCCTGGGAGGGGTTTGACCCCTCCAGCCGGCTTCCTATCCCTCAAACTCAGCCAGTTGTGTTTGCATTTATGTAGGTATTTGATAAACAGCAGCCCCATCCTACAGTACGATGATGCTTCCTGAATTGTGGAACATTTCCTGTAGGTTCTGATAATGAGTAATCTGTAGATGTTATTATCATTTGGTGTGATACTTCTGATCTGCTTTAACTCAAAAAAATCTACACTGAGTTCAGTTCAACTTTGGTCCAGATGGTAGGATGGTGGGTATCTATTTCCAGCTTATCTCTGAAGTGCAAAAGGAGGTCACACGGACTCCAGTGTTTATGGAGACCGAATGTCTGGGTTCATCAGGCAAATATCTGACGTTCTCTTTGTTGTACAGTGCTTCTATCCCACACGAAAATGCCTTGGACCTTTCCAAGTGTGAATCATAGCTAATTCTCTCTTTTGTCTGGATTTCGTACTTCTAATATCACAGTTCCCGCAACAATCGTTTGGCTATTCTCCACTTTTCTTTGAGGAAAAAACACCAGTCTTGTAGCTAAAATTAGTTTTAGCAGATATTGTTTTTTATACGAACAAACGTAAAGTGAACTAAATCTAAACTTGACACCCAAACTTCAAATCAAATGTACATATATAAAAAGTAGATGTTAATTACGATCCATGTTTCTCGAACGTTTCAGAAACATTGGATTAATACCAATTGATTGGTATTAATCCAATCAGGGAATAATTTTGTGACCCTTTAGAGCTCAACAGCCATGTGCTCCTCTGAGATGACTGAGTATTTCAAAAGATAACTCACACTCAGTGAGCCAGTACAAGTCACCACAAGATACGAAAGACGAGGAGATATGGAGCAACACGCTTACTCACAATTGAGTAACGTTACATGCACTTAATCACAGTCAGATTTCTGCAGGCATCTGATTATTCAAGTGGTCATGTATAAAGCATGCTCCGATCTAGAAACCAGATTAAGAAATCAAATAAAGAGAGCTGGATTCGCACAGCTGCCGCGGAAGAAGTACCAGATTTAAACATGGTTGCCAGGTCATCTTAAACTTATTTTTTCCCATAGACATAACGTGTTATTTTTAAAGCGGGATCTGGCAACCTTGCAATTAAACGCAGCTTCCGCGAAACGGCTACCAAACACATTTGGGGAACTCTGAAACAGTTCAGCAGTTTGTGATCTTGAAATAAATGATTTGCTTGCTTAATATTAAAGTTTGAAGTTTAATCCTTTCGTGAGATTATTGGCTGGCTGCAAAGTCAAAATCTGAGTACACCCGGAGGTTTCCCATTATCTGACTAGCCAAGTGCATCTAAAGTGGTCGATTATATTACTGACAAAATCTGAATTTTTGTAGTTATCAGATTATTAAGTGCATGTAAACACAGTCCACCACTGCTTGGCTTGTAATATTGGCTCAGCTGTAACTGGACTAATGTAAATGTAACAGACTGGTCAAGTGTGCAAAGCACAACCCTCACATCGGTTCCAATGAGCTGCAGGAAAATCCGCTGTGTAGAGCTGCCTGTGCAAACAGCATGAAGGACTCATCAGAGCTAAATTGAGGTGTTAGATAACACACAGACAAGCCACGTGCAATTCCTGTGGTTCGATTAAACAAAGACTGTTCCCTTTGGCATCTGGCAGCTTCATCTGGATGCAAAATGAACCCTTCTGCAGTGTGACGAAGCTCTTTTTGGAAGGGGGACAGGGTGAAAAGGCTAAGATATGCTAAAGCGTAAAAAGATTGGAATGAAGATCAGTGGAAAAGAGGATTACGGAGTGACGAGTCCAAGTTATACATTTTTGTGTCCAGTCATCAACAATGTTATATATGCTCATTATCCCATTGCTTAAACAACAAATCTTTGCACAGCACTGTACATACAAACGAATCCGTAATAGCAGATAGGTGGTGCATAATGTTGGTGGCTCAATGTTTCTTCTAATGGAATGACTCACAGACGTTGTCACTCAGCAGTTAGCGAGGTAACTAAAGGATGATTAAACTGCATGTACAGTAAATGTATGCACTCTATGGCGCTCTATATAAATAGACCAGTACTGTACAGTAAGTAATGCTCTCCATGGCCACACCCATGAAGCCATACATTGTCCTCAGTGGAAAATGTGAGGAAGCCAAAATACACCTACATGCAGCCATGCTGGGTTATGACTGTCTGGGCTAACAGTGTACATCATAACCTTTGCAATTATGTCACTGTAGCGCAGTAGTCTTATTCCGGTAAATGAAAAAATCTTGGCTTGGTGCGTCGCACTAACAGCTCTCAATCATCTCGCTCTGCCAGACGTACGGTACGGTGCTGGCGGGGGAAAGTTCCTTACAACTTCCTTAATTCCTCCCCTGCATTTTAGTCTAGCTTGGTGGTTTCTTTGTGTATTTTAGCCCGAGACTCAAAGTTCCCTTTGTCTGTCCATTGCATCATATGAGAAAGAAAAAGGAGTTCTAACGATTTCCCGCTTCTTTGTACAGTTGGACAGTAATTCAGCCATATAGCCTAGGTGAAATCCAAACAATTCTTTCGTTGTTTCATAATGGTGCCAATAAAAAAGATGCCAACATGCCACATTTTTCTGTCTCTAGCCCATGGGTGCCAGGCAGAGTTTCCTGAGCTTGTGCAGGGGCCTGACAGATGTGGTGCATTACGGACCTGCAGTGGAAAAACCTACAAGTCCTGACAAATAGACTAAACTGCCCATACAGTACTTACTGGAGCAGACAGTATATGTGGGATTCATGCTATAAACCCAAACCACACGGTATGCTAAATGGGCCCTGTTGAATAAATCATACGAGCTTCTTCTGTTTGCTTTTGCCACCGTTTCATTTCTGCGAGCCCCTCACCTCTCTCATTCTGCTTCTTCAGTGTTTCTTTGCCCCGGCCGCAGTACATAAGGAGCTATTGTGCTGCTTTAACTCAGCTGCTCCCAACACCCTTCAGGTGGTAAAGAAAACTCTCTCTGCCTGCTGAATAATTCACGCTACGCTGGAGAGTCGGCCTCAAGGTTGACATGTAGCTCCTCTCACCTTGAGCCCTGTGAGTCCTGCTTGGCTCTGACACTCCGGCCTCTCTGGCCCATGGCCTCATGGCGGGAATGTACGACATATGTAATACAGGGCACTTCACGGCGTTAAATACGCCGGGGGCCAAAAGTCTGAGACCACAAGTGAAAATTATTCTGACGTGCATTCTGACCAGTCATATAACCGGGAACTATTTGGATAAGAGGCTTTGGTATGTTCCCCCTCTTCTTCTCTAATGACAGCGTGCACTCGAGCTGGTATAGAGGTTTGTCTGAAGTCTGATGATCCATGTTATGCAGCCATAAACAGCTGGTCAAATTAAAAACGTGTCTTTTACTGCTATAAATATTATCTTTTGATGTGTCGTACTTTTTGGTTTACATGTTGTTTTATTTAATTTATTTGAATAAATTTTTATTTACTTTAGTTATGAAAGAGAAAAGTTCATATTCTACTTAATAAAAGGCTATCTTATCTTATCTTATCTTATCTTAAAGGTCATTTGACTCCTGTGACTTCCTACTAACAAAATTGAGCTGGATTTAGAAGTGTTTAAAGTGTTTAAAAGATGATATTTACATTGCCTGTTCTGAAAATTTGTGTTTCCTGAACTGAACTCATTCCCTCTTGGTTGTGTGCAGCCAGTGAGGTGTGCATGTCTTTGTATATTTAGGATTATATTACATTGTGGTGGCCTAGTGGTTAAGGTACTGGGCTTTGGACCAAAAGGTCCAGGGTTCAAATCCCACCTCTGCCAAGCTGCCTCTGTTGGGTCCTTGAGCAAGGCCCTTAACCCACAATTGCTTGGATTGTATCAATTGTAAGTCGCTCTGGATAAGGGTGTCTGCTAAACACTCTAAATATATATATATATATATATATTTTGCTGCACTGTTTCAGCATGCTGATTTCTAACGGAGTGATGTCCATAAAAAAAGGTTTGTTATAAAAGGACTCCTCTGGCTTGTACAAAGTTGTCTTGTGATGTTCGTCAATGCTTGGCCCCCAATGATATGGACGCCTTGATCTTTGGTCTCCGAGTAGTTGTTGGTTTTCAGTTGCAGTATGACTCCTTCTAAAGCGGTCTCAGATTTTTGGCCCCCATTGCAGTTTGAGATAATATTTAAGATGGATTCTCGGGTCGTCTGGTCACGGCGTTACCCTGACAGTTCGCGTATTTGTCCTGACAAGCCAGGTACTTTTCAGCTCTCCGGTGAAATTTGCTTTGGGATCTGTCTTGAACCCTTCTAATTTGCTGTCCAAATAAATTGGACTGTCTGCGGTGAGATCCACTCACCCGTGATTAACGATAAGAATCTAAAGCCATCCGAGACCATTTCCTTATAGGAAAATTCAACTCCCCTCCCACGCTGGCACTGCACCGGCTCTCCCATGGTGAACATAAACGGATAGGATTTTGCAGTCGGAACAAGCCCTGTGTAAAGCACTTTGTGGCATCAGACTCATTCTTATTCAAACAGGATCAGGCAGCAGGGATTACGGAGATCAAAAGGCGGCGAGGCGCTCGACTTTTGTAGATTTATGATGGGGCAGAGCAGGAACTGAACTCTGCGTGGTGGTGGTGGCGGTGGCGGTGGCATCCTCTCCATGGGGCACGGAGAGAAAGATAAAGAAAGGAAATCAGAACAAGAGAGAGCAGCCTGACACAGTGCGTTAGAGAAAGAAGCAAGCGAAGATGAAAATAAGAGCCGGCCGCCACTGCGAGCAATTACCGCCGAACAAAGCGGCTGCTTCTTTTTCCCGTGACTGTTTCCATGTGTTTAATATGTCACGCCTAACTGAAAATTTGTTTTAAATATGAAATGCTTCTTCGACAGACAATAATATGGCCCGTGTAACCTAAGAAGCTAACATCTGGATCTGCAATATGCAACAAAACAATGGCAACTACTGCAAAACCCACACGGCGGCCCGGATTAATATAAATAGACGTGGGGGATCCTTTCAGTTTCAGCAGCGGGGTTTCGTGATAAATGCCTGTATTTATTCAAGCAGGCCACATTTGGGCTCAGTTCTGGATGCGGGTGTGAGCAGCGCCACTGCAGTGCGGCGAGTGGAACTGCTTGGATAACAAAGAACACTAGAAGAGTGGCGACTAATTGGAAGGTTGCGAGTTCAAACCCTGGCTCTGCTACTGTGGCCCGTAACCCTTAGTTGAGCTCAGCTCAGTCGTAAGCCACTCTGGATAAAAGCTGTGAATGTGCTGCAGCACTGGAGTATGGCGCTCACGTGACCGCCCCGCCGGATTAATAGCGTGCTCTCGTTAATTCCGAAAAGCACCCGGATCGCTCTGGGTTGCCGTACACACGGCGGAGCTCTGAAGAAAGGTAAGAACACACACAAACACAAACAAAATCCCGCCGCAGCTACTCCTGAGGCGTCAGAACGGCACTCAAAGGGCCGAGAGAGGATCGACGGCAAAGCGCGCGCCCCTTTGTTCGCGTAAGAAAACAACGCCGCGCTTCCCCAGCCGCAGTTCTGATCAAAGATCTCTGTGATGGAGCGAGGGGGGGAGTTTTCAAACAAGGAGCAGGGGAGCTTTTGTAAACTGGGTCATAGTTGCCTCGGCTCAGTCTCCTAGGGGCGCTTCGGAGGGGAAGTGACACGGCACTGCCTGAACACCCAGGAAGACGGCGATTAGATGCGCAGAGATCTCGGCGGCGCCACCGCTTATGAAAATGCTGCATCAGAAATATAGCGGGAATGTAAATAAAGCCTGTGTGTGTGTGAGACCTGGTCTTCCTATACTTCTGAGGACCACGTCCTGACCCTGATGGGAAAACCTGGCACGTTCAACCTTTAGTTGAAAACCAAAAGGCCTAAAAGATTTGCTTCAGGTTACATTCATTAGCAGCAGGAATCATTACGTCAATGGAAAGTCCTCATAAGGATGGCGAGACAAACGTGTGTGTGGAAAATTGTTTTACGTGTTTGTTTTCAGTGGATCCATTTCTATCCTAATTTACTGCCCTGATTACACACATGATTACTTCTGAGTGTATTTGGTTAGAACTGTTGATGTCTCCTGTTTCACCACTCAGTCATTTGTCACTCGTTCATCCATCTTCAGTGAGTGAAGGGTGAGAGAGCCCTGGGTTCAAAACCTATCCCTGGTTTACTGGGTACAGGGTTACTGGGACAGAGTACTGGTTCATTAAGGGCCTCTTTCAGAGAGGAAACCCCAGACTAGAGATTGGGACTGTGGTGGCTTTATGGTTAAGATATTGGACTGTGGATCAGAAGGTCCAGGGTTCAAATCCCACCTCTACCAAGCCACCACTGTTGGATCCATGAGAAAGTCCTTTAACCCACAACTGCTTGGACTGTATGGTTGTTAATTGTAAGTTGCTCTGAATAAGGGCATCTGCTAAATGACTAAATGGAAATGACATTCCAAACTCCCCACACATAATAAAGATCAAACCTTCCATATAAGGGATAATATACAGTGTCAATAATAACTTTTTTCCCCCCCCAAGTACCAGAATGCATCATAAGGGAAACTGGAACGGTACTTTTTCCACTGCCTGATGGTCCAGTACTAACAGTTCCAGATAAAACTTCCAGTTAAAAAAGGTGGCATATTGGAGGAAGCATAGCATCAGTGGCTATTCATGACAGGAGCAAGGCAACATCAAGACAAACTGGGAAACAAGCAAGAACTAGAGTTCTTAAGTTCTTTCGGTGCCTGTCTGGGACGGTTCCTGTTTCTGGGAGTGTAATTAAAGGCTAGGATATGGAATCAGGTTCATAACCGCTCTGTTTTTGTCTAGTGATATGCTATTAAATATGTATAGTAAAAGTGAACTGATACATTTGTATAAAAATAATGAAACGTTAAACCACTTCACATAGAATGAAACCAGCTTTACCTCTTCAGCTTTAACTCTTCATTTTTTAGCTTATAACTAAATGAAAGCTCAAAGGCAAGACAGACAGATTTGTAAAATTATAATATCAACTTTCAAATCGAATCGAACTGGAACTAAACAATTTAAATGAATGAGTTTGAACTCTAGAACTAGAACTATGAATAAAACTAAGACAAATAATTCAAATTAAATGCATAGGCATACAAAATATTGACTGGACTTATAATCAATAACAAAGTATTACACAAATAATAAAACTAATCAGTAATTGAAAAAAATTAATCCATATTATTAAAACAATCCACAAACTTCAGTCTCAAACTAAAATGATTACAAATCTGAAACTAATACACTGTGAAATTGAAAATGTCAATACTGTAATCTAAATAAAAATGAACCAGACAATACAACACAGTACAACACAACTAAAAAGAACTGAATTTCAAAAATATTTTAAAATAAAGTACAGTTCAGAAGTAATAAAGTACAAATTTAAAATAATAATAGTAAAAACTACATACTATATGAAAACATTTTAGTCAAGCACTAAATTAAACTGACATCTAAATAGAAATGGAAAAAAACTACATAAAGTATTACCTAAATCTAACTGAAATTAAAATATATTACAGTAAAAAAAAAAACTGTCAATGGAACAAAAATAAAGATCTAATATTAAAAGATGTACAACTGTTAACTAAAATCTTAATCCAAAAATGAAATATAACTAATAACTTGGAATTTTAATGATTTAAGAATTTCAAAAATATACAAATAATTAAAGGCCACGTTTGTTTAATAAAAATACAAATGAAAACTAGTAAATAATTGAAACAAATTTTCAACAACCTTCAACCTTCTTGAATTCAATTTAGTAAATAATCGATATTAAAATTAGAATGTCTGTGAATATGAAATCTAATTACAACTGAATGAAATATTAACTGAAAACAAATCATTTTAAATAGAAATGAGATACAGCAAAAATTTTTTTTTTTTTTTTTTTTTTAAAGCATTCCTATAGTAGACTAACAATGCCTGATTAATAAAATAATTGAAATAAAAAATGAATGAAAATCAAATTAAATGCAAATGTCTGACATGTCATTATTTTAGAATGACGTACTGAGAGACTTTTTTTGACAGAGCTTATGAGACTTTTTAATATTTTGAAGAGCACGGCAATAAAACTGCTAATTTATGAGAATTTGTTTTACCCATTTCTTTTAAAATAGGTTAGGGTTCAAGGCAGGCTTAGATACCATAATTTTAAAGTAATTCATAAGGAATGTAGGCTAATTATTACAAATACTAGAAATTTGACATGAGATTCAATTCATTTGATCATGTATTAGTCAAACTATAATTCACTAATTATTGTACTCTGCAGGAAAAACACAGATCTGCTGTACAGTTCTAGAAGTTTCCACGATCGCAGTTTCTCTACTCATCATTACAGAGGAAGGAGGAAGGGAAAAAATCTGGGGAGAGAGAAACTCACCCGTGTCGTATTTGCACTTTCCCAGGAAATCACACCCTCCAGTTCCTGCTGTGGGCCGGGTTACTCAAATATTTCCTAGTCTACTGAAAAAAATGGAAGATATACAAGAAAAAATTAAATGTCCCGCATTAATTAAGCCAGACCAGCTGGCTTTGAACAGAACCCCCCGATTTGGGTTGTGTCCCCTGATCCTTTTCGCCTCTGAACAGGGTGTCATGTGAGGACCTCGACATGAAACCCAAACCCCCACCCTCTGGCAGGCCACAACGCACACCCCCTGCCAAAAAAAGTGACCTGTAGGATTTAGGGTGCTTGGCAGTGCCCGCCGTCCACCTGCTCATGTCAGTCAGGGTATATTTAGTACGTAAGAGATATCGCTGACACCCGGCCCTTTGTAACTGGCAGAATCCGGGCCCGCGATGGCTGATCACCATCTATAGGAGCGAAAAGCACAATCCATCATTCAGGAAGATTGATAGGTATCGCTGGCCTAATCGCATCACGGCGTTTTATGGTTATATTCAGACGCTTTAACCACGAAGCTCCGGTGTCACATTGATCAGCTGTTGTTTATTTACGCGTTAAATTGCGAACCCTTTCCTATCACTCCCCGTCCATGCTTTCTGAAGGAACGTTCATTAGAGTCTGGCTTTCCCCGAAATAGCAGAACTGCACGGAATTCGCCTTTCCCGCTTCAAACGAGAATTCCCAGGGGGTCCGGGAAATCCCATTCTCTCCGGACCATCCTATTTGTATCGACCCTCTAATAGTATTTACAGTATCCGAGGGATTTCAGCCCATCGGAGGGTTTGTTTTAGCATGATAGAATGGTTGTTGTTATGGGTGGCTAATGTTACGCGGGGGTAATGGCGAGCTAATTGGTGTGAAAGGCACGACAAAAAGCAGAGTTCCAGTAAAAAGAGGTGACAAACAGGAAAAATGTCATGCTTCATCTCTCTGGATTTGCGGATCATTTTTGTTGTGGCAGGGCAAGGCAACCCCAGGCAGGGCGCCAATCCATTGAAGGGCACACACACACACCCACACACTCACACACTAAGGGACACTTTGGAAATACCAATGAACCTAACACACGTCTTTTGGATTGTGGGAGGAAAACAGAGCACCCGGAGAAAACCCACACAGACACGGGGAGAACATGCAAACTCAAACATACAGCCCAGGAGCCCAGGATTGGGATCGAACTGGAGCTGTGAGGCTTAAGTTCTAACCACTGCAACACCATGCCACCCTGAATTATTATTATTATTATTATTATTATTATTATTATTATTATTATTATTATTGCTATTATAAAACAATATAAAATTTATTATTATTATTATTATTATTACTATTATTATTATTATTATCTTACAATAAAAAACATTATATAATTTATTATTATTATTATTATTATTATTATTATTATATATAAAACACTATATTACTATATTATTATTATTATATTACATTAAAACACTATAAAATATATTATTATTATTATTATTATTATTATTATTATTATTATTATTACTATTATTACTGTTGTTGTTATTATTATTATTAATATTACTTTTATTATTATTACTATATTACAAGAAAAATATAAAATATATTATTATTATTATTATTATTATTATTATTGTTGTTGTTGTTGTTGTTCTTCTTCTTCTTCTTCTTAGTAATATATTACAATAAAACCCTAAAATTATTATTATTAGTAGTAGTAGTAGTAATAATAATACAGTTGTATAGGAACAATTTAAACATTTTTTTATTTCTGTTTATGTTTTTAATGTTAAAGGTAACGTGTAATTTAAAATTATATATATATATTCAATTGGTTCATAATAAGCTTTATCCAGTTTTTACGTGGCAGACAATAAAAGCTGAAATAAACGTTTGAAAATGTTGTTGGACGTTCCGTTACGCGGACACTTATTGCTCCGGTTGCCTATAAAATTGGTGGAAAATGAACCAGAACGTGTTCTGCCGGTTCCAGCTTGGACTGGATCCTGTTTTCAGACGTCCAGTGGAAACACGCCTTGTGTCTCTGTCTCTTGTTGTTGGCCCGAGGTTGCGCGCCTATGCGTTGTGAGTCCGTCCTGTGTTCCACTCAGAGAGACAGCAACTGTAGCAGCTCACAGGAGCCTGGCTGTCTGCATGGCTCTGGAGGAACGGGAGCGAGTGTGGCAACACACAACGGGTCGAGACGCCCCATCCATCGACCACAGGAGCCACCGCGGCTCCCCCAACGGAGCACCCTGACTCGACCTGTGTGTGTGCATTTCTGTGTGTGTGTGTGTGTGTGTTGACACTGAGAGAATGAGAGCAGGTTTTGTTTTGTACACGTGTGTGAGCGCGGGGCGGCCTGCATAATGAGGATATGTGTGTACGGTCCCGTGTACGCTAATTTATAGTGGCACAATGTTCTCTGCTATTACTGAGGCGATGCGAGAGCAAGTCCAAAACGCCGTCCCGCTTGCCATCTCGTTTAACCTCTGCAGCTATTACGATTTTACCGAAATCATCAACAGCAAATTAGGTCTAATTATCCTGATGAAGCCACTGACAGATTTTATGCGGACCGAAGCGTGATTTACAACTGTTTTTACAAGAGTGCAGTTAGTGCCAAGTTAATGTGGTGTAACACGATTTAACCTGGTGGTGACTTTTTTTCTACTGCATATAAATCCCAAAATTTGGCTGGGTATAAACGTTTGGGAGTTACTTTACATAAATATGGACTGTATAAATAAATGTAGGTGTATATAAGGAAACCTGATATTAGAATGGCTAAAGAATCTGAACTTAAATAAAATAAAACTATTAAAAGCCAAATCAAGATAAAAACCTGTCCATATTAGCTTGTATTCTTATTAACTAACCAAAACACATAAATCAGCAAAGACCTGATCATTTTTGGGGCTGCTTCGATGCTAGTTTCACTGGTTAAAGTTTTCTGTTTGACCAGAATGCCACTGTATTAGCAAGGGAAGCAAACAAAAATAGTTTCATGTATGCTAACTTCAGATCCTAAATTTTTGTCACAACACAAGAGCAACAGCCTAAACACCAGTCTAAAATCACTGGTGAAACCCCAAAAGTAATAACAACTTGCTAATTATTTACAAAGCTTCATAATTGAATGGCTAAACTCTAGCTAACTGTAGCTAAACTCTAGCTAAACTCTAGCTACTGCTGCAGATACTTTCAGCTAGCAAGTGGCTTGGAAACAGCAAATCAGTAATGATTAGTCATTTATATTGTTATTATCAGCTTCTGAAGTGAAATATAATTCCTAAGCTCAGGATTTGGCTTAGTAATCACAGTAAATTAGTCAGCTAACAGTAGCTGCAAAGTGTGAGCTGAGCTTGCTAGCCTGACTATGTCTGACTATGCAGGCATGCTAGCTAATCCAAGATGTTCAGAATATGCTTGTTTTGAGTTATACCTACCCCTGTTTTAATGTTAGTTAACACAACACTGAAGAAATGGATCCTTTTCAGATCGATATTGAAGTCACAGTGTTGGTCAATGCATGTATGAAGTCTTAGTGAGTCTCAAAAGTCTAGCCTCATATGAAAAGAATCAAAAAGCAAAACAAAGATTTCATTGAGAGAAGTTGTGTCCACTATTATTCTTAAAGTCGAATCAAGAATACGCTAAAGGCGAAGAGTATTATACATTTTTCTGTGATAGTAGCAAGTGAAGCAGTTACCTTATCTTAATCAGTCTCAAGGACCAAAAACAACGTCTGTGAGCACAAATGATCGACTCGGAGTACGTATGCAATGTGGTGAATTCAGCCACAGCTATATGGTTTGACTTTGGTTTCCTATCATTACAATTACAGTACTGTGCAAAAGTCTTAGGCCACCATTAGATAAGATACAGCATTTGTTTGGTAAGTCTCTTTATTAGAATACAACCAAAAAATACAGGACATTTGTATGCAGTATGCCAAGTTGATGCTCTTACAGTCCAAAGAAGCTTGGGACTGTGGTAGCCTAGCGGTTAAGGTACTGGACTATGGACCAGGGTTCAAATCCCACCTCTGCCAAGCTGCCACTGTTGGGTCCTTGAGCAAGGCCTTTAACCCACAATTGCTTGGATTGTAAGACTGTATCAATTTTAAGTCGCTCTGGATAAGGGCGTCTGCTAAATGCTGTCAATGTAAATGTAAGCTTGATCAGGAATGGTCTTTTTGGAAGGGTAGCATCTTAGAAACCACTTTTCTGGATGATGAACAGGGTGAAAAGGCTAAGATATGCAAAAGCTCACAAAGATATGAATGAAGATCAGTGGAAAAGAGGATTATGGAGTGACGAAACCGAGTTTGACATGTTTGGGTCCAATCGTCGACAATATGTTACACTTGGTCATTATAACGTTGCTAAAACAAATCTAATGGTGGCCTAAGACTTTTGCACAGTTCTGTATTTCTATCAGTACATTTTTTGATTCATTCATTTCCATGCCCGCCTAATCCAATTCAGCAGCAGCACAGGACACTAGTTGGGAAACAACCTAGACAGGGCACCAATCCACCACAGGGCACATGCACATTCACTTGCACTGTTTCACTTTATAGATAACCAACCTCTTTGTGGGCGGAAACGGGAATACCCAGGAAAAACCCACACAGACGTGGGGAGAACATGCAAACTCCACACAGATTGAATCCGAGCCTAGAACCGAATCAGGGATCTCTGGAGCTGTGAGGCGACAATGCTGTGAAGTGACACGGCACAACTCTTTATGAACTCTTTTAATGATGTAAAAATATGTGAAGGACAACCAGTAGAATCACCATTGGGTTTTTTTTTCAATCTAAAAGCTGTAAATGTGTGTACTTTCAGCTCATAATTACACGTGGGTGCTGACCATGATCCTTTCATCATGGTGGACAAAGAGACACTTTCAGGGGTGGATTGTAGGACACTTTATATTTCTATACACAGTTTACTTTTGGTACTCACTGATTTGGCGTAAACACTGGCTTACATAGCTAACTGCTGGTTGCTTTATGTAGTGTTTTACCATGGAGCACTTTTAGGAAGAATCAGTTCCTGTATTCCTTAGCTTTCCTTTTTTTCTTTTTCAGTTTCTTTTTTGGTTTGCGCAAAAGTCTTAGACCACCATTGAATTTGTTGTTTAAGCAATGGTATCATGACCATATATAGCATAGTACCAATGACTGGATATAACACATTAGATTGGATGATAATTCATTTTTATGGGAAATGAAACTCTGGATGATATGATCATAAACAGCTGGTCACCTAACAGCCAATCAGTGCTGCGGATCCACGAGCAGAGACAGGGGTAAGAGCTGAAGAGCAGAAGTTCATCATTCACTCAATAGCCACTAGAGACTGTTGTAACTCGGTTGATGTGTAAGTTGTGTAAGTTACTCATGTTTGTGTGGATGATTTTCCACTATTTATTTGTACCGGGCTGTAAATGGTGTAAGAATATGTGCCTGTCCTATTGTAAGTAGTACTCATTTCTTTGTCCCCCCCCCCCACTACCTGTATATTTTCTCTAACCTATAACTATATAAACTGGTTCACATTCTCTCATTGAATCTCTGATTCATCTGGCTGATCTTCCACGTCGTTTATCATACTGTCTATCAATGCAGATTGGCTTCTGTCAAATAAAAGTATCAGGTCTATCATACCATCCCCTTAAGTGATATGGCTTTAACCTACACAGGTTTGTAACAGTACCTTACTACATTTGCTATAATAATTAGGAATTTCCATAAATTAAAAAAAGTTTAGGATGTGTATGCTTAGGCTTTGGATGCAGTAGCATTAGGGATGTTGTGTAGATGGTAGCGTTCCACTCGCATTTTCAGTGGTATCTCTGACACATTTATGTATTGTTTCGCACAGGTTTCTTGTGAAAATACTCTTTATATTGATATTACAGTAGCCTAACAGCTTTTAGGTGTCCAGCTTCAGTGCAATGCAGACATTAAATGGATATGTATAGTGGAAAAAACAAAAAACAAACAAAAAAAAAAAACCACATACACATACTGAGCATTAAAAAGTAATGACTACATGATATACATGATATATATAATATATATATCATATATTTAGTTTTAATTCTCAGTATATATATATATATATATATATATATATATATATATATATATATATATATATATATATATATATATATATATATACACATACTGAGCATTAAAACTAATGACTGGCAAATTAAAGCTTTTATCTTATTTTTTCTGTGATGTTGGGACTCTCTTCTCTGTAAATCCAAGAATAAAAAAAATTAAGTAAAAACATATACAAAATTTGCTTTATAGGATACAAGCAAGAAATAATGTAAACACTGTAATAAAGTTTGGGGTTAATTTATTTATTTAACCTATATGTAAAACCAACAATGACACCATGCAAGAGTCTAGTATTTTTATATTTTTTAAATTATTATTTCATTTTTTTATTATTTTTATCATTATCATTTTCATCATCATCATCATCATCATCATCATAATAATATTATTATTATTATTATTATTATTATTATTATCATCACTGTTATTATTATTATTATTATTATTATTATTATTATCATTATCACTGTTATTATTATTATTATTATTATATTACAATAAAACCGTAAAATTATTATTATTAGTAGTAGTAGTAATAATGTAGTCAATATGACCTATACTATATTGACACACTGGATGCTAAAACCCACGAAACGCATTTTTACAACATATGTTAGGACTTTAGACAAATTTAGCAACACTGTTTCTAAGGACGTCCCCAAAAATGATATGATTTGACCATGGCTGCCAGACCATGGACCTCTCAGGGCTAAAACTAACCTGAACTTTAAATCAAACCTGAGAATAATATAAAAACTAATCTTAAGTTACAATAACACTGCTATGTGTATAGGGAGCTGTGAGTGGTGTGAGCCTTGTCACTGCCTTCTTCTCCACACAGAGTCGCTCTGTGTGTGTCCTGCCCAGGAGACTGAGGGCAGCCCACATCCCACACACACACACACACACACACACACACACACACACACACACACACACACACACACACACACACACACTCAAACCCAGGCTGCTCCGGAACATTCTGATGAGTAGTTTGTTTTCCCGGGGACGGCCCAGGATCTGATAAAGCACAGCAGGTGAGATGGAAAGTAAGAGAGACGGCAAGACATAGAGAGAGAGACAGAAGCAGGGGTCTGAAACACCTCCTCCAAAAGCAATATTTTGACTGAAAGGTTAGCCATCTGGATCTTTTGAAGGCAGGATTATTGCTAGTGCCTCAGCCTAAACCCATCACCCCTTCCTCCCAACCACCCCCGTTGCTGCGCCCGTTGCCAGCATCCACAGACACAGCCACAAGCTGGCACCACCACGCTCTCTCTGATGACAACCATCCTGCTGCTACGTGAATGGAACAGTTCCGACCCCCAACCCTCGCTCTAGATCCTGCAAGAGCTGCTGATTCTCCTGCTTTAATGACAGTTAAAAGCAGAAATATCAAAACACTGTAACAGTGTGAGCTCGGGGGCTCCATTAACTGGAACAATCAATTCCACTTAGAGCTCATAAACAGCATAGACCCTGATGGTGACCAGATCTTGGTGGTGATCAGCATGAACATATTTTGTCCTGATTAAACAACCTGTCCAGGATCAAACCAGTACTGTTCACTTTAAACCAGCAATAGACCAGGCCAGCAAAAACCGTCTTGCACCTATGATGACAACTAACTGCTCTAATATGAACTGAACATCCTTCACTCTCGGTAATGCGACTTAAACACTGTAGCAATTAGGTGAGGTCTCTAAAGTTACTACAACCCCAAATCAGAAAAGGCTGGCTCAGCACGGAAAATGCAGATAAAAACACACTGTCTCTTTCATTGACATTTCCTGTTTTTCTCTGGTCAGCTACTTTTCATTTGTTAATAAACATCTATTCCTGCATCTCAGGCCTGCAACGCGTTCCAAAAAAATGGTGGGACAGGGACAACTTAGAGATAGTAATGAGGGGAAATCTAAATGATGACGTGATTTCAAACAGGAGCAAAGATGGGCAGAGGATCTCCAGTTTATCAATAGATGGGTGAGAAAATTATGTTCAAAAACGATGTTCCTCAAAGAAAGATTGGAAGGGGTTTACATGTTTCTGCCTCGACAGTGCATAATATCATTAAACGATTTTAGGAATCTGCGGAAATTTCAGTGTGTAAAGGGTAAGGGTACAAGGCTAAACTGAAGACCAGTGATCTCCGATCCCTCAGACGGCACTGCATCAAGAACTGTCATTCATCAATAGCTGATAGAACCACATGGGCAAGGAATTACTTTATCAAACCTTTATCAAGCTCTACAATGCAGAGTTGCATTCACAAATGGCATTTAAAACTTTACTGTGCAAAAAAGAATCCTTATGTTAACCATGTCCAGAAGTGGCTTCAACTTCTCTGGGCTTGGAGGCAGGATGGTCCATCACACAGTGGAAACGTGTATTGTGGTCAGACCAATCAGTATTCCAGATTGTTTTTGAGAGAGATGGATGCAGTCTGCTCCAGACTAAACAAAACAAGTCCGAAAGCCAGGACACCACTTTTGGAAGCCACCTATCTAGCCACTGCCTTGTGACCCTGACCAGAAGGAGCGTCATTTTTAGCAAGTACCCTGAACAACATGCCAACCCATCGATGTTACAGCATTGTGAGACGGTCCCCTCTTCTGGCCTCTTCTCCCTCAGAAACAGCTCATTTCTGTGTGACCCCTGACCTGGCTGGAAGGCACCACCAAGACTCGAAGCCAGATGAATTCACCACCTGAGTAACCTACAAATGGTTTTTAAAACTGGGTAAAAAAGTTCTTAAAAAAGGCCCTGAAAAGCAGCCCTGACTGTCTGGAAGGTCTTGTGTTTTCCAGCAGTGATTTATTTTTAAACATGTTTTTGCTGGTTTTGTGTGTTAGCTCAGCAGCAAAGTTTTTGTGCTGTACTTTGAATGTTTTGAGTTCAAACCCCAGTTCCGTCGAGCTGAAAGGTCCTTGAGCTCTGCTCAATGCGGTAATGTGATGTCATGATGGTCTTGTAGCATGAACCAGTGCTGATTGTACAGCTAATCCAACATAAGACTTTATTCCAGCTTAGACCAGCAGGTCTCTGACAACCACCCAGTTGCTATGTGAATGAAACGGTTTCTATGCCCATCCCCTTTGCTTGGCTTTAATTTTAGAAAAATATCAAGTCGTGACATTCTGCGTTGATGACATCTAACATCAATAACTGCGTTACAGTATTAACATGATACCGAGGTACAGTAACTCTGCATTATTTTATTATCACCCCCTCCATAATGTCAGTGCATCTAAAACCCGTGCTGTACAAAGCACCTGAAGTGGCGAGTCAAGAAAACACAATGTGTGCTAAAAATACCGCCTTTCCCTGGCTGCACGTTGCCACAAGGCAGCTCCTTCGGTTCTTATAGAGATGTTCTGCGATCTGGGCACACTGGCAGGTGGCCATGGTAACCCTGTGCCTCCATCTCTCCCGCTCTGTCTCTGTGCGTCTGAGCAAACCCTGAAGCCCATGGTAAGTGGCAGCTTTTATCTCCTAATTAGATGGGAGGCACTCACCTCCAGGCAAGGGGAACCAACGGAGGCCCCACAGGTCATATCTGGGATTGTAGATCTGATGCAGTTCCTCAGGATTGTTACACAGACAAGACATAATGAAGCCACTGGAGCTGGAAATAAAGGTCTGGTGAATTAGATTCACAACTTCTGATGTCTTCTACACAATTACTGCCTGTCTTTATAAATGTCTTTATGTTGTGTTATAAAAGAGCTCTGAATGAACTGGTCCACTCTCTTCTGTGTGGACTGTTCCTGATGATCCACTAGTACTTCATTATCTAGGTAATGGCTGATTGATACAGACATCCCACCCTGCAAAATCTAAATTCAGGAAGGTGGCATTAAAACCACAACCCCCGACCTTCTCCCCCACAACCCTCTTGACCGGAGAAATTCAAGAGAACTTGAATACCAGACATTTCATGGGAAAGTATACAACAATTTTCATATATTCAAACTATTTAAACATATACATATATTCCTTTTTCCATAGTTCCCTACCTGGGGCCCTCAGGGGGCACCAAACATCACAGGAGGTTTGTAAGGCTTTGTTTGCTCTGAGGTGCTCTGAGGTTGTCGAAATACATTTACATTTACAGCATTTAGCAGACGCCCTTATCCAGAGCGACTTACAATTGGTACAGTCTTACAATCCAGGCAATTGTGGGTTAAGGGTCTTGCTCAAGGACCCAACAGTGGCAGCTTGGCAGTACCTTAACTGCTAGGCTAATATGTCCCAGTCCCATTTTACAATTTGTACATGTTAAAGGAAATTGAAATACCACACTCACTGGAAAAAATCTGTATATAAACTTATTTAAAAAAGTAAAAAGAAAGAGTACTACAATTCTAAGTAGAATTTATGTTTATATTTGCCAATAAAGATTTGCAATGAATCATGTTATTCTTTTGGTCATTGTGTGTGCGGGCTGGGGCGGGGCTAGCTTTTCTTAGATACGTATAGGGAAGCTTCAAGGAAAATTGGTTAGGAACCACAGCTAGCCCACTGCCACCCGACGCGACCAAGAATACTCCAGAGACCACACTCAAACATGACAATTTAGTGTAGTCAATTAACCTAACTTTCATGTCTTTGGACTGGGAAACCGGAGTAACCATAGTACTGTGGTGGCCTAGTGGGTAGGGTACTACACTACGGACCAGAAGGTCCAGGGTTCAAATCCCACCTCTGCCAAGCTGCCATTGTTGGGTCCTTGAGCAAGGCCCTTGACCCACAATTGCTTGGATTGTAAGATTGTATCCATTGTAAGTCACTCTGTTTTTGGGACTGTGGTGGCCTAGTGGTTAAGGTACTGGACTATGGACCAAAAGGTCTAGGGTTCAAATCCCACCTCTGCCAAGCTGCCTCTGTTGGGTCCTTGGGTCCACAATTGCTTGGATTGTAAGACTGTATCAATTGTAAGTAGCTCTGGATAAGGGCGTCTGCTAAATGCTGTAAATGTAAAAATTTAGTACACCAACACAAACACAGGGGAGGACTTACTGTTTCCACACAGAAAGGACCCAGGCCGCTCCACCCTGGAATTGAACCCAGGAACTTCTTGCTAGGAGGTGGCGATGCTACCCACCGAGCCATTGAGTACCATGACAGGATGACTTTGAAATATCGTGAAATTATCCTGAGATCAAATGGTTCATCTTTTGGAGAACATGCCATTCGAGCGCAGTGAAGCAATGTGGAGCATCCAAATACTAATCAATTCTGACATGACATGTACATCAGTATGTTATCAGCTATGCAACTTTTCACTCACGTTGTTATGCTAATTATATGATTTGTAACTGAAAACACTGCATTAAAATCGGGGGGAAAAAGTTCAATTCTCACTAGTGGTCTCATTCCTGCTGAAGTTATATCTGAGCTAATATATTGTTATTTACCATGGAATGAAATGTAGTAATATTCGGCCGCTTGGTAGCGGGTTTGTCTGCAGAGCATGACTAATCAGGAACAAAACGGCAGATTTATAGCGAACAAACTTTCACTTTGTTCTGGCTTGCAGCTAAGTTCAATATATAGCATCTTCACATATGTAAAGCCTTCAGCTTCTTTCCAGCTTGGACTCTTGGCAGCTCCGTCTCGTCGCGCCGAAGATCGTGTGGCAGGGAGAACAGATGGGGTGTGAAGAGTGAGGTCTACTCGGGTCCACTTCGCGGTGCATTTGGCCGTGCTTTGCATCTGATGATTTAGGTGTCATAATAAACGTTCCCGTAATAGCTTTTAATCCAGTGGATACTTCCAGACAGACATCACTCACACACAAAGCTCATTCTGTATCCACAGAGAGGCGAGCGAATCGCCTCAGGCGTCCTCTTTAAAGTGACAGCTCGGCCAATCAGGCGACTCGCCGACTATCGCTGATTTGAAAGACGTGTCAAACTTATTAGCCGGTTAAGTATAGAGCGAATTGGGGAAAGTGTTTGATTAAGCGGGTCTCATTTAGCCGCTTCAAGTAAATTAGGCCAAAAATTCAGTGTTTATCAATTAATAGCCACACTATTTCATCTTTGAGGGGCGATCCTCATTCAGTACAGCTCTGGCGTGAAATTGAAACTGGCTTTGGACCGCTTTTAATGCCTTCTAAATCAGGGCAGCGGAAAGCTCCAGTCAAAATCAAGCAAACTGAAATAGAAATATTTTTAATAAGGTGGTGGTTTTTTAGTTTGGCTATGAGTATAACAGAATAGACACCAGTTGTTAGAATATTTCCCTGATTAAAATTAACAATCTGTTCTGTAAAACCCTATCTCTACAGGGTCTACACAGTGAAGATTTTGTAAGACATTAAAATACTTAATCAAACAAAAGTCATAACTACTAAGACACGAATACACATGCAGTATGGTGCAAAAGGCCACCCTTTGATTATATACTGTGATTATATACTGTGGGGACTGTGGTAGCCTAGTGGTTAAGGTACTGGAGTCTGGACCAGAAGGTCGAGGGTTCAAAGCCCACCTCTGCCAAGCTGCCACTGTTGGGTCCTTGAGCAAGGCCCTTAACCCACAATTGCTTGGATTGTAAGACTGTACCAATTGTAAGTCGCTCTGGATAAGGGCGTCTGCTAAATGCTATAAATGTAAATGTATATATGCACCATTGTTTTAGCAATGATACAATGACCATGTATAATTATTAGAATACAAGCAGAAAATGCAGGAAATGTGTATGCAGAATAAAAAAGTATAGAAAAAACAGCTTGTAGAGGTTACAGTGGTGAGTATTTAGTGTGACCCGACCCTCATGAGCAATAGCAACATCTGGCAGCTTCATCGGGATGCCAAGTTGACCCTACAGTCCGAAGAAGCTTGATCAGGAATGGTCTTTCTGGAAGGATAGCAGCCAAGAAAACACTTTTTCAGAAGGTGAACAGGGTGAAAAGGCTAAAACTCACAAAAATTGGAGTGAAAATCAGTGGAAAAAAGGATTATGGAGTGATAAATCAAAGTTACATTTTTTTTGTTCAAATTGTTGACGATATGTTATATGTGGTCATTATACCATTGCAAAAACAATGTGCAAAAAATGCAATGGTGGCCTAAGACTTTTGCACAGTACTGTGACAGTATATGTCAATTATTACAATAGTCAACAGGCATATTAATTGTGCTATTTTTTACAAACAAGTCTTGATAAAAAAACAGTAAAGTGAGGCATGTGCACGATATAATGGCTGTGGCTATTGATCACAGAAGCTCTCTGAACATAACACACTAATAACATGCCATAAATAATGTTCTGTATGTAAATTTTGTTGTGATAATGAGACCTAACATGTATTTACTGTCACATCAAGAGCTCTCGTTGAATCATTGTGTTATTCATTTTCTTCAGATTATGCTAAATGATAGAGAATCCAGGATCCCTAACAGTCTTGGGCTGCACTTGAGACAAATAGATGGGAAAACCCAATATTTTGTGGTCTTCCCCAACAGCCTGCTCTTCAATTAAAGTCCCACAACACAAACAGGGCATGCTTAAGATGGAAAAGTCTGTATATTTCATTTTGGTGAAACTCAATTGCGGACCGGGGGAGAGCCGTGTTGTACTGTGATCAATTCTACGTGACCGTGCGCGTCCCGCGACGCGCATTAGAGGACGTTAAAGTAATGTATTTACCGCCGTAAACCACCGAGGCCTGTTTGACACGAGCAAAATGTCTAAGAGTTATGTTGTTTGAGAGTGTGTTAGGTCTGGCAAGCAAAATAATAGCTGTGACACCTCACCTGGTGATATCCCAATTATGGAGAACTAACCAGTAATGTGACAGTCGAATCATCCCACGCGGCTTTAACACATGTCCTCGGAGTGGGTGCTGTTATGTCCACCTTCCGCAGCTAAATAGGCATCAGTGCCATCCACATTAGCCCCAAATCTCACTCTAATGCCCCTAATGATTTTGTCATAGAAATGATGCAATTCAGAAGGTCCCTGCAGCTTTAGAATCGATGCTATCTGAACTGTGGAGAAAAGTCAGACTTTACACCTCAATTCCGAGCCATAAACAACAGGGACCATACAGATGGGTTCTGGGAAACATTTTTCATTAATTCGCTCACGTTCACACCCGCTTTATCCAACCCATGGTCCCGGGGTGGCAGCCTCAATGACAGAACACTATGGCCCACAAACTAGCTAAATTGCACACACAATTAGTGGAAGAGTATTTAGAATGTACAGTAACTATCTAAAGACACCTTTGCAATTATTATCTGGCAGTATTGTTGTTGTTATTAAAGCGAGAGGATGGAATAACCCAAGTTTTTCTTGGCTATACTGTACATCATCCAACCCTCAAAGCTCGAGCTTTAAGTACATGATGCTTGAAAGTTTGTGAATCCTTTAGAATTTTCTATATTTCTGCATAAATATGACCTAAAACATCATCAGATTTTCACACAAGTCCTAAAAGTAGATAAAGACAACACATTTAATCAAATGAGAAAAAAGATATTATACTTGCTCATTTATTTATTGAGGAAAATTATCCAATATTACATATTAGTGAGTGGCAGAAGTATGTGAACCTCTAGGATTAGCAGTTAATTTGAAAGTGAAATTAAAGTCAGGTGTTTTCAATCAATGGGATGACAATCAGGTGTGAGTGGGCACCCTGTTTTATTTAAAGAACAGGGATCTATCAAAGTCTGCTCTTCACAACAAGTTTGTGGAAGTGTATCATGGCACGAACAAAGGAGATTTCTGACTACCTCAGAAAAAGAGTTGTTGATGCTCATCAGGCTGGAAAAGGTTACAAAACCATCTCTAAAGAGTTTGGACTCCACCAATCCACAGTCAGACAGATTGTGTACAATTGGAGGAAATTCAAGACCATTGTTACCCTCCCCAGGAGTGGTCGACCAACAAAGATCACTCCAAGAGCAAAGCGTGTAATAGTTGGCGAGGTCACAAGGACCCCAGGGTCTTCTAAGCACTGAAGCCCGTCTCACATTGGCCTACTGTTAATGTTCTGAGTCCACCATCAGAAGAACACTGAAAGCAAACAAAGTTGTGCATGGCAGGGTGCAAGGAGAAAGCACTGCTTCTCCAAAAAGACATTGCTTGCTGCTCGTCTGCAGTTTTGCTAAAGAGCACGTGGACGAGCCAGAAGGTATTGGAAGAATTTTTGTGGAGACGGATGAGACCAAAATATAACTTTTCGGTTTTAAAGAAAAGTGTTATGTTTGGAGAAGGAAAACACTGCTTCCATCATAAAACTTATCCCATCTGGTGAAACAGGTGGTGGTAGTATCATGGTTTGTGGGGCCTGTTTTTGCTGCATCTGGCCAGGAACGCTTGCCATGATTGATGGAAGCAATGAATTCTGAATTATTCAGAGAATTCTAAAAGAAAATGTCATGACACTTCCATTAACTGAATCTCAAGAGAAGGTGGGTCAATGCAGCAAGACAACGACCCTAGAGCACACAACCGTTCTACCAAAGAATGTTACAGAAGAATAAAGTTCATGTTTTTTGGAATGGCCAAGACAAAGTTCCTGAAACCTATCCAATGGGAAATGTGTTGAAGGACCCTGAAGCGAAGCAGCTAATGTTGAGGAAACCCACCAACTCCCAGAAGAGCTGAAGCTGTTCCTGTACGGAGGAATGGGCTTAAAATTCCTCCAGCCGGTGTCAGGACTGATCAACAGCTTTACAGAAACGTTTAGTTTGCAGTTTTTGGCTGCACAGGGGGGGTCACACCACCTACTGAAGCAAAAGGGTCACATACTTTTGCCACTCACTAATATGTAATATTGGATCATTTTCCCCTCAATAAATAGTATTGTATAATATTTTTGTCTCATTTGTTTAACTGGGTTCTCTTTATCTACTTTTAGGACTTGTGTGAAAATCTGATGATGTTTTAGGTCATATTTATGCAGAAATGTAGAAAATTCTAAAGGGTTCACAAACTTTCAATCACCACTCTAAATAAAAGCTTACAGCCGAAATGTCTGTCTTGTTTGCCTAAATAAGTTCTTCGAGTTCTTTCTCGGAACATGTACTTCGTTTTAATTAGACATTCATTAGAAGGTGTCTTGCCTTCCCTCAATTAGTCCCTGTCGTGGCAGCGGTGGCGGGCACAGTAATCTCCATGATTAAGCTCCGTTCTTGTTTGTCTTGTGAGTGCCAGGCTTTCTCGGTCTGCCGATGTCCTGGAGTCCTGACACCAACAGTAATCGTTGCGCGCGGTGGCCTTCCGAGGCCTGCCGTCTCTCGCCTTGCCTCGTTTCTGCAGAACTTAACAGCTTAGAACCCTCACTTTAAACATCTGCCCCCATTCAGCGCCTTTTGCCATCTTCAATTATACCTTTCCACCCTACCATTTGGGCAATTTTCTAATCTCGCCTCAGCTAGCGTGACGCTGGCACCGCAGGCGCCCCGAGTGACAGATGATGGCATGGGGACTAGGAAGGCTAGAGTGGTGGAGCACAATGAGTGAGCGCTAGGCCACGTCTGCTTCACCGAAAGGTCTTAGAAGGTTCAGGATGGACACCGCAGATCAATTCTTCCAGTTACCTGATTAATTGCGTCCTCATGGAAGGTAGCTACACCTTTATTTTTTGTTGTTCTGTTGAAAATCTCAGCAGCTTTTCAAACCTAGCGTGTAGTTAGACAGCATGTCAAGCACTATTCTTTTTTACATCCTTTTACAACCCTTATGCAGTATGCAGGTCGAGAAGCACCCTCCACCATGCTTCACAGTTGCCTACCATTGGTTTCTTTGTCATGTCCTCCTATTGAGCACAGTGCTATCTGTGTCATCTTCGCAGATCACCCAATCTTAGGCAGAGTAGTGATACTGAAGTTCCTTCACATTTTATTCGAACTTTGACTCCATGACTTTAGTTCGCTCTTAGATTTATCATCTACGCCGCCCAAGGAGGTTGGGTCCCTTTTTGAGTCTTGGTCCTCCCAAGGTTTCTTCCTAGAACTAGGGGGTTTTTCCTTGCCACTGTCGCCCTAGGCTTGCTCAATTTGGGATTGGACGTAGTTATTAGGAGATAATCTAAACTTGTAAAGTTGCTTTGAGACAATGCTCCATTGTAAAAAGCGCTATATAAATAAATCTGACTTGACTTGACTTGACTTCTCAGAAACGTTGCCTTACTGTGGAGTAACATCAGGCTTTTGTAAAACCAAGACTAAATAACACCAAGTTCTTTCATTCAGTATTTCATTTATATACCCTATTGTCTTATATACTGTAGTTTTCTATTCTCAATTTTATTAGACTCCTCATAATGTTGGTTTCTGTTAACTCATAGCCTCATATTATTTTATTTGAATTATTATTTTCTTTTACTATGTTATCCCTGTTCATTTAAACAATTACTATAAGCTTCTTAATCAGGTTTAATTATTACCTAAGCTTATATCTGGGCTGCCCAAGGAGGATGGGTCCTTTTTTGAGACTTTGTCCCCCCAAGGTTTCTTCCTTTACAGCATTTAGCAGACACCCTTATCCAGAGCGACTTACAATTGATAATCCAAGAAATTGTGAGTTATAAGGCAGCTTGGTAGAGGTAGAATTTGAACCCTGGACCTTCTGGTCCATAGTCCAGTACCTTAACCGCTAGGCTATTACAGTCCCACCCCCCTTTTAACGTTTAGTTTTTCCTAGCCACTGTCACCCCAGGCTTGCTCAGTTAGGTCTTTGGGTCTAGATCTTTGTAAAAACCACTATGGAAATGAATCTTATTCGACTTGTTTTTACACAATTCTTGACTCTACAAGCCACACCTTCAGTCTCATGTTAATAATGAGAGCATGTGTGTTTTTGGAGATGCCACTGGCCTGTGACTGATTTGTCATTGAGTTCATTATAGGCGCCATGAAAAGTACAACTGTTTGTGTTATTAGGTTGCCTACTAACTCCATTTTTACATATCTCAGAGAGTTCCAAGGCAGTCCGCATTATCCCTGGCAAATGAAAGCGCATGTGAAGTCCACTATTTCCCAACCATTTTTTTGTAAATGACACTACACTGCAGATTGGGTTTTCACAGAACAAAAGACCTCAGCAACCTTTTAAAAAAGCCCGTTTACCTAAAGATCGGTAAAGAAACGCTCTAATATCGTCATAGATTTTGAAGGTTTACACTATAGTACATTAAAGGTCTGTTTTTTTCTGCCATTGTGGTTGAACCCTGGTTCAGCTTCGATGCTGAAAGGTCAGCTCATGGTAGAGCTCAGCGAGGGTGGAAGAGGTCAGCGCAGATGGATGTAGAGTGCAATTACCTCCGCTGAAGGGCACCAGCATTAAGGTCTGTTAGGTTAAAGTGTCTGCCACTCAAACAGGAAAAAAGGGTCACTAAAAATTGCACACTAGCTAAAAGCCTGTTACAAGGGTCGGTTATTATGTGCAGAATGTGACCACCAAACGATTCCAGAGGGAGAGTGGACGCAGAGGGCTGTTCAGCACCGGAGGACTAGTGAGCGCATGGTTTCTGGCCCTCGAAAAGCCTCAGAGAGCCTGGTTTGGCGGCGATAATGTCTTGTTTTGCTGAGAAACGCTCCTGTTTAGATCTAGCATTTTGTGTGTTGAGAAGTGTATACGTGAACCCGTAACCACATTAGGTTTGTCACCGAAGCGTATCGGGAGATCAAAGGCAGATTCGGGGGTGGAGATTGTGTGTTACTTGTTCGGTAATTCATCTCTCGGCACAATATCTAATCTGTGAAAACATGCTGCACAGTAGCGAGCGCACGCTATAATTTCTTGACCGAGGCTTACACAAATGAAAAGGAATGTACCTTCATTCACCACACCACAGCAAAGCAAAAAAAATCTCTACACTACCGCATCGTGTTCAAAAACGTCCCCTCCCCAAACAATCGAGAATCGCTGTTGTTTTCAAATCCAGCAAGTCTCTCAGGGGTCACTGAGTCATCTGAGGGCTTAATTAGCATGGGAGGGCAAGTTAACTTTCATAGTGTACATACTTTTAGTTGTAATTCCATTGTACAGCTACAAAGCAATGATATTTTTATAAATGTTTATAGTTCTCATAGACTTAAATATACATCTAACATCTAACTTGTGCAAAAGCTAGGGCAGCCCTGGTCAAAAGAGATGTTTTGCTGAATTTGCATTGTGTAAATGCATATTTTTTCTTCCAATTTTAAGGTAACTTTAAAAACTTACTGAAAAAAGATGCGTACGAAACGAAACCCGTTCAGGTTCAGGTTCACACCTACAGTTCTCAGGCGCTTCCACAACCTTGACCAGTTAAAAGAAAGGTTTGAAATGACTATTAGGTCAGTGCCGTGGCTTTACTTTTTTTTTTTTATTAAGTAATTAATTATTTTACTGATGCCACTTTTTCTCCAGAATATACTCACTGTTTGATTTGAATATTAATTAAATAATTAATTCACTTATTTTTATTTATTTTAAATGATTTCTTTCTTTTTTTACTACTCATTTATTTAAAAAAAAATTAAATGATTTATTTAATGGTAAAATTTCACTTTAGCACCTGAGCCAACTTTTACATCGTATGTACAGTACCGTGCAAAAGTCTTAGGCCACTATTAGCTTTGTTGTTTTTCGCAATTGAATAATGAGCATAAAAATATTTCTAAGTCTCTTTATTAAGATACAAACAAAAAATAGAGGAAACGTGTACACAAACATTTTGTGGTTTCTTGGCTGCTACCCTTCCAAAATGAACAAGCTTCTTCGAACTGTAGAAGGGTCGACTTGAAATTCCGATGAAGACACCTGATGCTGTTAGGGGAGTGTAAGGGGAGGTCACCCTAAATACTTGCCACTGTAGCCTAAAGAAGCGGTCTTTTTTTCCAGCTTTTTAATACTACATACAAATTTAAGCTCTGTCTGGTTCTTACTTCTTTGCTCCTGCTGGTGGACACACTCTGTCCGTGGTGATTCATTCTCCGCGTCCAGGAGGCCTCGGAAGCTCTGGTTTCCACGACACCCGTCATGATTAGGTAATGCCTCTCATTACGAGCGTGATGCCCCATTTCTGCTGGCAAATCAAAGTGGTTCCAGATCAACAGCCCTTAACTTTAGGACTCATTAGACATCTAAGCGGGGGTTTTAAAGCACAACATCTGCTTTTGGTTTCTCAGCAAGTTTACCTGTTCCAGACCATCGACTCGACTCGCTTCCAGGCTAAAGCGAGACGAGGACAACCTGAATGAGCTCCTTCAGCCGGCCTCGCACCGACACAAACGAGCCCTCGTATTGATCACGGAGGTACTGAGGACCAACTCTTCACAAGCGCCGGCACTCGACAAGCTCTCACGACACTAACTCTCTTCATACGAGTGCACTCTGATCTTCTCCTCCTCCATCTTGCTCGCACTGTGTCTGATTTTACTCCTAGCAGGAAGATGCCAGCCAGCACAGATGTGACAGCTTAATAACGTAAACCCTCGCAAACACAAGCCCGGCTCTTGTAAACCATCTGTTATCCATCCTCTAACTGGCACGCCGGATTATATTTAGTGTCACTCTACCTGGGCACTCTGATATCACCACAGGCAGCCGCAGACAGTGCCGTGATCCTCGCTGATCTGGATCTCGAGCTGAAGCGCTCAGGTGGAGGCACATGTTGACAGGTCGCTTGCTTCTGATTTGTGTTGTGCTTTCAATATCCTCCGCGTTGTGTCGGGCGGTGTTAGGGCTGGTTTATGAACGATTAATTGATTGCAACCTGTCTTGAGCAGAGCAGCTGTTATCTGGTAAAGATCATAATAGACACATCCTTCTGAGTATGAGGTTGCGTAGATGCAGAGCGTTGACCAACCTTTATAACTCGCGTCCACCTTCGAAAGCGCCCACAATCCAACCCCAAATCAGAAAAAAAATTACACAAGAAATGCAGCGTTACTTACTTTTACTTTGGATTTTAGTTCATTGCAGACAGTATGAACCCAAAATATTCCATGTTTTTTTTTCTGGTCAACTTTGTTTCATTTGTTAATAAACATCCATTCTTGCATTTCAGCCTGGAACACATTCCAAGAAAAGTTGGGGCAGGTACAATTTAGGGTTAGTAATAAGATAAAACTATATAATGATGTGATTTCAATGATGACTTGTATCCACAAAAGGCCAAGTCTTTGAAAAGCAAAGGATCTTCAGTTTATCAACAAATACATGAGAAAATTAATGAAGTCTTTCAAAACAATGTTCCTCAAAGAAATATTGGAAGGGATTTACATATTTACATATATACCCCAACTTCTTTTTGGAATGGGTTGCAGGCCTGAAATGCAGGAATCGATGTACAGTGGTGTGAAAAAGTGTTTGCCCCTTCCTGATTTCCTATTGTTTTGCATGTTTGTCACACTTAAGTGTTTCGGTACATCAAACCAATTTAAATATTAGTCAAAGACAACACAAAACACAAAATGCAGTTTTTAAATGAAGGTGTTTATTATTAAGGGAGAATAAAATCCAAACCTACATGGCCCTGTGTGAAAAAGTGATTCCCCCTCCTTGTTAAAACATAACATAACTATGGTTTATCACACCTGTTGTCACTGTCTCTACCCACACCCAGGCCTGATTATTGCCACACCTGTTCTCAATCAGGACATCACTTAAATAGGACCTGCCTGACAAAGTGCAGTACACCAAAAGATCCTTAAAAGCTACACATCATGCCGAGATCCAAAGAAATTCAGGAACAATTGAGAAAGAAAGTCATTGAGATCTATCAGTCTGGAAAGGGTTATAAAGCCATTTCTAAAGCTCTGGGACTCCAGCGAACTACAGTGAGATCCATTATCCACAAATGGTGAAGACATGGAACAGTGGTGAACCTTCCCAGGAGTGGCCGGCCGACCAAAATTACCCCAAGAGCAAAGCGACGACTCATCCAAGAGGTCACAAAAGACCCCACAACAACATCAGCAACAGTAAAATATGGTGGTAGTGTGATGGTCTGGGGCTGTTTTTCTGCTTCAGGACCTGGAAGACTTTCTGTGACAAATGTAACTATGAGTTCACGCTCGAAAACCCTCCAATGTGGCTGAATTACAACAATTCTGCAAAGATAAGTGGCCAAAATTCCTCCACAACGCTGTAAAAGACTCATTGCAAGTTATGGCAAACGCTTGGTTGCAGTTGTTGCTGCTAAGGGTGGACCAACCAGTTATTAGGTTTAGAGGGCAATCACTTTTTCACACAGGGTCATGTAGGTTTGGATGTTTTCCCCCCTTAATAATAAACACCTTCATTTAAAACCTGCATTTTGTGTTTACCTTTGTTGTCTCTGACTAATATTTGAATTGGTTTGATGTAGCGAAACACTTAAGTGTGACAAACATGTAAAAAAATAGGAAATCAGGAAGGGGCAAACACCTTTTCATACCATTGAGTATTTACAAACGAACTGAAGTTGACCAAACAAAACATGAAATATCTCGGGTTCATACAGTCTGCAATGAAGTAAAAGTCAATAAATGTGAAGTAAATTTAAGAAATGCTGCATTTTTTTGTCCCAACATTTTCTGATTTGGGGTTGTACTGCAACAGTTTACTATTATATTTAATATAAATGAATATATAAAGCGAATGTAACCTATGGGAGCTTGGGTGGCACAGTGTCAATTTGCAAGCCCATCACTGTGAAGACCCAGGTTCATGTCCCAACGATGCCTTCTGGCCAGGTCAGGCATCACACAGGCATGATTCACCTTCGTCACTGGGAGCTATCCGCCTACGCTGCAACAGTGACTCCAGCCGGACACGTTCCTGCCTGCACATAATGAATTCCAGGATAGGTGCCTCAAAAACATCCCCCTACCTTGGCCCTGACCAGGATTAATTTGTTATGAAACAGCAACAACAAGAAAACCCACCATCATCCTTCAGTTCTGAAGGTACTATTAAATATTAAGTACACTACCTGTTTAGTTGTATATATGCTAATTGTTTGAGACGTTACTGAATTAAGGCAATATTGTTTTTCTGTCAAAATGATGTTAGATCAGCTAAAATTTCCAGGGCTGCACTTACAGTTTAGTTACTTTTCATGAACAAAATTTATTTAGAACAGAAATACTACTCAAGTGCACAAATTCTGAATGAGTGTGATCATAACAAGGGAGAGTTTTTTTTTTTTTTTAATAAAACATGCTTTTAGTTTGGAGGCAAATGTGCTGAAACAGGAAAAAAAGGAATCCTGTCAAGTGCTTAATAATCTGCTCAAATATTAACATACAATTTAATCACACAGCAATTATTCCCAAACACAGAAATAATGTTTTGCAACATGCGAGCGCTCGCATGATTTGTTACTGCGTAATTGTTTGACTTAAAAAACAATTAACTTGCATTGCGAAAGCTGCGGTTTGGACCTCCAGCTGTAGATAAGCAAGGAGCTGTTATTGATTCAAATTAATTAATCCACTTATGAAGGGGGGATTCACAGGCTCAGAAGTGACTTAAATAATCCGCACAAATTGAACTGTAAATTTGTTGCATTTAATGATATTCATTTAACGAGCACTACTTGATTACGTGAGTAATTAAATTGCAGGAGAAACGTGTTGTAGCAGTGCACAGTGTAAAGTGTTGGAAACCTAATAATTAATCTAAATAAAATTTGGTATTAATTACTTTTTTGTAGTTATCCTACTACGAAGTGAAAATAAGGAAGCATTGCATTATGTGTACCATACACGGTCAAAAAAACAATCGATAGGTTTAATTATTATATTGCGGGCTACTCGTTCACTTTGTTATCCGCTTCATCCTGAACAGGGTCATGGTAGAGTCAGTGCCTAACTAGTGGTATAGGGCGCAAGGCAGGAACAACCCTAGACATGGCGCCAATCCATCGTAGGGCACACACACTCACACACTGATACACACATTCACTACTTTAGTGTAACCAGTTAACCTAAAACATGTCTTTGAACGTTGAGGAAACAGGAACACCTGGAGTAAACCCACATGGACATGAGGAAGACATGCACAAAGGACTCAGACCACTCCACCTGGGATCAAAACCAGGACCTTCTCACTGTGAGGCAACAGCGCTACTCACCGAGCCACCATGCCACCCTGTTGCAGGCTATTGGATTATAAAAAAGCATAAAGGTGACCCTTGGATTAGCCTAGGCTGGTGCAGATTACCATATCATTCAGTATGACCCTAAAAAGATATGCCACTATTAGACTAAATACTGGTGTCCTAAAACACATAAAATATCACTTATGTATTAATGCGATTTTTTTTAGTAATCTTATTATCTGGTGATTTTCCACTAAACATTTACCTTTTATAAAATTCCAATACTCACCCTTCATCTATTTTAGTTAGATGGAGAAGTGTAGAGAAGGCCAGAAGGAGTTGCACTGTGTGTTGGATTTTGCTTATGAAAGGTTGCTGAGAGAAGAGTTGTGGTATTGTATGAGGACATCAGGAGTAGCAGTGAAGTATGTGAGGGTGGTGCAGGATATCTATGAAGACAGTGTGACAGTGGTGAGGAGTCCAGTAATAATGATGGACGGGTTCAAGATGGAGGAAGGACTGCATCAAGAAGGGGCTCTGAACATTTTCTTGTTTACAATGTGGATGGACGTGTTGATCAGACAGGATTCTCCATGGACTCTGATGTTCACAGTTGACAGTGTAATCTATAGTGAAATAGGGAACAGATTGTGGCTTGGAGGCACTGGTGATGACAAAAAGGCAAGAGGTGGAGCTGGAGGTGGCAGAGCTGAAGGTGCTTCGATTTCTGTTGGTAATCATAAGGATGGACAGAATTAAGATTAAGTTACAGAGATATAGCGCAGGTAGGACAGTTTGGAGAGGTGAGATTGATGATTTGGTCATATTCTGAGGATAGAGCAGCTCCTAATGGGAGCCGCAAACAGGATTTAAAAAAAACTTCCATACTTAAAGAAAAGAGAAAGCGTGAGATTGACAAATGGACTGGATCAGCAGCCGAAGAAGTTTTGCAGTAATTATTTTAGTCTAAAATGGTGAAACATGAGATTATTCCTTGGACGAAGCTCTGTGTTTACTGGTCAGTCTACATTCTTATGCTCAATTATGGTCATGAGCTTTGGGTAGTGACCATAAATAATAAGGTTGTGTGTACAAACAGCAGAAAGGAGGTTAAGCTGGGATTTTCTTCTGTACAGTGAATTAGCATTGAAACTATAATAAATACAGTTTGCAAAATAAAAAAAGCTGTTTTAGAAGACCACATGAAATCGCTGATGTCTCTATCCAGAGAAATGTCTGCCAGAGAGGCTAACCTGACAAGTTGTGAGATTTCCTACGTCCTTGATGCCATTCCTGCCAGCTTTCATCATGACAGGGAACAGCAGCTTCTCCGAGCGAAGTGGCTCTCTTGGGACACGGAGGAATCAGCTTTGACATGAGCCACCCATCCACACTCTCCATGATCTTTCTAGAAGAATCACTGACAGCCACATAAAGAGCTTCGCCAGCCTTCAGAGGGAATACTTGCCGATGTTGCTTCTGGGCATGCTGTGGGCCACGGACAGGTAAAGCAGGACTGGATGGCACTCTGGAGACCTTCTGCCAGATTTCACAGAGACAACGAGATGGCTAGACATGCTCATGAAGATGACAGGATATGAGACTGACATATACTAGTGTTTAAATGTTTGAAATTAGCTTTTTGGAAAGAACTGACACTTTTTTATCGTGATCGTATTACATTAGAAAATCAGAGCATTTTACTGCAGATATTCTGAAGCCCACACTTTTTGTAGATCTTCCCAGAGGTGTGATTTTTCTGGCCTGAAATGCCGCTCTTCCCACAAGAGCTCAAAAGGGTTCCACTTCTTTTCAGTGTCTACATTCTTGTGCCCATTCTCAGTGATTTCAAATCAGGCTTTTTCTTTAAAACTCTATCAGATGTCAACATCACTGAGTTTATTCTGTTGAACACCAATATTTGGCAACTGATTGTCTCTTTGGTATCTGTTTGTCATATTACAGATTCTGATCTGCTTGTGATCTTGTGCAGGTGTTCATCTGGTCCTTCCACCTTTTTTTCTGTCCTGTTTAGATCCAACTTTTAAGGCAGTAGTGGAAATTATTTGTTTGAGAGCTTTTGTTTCTCATCAGTCTGATGCATGGAATGGCCTTTATTTTATAAAACAGCATTAGGTTGATGTCTTTCTTAAATAAAATCACTCTCAGAACAGAAATGCCAGTGCACCTACATGGCTTGCGAAACAAGGAAAGGCAGTTTACTTGCTTGTTCTTTGCAGTCTTGTGTTAATAAATGATAAGTCGCTGAATTCACACAGACATATTCATTTGCATTTTTCTAGAAATTATTTGGTACTGCCACAAAATGAGAATGTTTTAAGAGGATAATAGACAACACTAATTCAAACTCATTCAGCACCTGCTTCAATCCAGCTGAGTTTTACACCAGTCCACAGCACAGACACGTTTCCACTTTTGAAGGACGTTGCGCTTGTCTAAATGAATGCCTCCTGCTCATGCAAGAAGTAAAATACAGCAATTAGCATGCTGCTTCTCCGCATGTCTCTTCACTGAGGATAAGACGTGCTGGCAGCCCAGCGGGCCTCTAATTCCATCATTCAGTTGTCTCTGGTCTCACTGATTATGGCTCTATCCTGTAACTTAACCTGGTTCCCTCTCCCAGCAAGACAGCCTTCAGAGTGAAGAGCCCTTCCTCCACACTGCTCTTCCAACTCGCTTCTTACTTTAACCTCCTGCTTCTCTCTAAACTCCTTCCTTTCAGCTCTCTCGCTTTGACTCAGGCTAAGCATCACACGGGGAGGAAAACAATCCCGAGCGGTTTCGATGCTCTTGAAACGATATCGAGCTACGAGCTTAGATGTTCCCAAACATCTGCTGAAGAGACATGGCTGGAGCTTTGCAGAGGACTGTGGAGGAAATCACAGCATGCCCAAAGGCAACAAAGAGCAAAACACATGGAACATTTTGCCCTCTGATCTCTGCACCCTCAGAAAGAGTAGCGATATGCTCCAGGGCAAGGACGAACCTGCAGGAGGAAATGTATGGAGAGGTCAGCGCTGAAGTGTTCCCCTGTATCTCAGTCTTCCCCCCTTTATCTCCATTTCTTACTTTTTCTCCTGCCCTTAGATGTGAGCAGAACCAAAACAGCTCAACATTTCTCTTCTTTTGCTTCAAACCCTTTCCTGGCGTTCCTACACCGGTAAGAAAAATATGTCACGCGAATTATAGCCCATCACCTACCAAATTATAAACTGTCAATAGTTCTATAATTAACTGCACACTCACTGATCACGTTATGATCCATCACTCAAATAGTGCCTGATCTGTGCTGGTCCAGTGGGCGTCCTGACCATTAAAGAACAGAGAAAAGGGAACAAACAAAGTATGTAGTGAGGCAGGTGGACTACAGTCTGTAATTAGAGAAATACAAAGTGCTTCTATATGGTAAGTGGAACTGATCAAATGCACAATGAGTGTAGAAACAAGGAGGTGTACCTAATAAAGTGATTTATAAGTGTATATGAATAGGTGATAAAATACTATTTGACAAATGTATTTTTCTCAATTATATTGAGATTTCAACAATTCAGTAATTTTTGTTTAATGTCCCATTCTGTGTCTTGTCAGCTGCTTCTCCATGCAGCATATTACACCTAACCCACACAACACATACTTTTTCTATTACATTACATTACGTACTTTTCAATTCCATATTTTTTATTCCTTCCCAATTACAGCTTGTATAAGTTGGCTAACTGATGCCTCTCATGGTTTCAGATGTAAAATCATCTCAAAGTACTTTATTTATAGTAATATATGACTAATTTATCTCTTATTAAGGTGTGTTTTTTTCTGAATGTATCATTAAAGTTTCTGGTTTGAAAAAAATAGATCTGGTTAAAGCCAAAGCTATTAAAATGTTTATTTTCATTCCTAGTAAGGTATCATTTTTTCCCGTTTTGGTTCTTTGAACCAGTTTGAATCTCATGTCAGGAGATCTCTCTGACTGAGTACCACATTCCAGGTGAGGTTACATTTACATCACCTGGGTTCTGCAGGAACAACTGTGAAGTCTCACTCATTACGAAGTTTTAGATGTTCACAATAAGTGATAATGAGCTAGCGAGATGATACGCATCCAGCAAGTGCGATGCACGTGGATCTAACCTGCTTTAAGTCTCTCGGCGGCATGCCTTTCACCTAGGATTGAATCTGCTTCAAAGGCCGATGCGTGCCGATGCATCGCCGGTAATGAGGGTGTATTGGTTTTTAACGAGTGTGGGGCTGCATAAATAGAGGCAAGGACGCCAGCCTTTGAGTCGCAAAACAACAAGGGATAAAGTGGAGCTCGGTGCAGACTATGGAGCCCAGTGGGATTCACACGCTGACATGCTCACACTTCCACACATAAGCACACACACTCACTCACTCACTCAGTTGTTCAAGACTTGGAGCGGTTACAACCGTACAGAACGAAGCACAGTGCAAACTCGCCTACGGGTGCTTGCTAAAGATGTAGTTGAATCCTTCTGGTGCCAAATCAGAGCCTGTTGGATCGTCGGAAAACACGCACATGCAGGACTTGCTATGGGGGAGAAAAATATGTGTACGTGTGCTCTTAAAAACAAGGCGAAATGTGGCTAAGCTTCCCTCGTGAATAAGAGTTTCTTTAGGAGCGTCCGCTCCACTGCCGGAGCCTGCTTCCATCAGTCAGGCTTGCCGTGCACCTGGAAGGTTCAGAGACCCCACTGGCCCGAGCCATGACCCGGTCCTTGCGGCTGCGCCTTGACTCGCTTCTTGTGTCACACTTTTGAGGGCGCGCACCTGGTCCGAACCACATTTTACGCTTAAATAATCAGTTCGTTTGCACCGATTTAAGCCCCTGATGCCTGGGCAGATGACCCGATCAGCTTTTTAGGACAGACTTTTTCCACTCGCTGTACTACTTTTCTTCAAACTTTCGACGTGTTGGTTTGCATATGCTTTGTCGATATAGGACATACAGTATGTCATGGTCAAATGTATGAGGACAGTTATAGCAATGTTTTGTTTACAAAGTCAATCATGAATATACATTTACATTTATACATTTGTAGTGCATAAGTAGGAACTGCATTACAGTCTGTGTTTTGCACGGACACTTAGCAATTTTCTGCCAAGCAAAGATGGACAAGGAAAAGTTTGCACTCTGCTTAAAGGTTTAAAGTGTTTAATAAAACGTTTAAAATGTGGTGTTACATTGTCTGTTCTGGAAATTAGTGTTCCTTCAAGTGGACTAATTTCCTCTTGGTTGTGTGCAGTCAGCAAGGTAGGTTTATTTATGTTTATATTCCATTGTATGCATTTATATTTTGGTTCTACAGCATGTGTAATGGTTAATGTGTGCTTGTAAACTGAAGAACCACGGTGTTGTGTATTTCATGGAGAGAGTGATACAGTGGGGCAAAAAATATTTAGTGAGCCACTGATTGTGCAAGTTCTCCTACTTAGAAAGATGAGAGAGGTCTGTAATTTTCATCATAGCTACACTTCAACTATGAGAGACAAAAAAAATCCAGGAAATCAGATTGTAGGATTTTTAAAGAATTTAATTGTAAATCATGGTGGAAAATAAGTATTTGGTCACCCACAAACAAGCAAGATTTCTGGCTCTCACAGACCTGTAACTTCTTCTTTAAGAAGCTCTTCTGTCCTCCACTCATTACCTGTATTAATGGCACCAGTTTGACCTCGTTATCTGTATAAAAGACACCTGTCCACAGCCTCAAACAGTCAGACTCCAAACTCAACCATGGCCAAGACCAAAGAACTGTTGAAGGACACCAGGAAGAAAATTGTAGACCTGCACCATGCTGGGAAGAGTGAATCTACAATAGGCAAGCAGGTTGGTGTGAATAAATCAACTGTAAGAAAATGATTGACCATTGATAATCTTCCCTCGATCTGTGGGCTCCAAAAAACACAAGATTCTCATCCTGTGGGGCCAAAATGATCATCATGAGAACGGTGAGCAAAAAAATCCCAGAAACTACACAGAGGGACCTGAATGAATGACCTGCAGAGAGCTGGGACCAACGTAATAAAGGCTAACCCATCAGTAACACACTACTCCGAGAGGGACTGCAGATCCTGCAGTGTCCAGGCGTGTCCCCCTGCTTAAAGCCAGTACATGTGTCCAGGGGCCCGTCTGAAGTTTGCCAGAGAGCATATGGATGATCCAGAAGGAGGATTGGGAGAAAATATCATGTGGTCAGAATAAAATCAAAATAGAAACTTTTTTGGTAAAAAATTCAACTTGTCGTGTTTTGGCGGAAGAGGAATGCTGAGTTTGCATCCCAGAAACAACCATACCTACTGTGAAGCAATGTGGGGGTGGAAACATCATGCTTTGGGCTGTTGTTTTTCTGCAGAGGGGGACAGGGACGACTGATCCGTGTTTAAGGAAGAAAGAATGAAACGGGACCGTTGTATCGTGAGATTTTTTTTAAACCAAAACCTCCTTTCCATCAGTGAGAGCATTTGAAGATTGGAACGTGGCTGGGTTTTCCAGCATGACAATGATCCCAAACACACCGCTCGGGCAACAAAGTATTGGCTCCGTAAAAAGCATTTCAAGGTCCCGTCTCCAGACCTCAACCCCATAGAAAATTTGTGGAGGGAGTTGAAAGTCCATGTTGCCCAGCGACAGCCCCAAAACATCACTGCTCTAGAGGAGATCTGCATGGAGGAATGGGCCAAAATACCAGCTACAGTGTGTGCCAACCTGGTGAAGACTTACAGGAAATGTTTGTCATTGCCAACAAAGGTCATGTTACAAAGTATTGAGTTGAACATTTGTTATTGACCAAATACTTATTTTCCACCATTATTAAATTCTTTAAAAATCCTACAATGTGATTTCCTGGATTTGTTTTTCTCATTTTGTCTCTCATAGCTGAAGTGTAGCTATGATGAAAATTACAGACCTCTCTCATCTTTCTAAGTAGGAGAACTTGCACAGTCAGTGGCTGACTAAATACTTTTTTGCTCACTGTATCTCAGTGAAAGTAGATATCCAGGCAGATATATAGAGGTTGTGTCTAGGTGTCTATGTACGTTTCGTAATGCCCTTTATTGGAAGCTGAAAGTTCATTAAGTAAACCGTCAGTATACACACCGTATGGCAGCAACACTAAAAAAAACAAACAAACGAAAAAAACCCCACAGATCGCAATAACGCAGAGTGAAAATGGAACCGTTGATATTCTCAGTCTGACTCGTGCCTGAATTATACACGGTGCAAGCTTAGTCTCGCCACTGGTAATCACAGAAAAGGTCAGAGTAAAAATACTCCATGGCGATTTGCCAACGGTGGTGTCTTGTTGCGAGGGTTTAGGTGGCCTCCGTGCCTTAGGGTTAAATTTACACACCGTGCCATTAATTGCAGCTTGTTTGTTCCGAAGGCTGGGATGAAAAAGTCTTAGCCGTTGCGCAACGTTTCCCGCAGTGCTCCGGGCCGTGTCTTTGAGTTTATTGGGGCCATGATAACTACTATCAAGCGGTCATGTATTACACACTTTATCAATATACACACCATTGCTTTTGCCCTCGCTTTGCCAGACTAGCAGTATTACAGGTACAGAACGACCTTGTGTACAAAGGCAAGTGAAGGTGTAAATCCAAGCCAGGCTGTACCTACTTAAATCCAAACTTTCTGACCCACCATGGGTACTTAGTGTATAATTAAAGAGCTGCAATTGAAATTAGTGATAGGAAATTTTAAGAGCAGCTCATAAGAGAGATTTTTTTCCCTTTGAGAAATATTTTGTAATATAACAGAAGCATATGTAAAGTGTATATACTAACGTCCAATACAAACACACTTTCCAGAGCTGTTGAGGTTGGGATTTTTTCTGTTATCCCAAACTTACATTCTGTAGTTTTTTGATATGTAATTAATAAGGCCTAAAACACAACACTGTCATGGGGGAATATTGTGGTTACATCCAAAAAGTCTGCGGTTTGAATACCAATGTTCAAAATGTTGGTTTTAACTCCTCACTGTGCAGACAGAACTCCAGCATGAGGAAGTTCCAGTGTGAGTGTTCATTTCTTAAAAGACTTAACAGAAAGCCTTCCCAGAAATGAATGGTGGAACTTCTCCATGTGTTTTCCACTGATTATAATAAACTGCCTCCAAATCACCATGGAACATAAACTGATTGACAGAACAGGGCATGCAATATGTGTAAGTGATTATGGTTATATCTCTTTGTGGGGTGTACGAGGTTTGTTGTTGCTCCCTTTGGAATTTCTGGCCAGAGTTTGCGTTAGAATCAGCATGTTTTGACAGAGATGTTGGGCTAATATGTAGGGAAGTCTATTAAGTAAATCCCACTTTAATACATGTATTACTCTCCAGCTGATTATACATTTATATGAAGCACAAATCCAGGATTCATAAACATTGCATCGATTCAATATGACGCGACAAACAGCAACGCATGTATTGACAACGGTAAAGCAGGACTTTATAGACATTCTGTATCTTTCAAGCAGTGATGAGTATGGACACAATCCTGTGTCCTAGACAACAGCCTGTTGGTCCGTCACTATATTGTATTCACATAACAACTGTAATTTGTTTTAAGCAAAATGAACAATATCACATTATGTCAAAACTGCTTTACAGAGACCCACACCTAATACACCTAATCAGCAACCCTAAGACAGTGGCAAGTAAGGAATCCATCATTAGATTTGTTGTTTTAGCAAGAGTAGAATGACCATATATAACAAATTCTCGATGATTTGACCCCATAATTCTTTTTTCCACTGATCTTCATTCCTGTCTTTGTGAGCTTTAGCATATCTTAGCCTTTTCACCCTGTTCCCATTCTGAAAAATGTAGTTTCTTGGCTGCTACCCTTCCATAAAGACCATTCCTGATCAAGCTTCTTCATATTGTAGAAGGGTCAACTTGGCATTCTGTTGAAGCTGCCAGAAACTGCTCAAATGGAAGGGGAGAACATACTAAATATTTGTCACTACAGCCTATAGAATTTGTGTTTTTTTTTCAGATTTTTTTCTGTTTTTAAATACGACATACACATTTCCTGTATTTTCTGGTTGTATTCTAATAAAGAGTCTGTTAAATAATTATATAAGGATCTTTATACCATTGCTAAAACAATGGTATATGTAATATAATGTTGGCCTAAGAGTTTTGCACAGTACTGTATATCTAAATGTGTTTAGGCAGCTCTTCTTGCACCACCTATCACATATTATGCTATTAGTCAGAGGAGTACTGGGTGAAAACTTTGGCATTTTTAAAGCAATATCATATATTCAATTGTCCTCACGGTTTAACCTGGTGACAGAACACTGGAAGCAAAGCAGGCATATACCCTGGAGAGGAAGCCAGACCATTACAGGTCTATGCTTACCCAGTCACACTTACACCTACAGTGGTGCTTGAAAGTTTGTGAACCCTATAGAATTTTCTATAGTTCTGCATAAATATGACTATATAAGTCCTAAAAATAGATAAAGAGAACCCAGTTAAACAAAAGTGATAAAAATATTATACTTTGGCATTTATTTATTGAGGAATATTATCCAATATTACATATTAGTGAGTGGCAAAAGTATGTGAACCTCTAGGATTAGCAGTTAATCTAAAGGTGAAATTAGAGTCAGGTGTTTTCAATCAATGGGATGGTAATCAGGTGTGAGTGGGCACCCTGTTTTATTTAAAGAACAGGGATCTATCAAAGTCTGCTCTTCACAACACATGTTTGTGGAAGTGTATCATGGCACGTTCAAACTAGACTTCTGAGGTCCTCAGAAAAAGACTTGTTGATGCTCATCAGGCAGAAAAAGGTTACAAAACCATCTCTAAAGAGTTTGGACTCCACCAATCCATAGTCAGACAGATTGTGTACAAATGGAGGAAATTCCAGACCATTGTTACCCTCCCCAGGAGTGGTCGCCCAACAAAGATCACTCCAAGAGCAAGGCGTGTAATAGCTGGCGAGGTCACAAAGAATCCCAGGGTAACTTCTAAGCAACCAAAGGCCTCTCTCACATTGGCTAATGTTAATGTTCATGAGTCCACCATCAGAAGAACACTGAACAACAATGGTGTGCATGGCAGGGTTGCAAAGTGAAAGCCACTGCTCTCCAAAAAGAACATTGCTGCTCATCTGCAGTTTGCTGAAAATCACGTGGACAAGCCAGAAGGCTATTGGAAGAATGTTTTATTTTTTTGGACAAATGAGAACAAAATAGAACTTTTTGGTTTGAAAGAAAAGCGTTATGTTTAGAGAATGGAATACTCTGCATTCCAGCATAAGAACCTTATCCCATCTGTGAAACATGGTGGTGGTAGTATCATGGTTTGGGCCTGTTTTGCTGCATCTGGGCAGGACGGCTTGCCATCACTGATGGAACAATGAATTCTGAATGATATCAGAGAATTCTAAAGGAAAATGTCAGGACATCTGTCCATGAACTGAATCTCAAGAGAAGGTGGGTCATGCAGCAAGACAACGACCCTAAGCACACAAGCCGTTTCTACCAAAAGAATGGTTACTTACAGAACGAGAAATAAGGTTTACATAAAAATAAAGTTCAGGTTTTGGAATGGCCAAGTCAAAGTCCTGACCTTAATCCAATGGAAATGTTGTGGAAGGACCTGAAGCGAGCAGCTAATGTGAGGAAACCCACCAACATCCCAGAGCTGAAGCTGTTCTGTACGGAGGAATGGGCTAAAATTCCTCCAAGCCGGTGTGCAGGACTGATCAACAGCTACAGGAAACGTTTAGCTGCAGTTATTGGTCCACAGGGGGGTCACACCAGATACTGAAAGCAAAGGCTCACATACTTTTGCCACTCACTAATATGTAATACTGGATCATTTTCCTAAATAAATAAATGAGCAAGTATGATATTTTTGTCTCCTTTGTTTAACTGGATTCTCTTTTAGGACTTGAAAAGGTATGAAAATATGATGATATTTTAGGTCATAATTATGCAGAAATGTAGAAAATTCTAAAGGGTTCACAAACTTTCAAGCACCACTGTAGGCCTGTGTGTGTCTGTGTATGTGTGTGTGTGTGTGTCTGGTGTGTGTGTGTGGGGAGTGGGAGGGAGTCCTCGTGCAGCTATCCAAACTCATTTTGAAACATCGCAACTTCTTCTCTTAAGTCAGCATTTCGAATCCGACCGTGTCTGCTCCCAATTAACACGCCGGTTTGTCAAATGATAAATTTACAAATTCGACATAGCACCTCTTTTTTCTCCCCCCTCACCACAGATAGGGCCTAGCATGAGTGAGAGAGGAACGAAGAAGATTTAAGAACATTTCGCAGTGTCAAACATCTAAACCCACAGGGAACCTCGGCACAATTGGACCAGGGTGCAGCGGAGGAGGAGGAGCAGGAGGAGAGGGGGGGCAATGAGGATCTTCATCCGGGCGACCTTATTTCTCTCGTACAGTAATGTGGTTATCTGACGCGGGTGATCCTTTTAAACGGTTTGTTTGCGGGGATAAAAGCTCACGGTGGAAATAAAGTTAGTTCTGGCTTAAAGCTGCAAATCCTCTGTGGTCACGGAAGATGATCCCAATTTGCTCCTGAGCAGCTCTGTCAGATCTCTCAATAATAAAAAAATGTAAGACTTTAAGCATCAATTATGTTCGATTAATGCTGGAGTGCGCAGAGCGTGCCACAGAGAGCTGAGATTTGAGTTCCCTTGTGCTTCACCTGGCGACGGCTGCACCCCACGCAACAGCCTCGGCAGGCTGCTTAATCCCTTTCCGTGTATCTCTGGCGCAATCATAACATAAAGTGATTAGCAAATTGACTCAATTAGCATCAGTTTGAAACCTGGGTGAGATTTGTTTCGTTGGAGCTTATTTCTCTGCATGTATAAATACGAACAAGACTGAAACATTTCAGAGCTGCGTTTTCTGAGCAGCAACACAAAACTTATCCGCATGAACACATCCATCGTACCTTCTCTGTACCACAGTAGTTTGAATGAATTGGGACCACACTAATCCAAACTGTACTAAACAATGCATTTTTGTTGACTTGTACCAAGTCAGTTACACAAAATTTCACCTTCGTAAATTATTTGATGATCCAAGCCTTTCAGGTTGTTCTGTCAAATATTTTCAGTTCTCATCTGAGCCACTTACAGTGGGGCAAAAAATATTTAGTCAGCCACTGATTGTGCAAGTTCTCCTACTTAGAAAGATGAGAGAGGTCTGTAATTTTCATCATAGCTAAATTTCACACTTCAACTATGAGAGACAAAATGAGAAAAAAAAATCCAGGAAATCACATTTGTAGGATTTTTAAAGAATTTAATTGTAAATCATGGTGGAAAATAAGTATTTGGTCACCCACAAACAAGTAAGATTTCTGGCTCTCACAGACCTGTAACTTCTTTAAGAAGCTCTTCTGTCCTCCACTCGTTACCTGTATTAATGGCACCATGGCCAAGACCAAAGAGCTGAGTTGAGAAAACGTCATGTCTAAGTGTGCTTCCTAGTTGACTCTCTGTACCACCAATAACAGGCCCCATGCTCCTACTTTGTGATTGATTACGAACAGAAGTTTTGGGAAACCAACAAATCTAGCAACGTTGCTTCTGATGAAACTTACCAATATTACATGGCACTGGATAGAATTTGCCTGTGGCAAGAAACCCATTTCCAGCCAGTAGACCAAGTACACATTCATTCTTATTTCATTGTCATAAGATTGCGCTGATATAGAGCTCCATATTTGGTCTAACCAGCTCTCCACTGATGATTATGACCAGTTATAGCCATTTCCAAGAACGTCCTGGGGTGTCCTCTAGGCCTTAGCAATAGTTACAGTCATTGAACAATCTTGAGCCTGGCTGTCCATAATGACAGCTGTGGAACCTCTCAGCAGTAGAACAAACTTGGTCAATCACAGCGCTTTGTAATGCTAATCCTGAACACCGCTGTGAGCCGCTGGCTTTTATTCACCCATAAGGATCTGACAAATCAGTGCTCGTGTATGTCTCAGAACTAAAGAAAAAGCCTAGATCGAATTTTGACCTGATTGTCCCGTTGGCGCCATAAGGAACCTGGCATCTGCGCTGGGCTGTAACTACAGTGCAGCGGTAGCAGTGTCTCACCTATCATTTCGCTGCGTTTTACCCACAAGCCTCTGATCAGCGGCACAAACAAACACAACACATGGAGATAAGGCCGCCCAGACTGAGCACAATGTGGCCTTGTTTGTTTTTTCGCCGTGCTGTTTGCCTTCTACATGGCCATGTGTTGATATTTTGGTCATGCTGAAGCTGGCCTCAAATGACAATGTTGATGCCAGTTTTTTATCGTAAGGTACACTGTTCTACTCTACTATGCAATTTGTCTGGATAATGTAAGTGTACTATATGTGGTAAACGGGATATTTTTATAAGACTCCCACTAGAGCATGTGGTCAAGAGAAAACTTCGAAATGAAATAGGACTGTACTCTTGCTTGGGGCTTATACAGTACCCCTGGTACTTCACTGGGCCTCACATTCATAAGCAATACACAAAGCATGCACACATCTTGACCACCTGGTCTGCCGTGATGTTTATATAAGTGCCATGTGTCAAATTAACATCCACATGAATGCCCAGACCCAAGGCAACCGAGCAGAATATTGCACAGAGCGTCACACACATTCCATAGGCTTGTCTTCTTCCATAGTTGATCCTGGTGCTCATTTCCACACATAAACAGCACAAAGTACCTGGTTGTCCATGTGATGTAAAAGCAAACAGGTCTCCTCGGACCAGACGACGTCTTCTGTTGCCTCTTGGTCCAGTTCTGATGGTTTATGTAGGCTTTATGACTACACAATCTATATGTTTTTCCAGAAATTGAAATTTCTGTGTCTTGTGCCACAGCAGTCATTCTATTGGTTCCATATGGGATAGCCTTCAGCCTTGCACATTCATGAGCCTTGGCCATTCAGCACTTTGCCTCTGTATTGTGTTCTGTCCCCCCATAGGACCACAGCAAATAGGTCGTCATTATTGCTGATCGAGAGTAGCTCACAAGTCTCCAAACCAATTTGCTTGGTCATTACAATTTGTCCCTTGTCAAAGTCACTCAGGACTTTACCACTGGAGAACACAAGCACTGATAACACCTGTTATAAATGTTTTAAAGTACCATTTGTATGTAACATACAGCCATATACAGCGCTGTGCAAAAGTTTTAGGCCACCATTAGATTTGTTTTCTTAGATGGTGTAATGTCCATATACACTGCTCAAAACAATAAAGGGAACACTCAAATAACACATCCTAGATCTGAATGAATGAAATATTCTCATTGAATACTTTGTTCTGTACAAAGTTTAATGTGCTGAGAACACAAATCACACAAAAATCATCAATGGAAATCAAATTTATTAACCAATGGAGGCCTGGATTTGGAGTCACACAAAAAATTAAAGTGGAAAAACACACTACAGGCTGATCCAACTTTGATGTAATGTCCTTAAAACAAGTCAAAATGAGGCTCAGTATTGTGTGTGGTCTCCACGTGCCTGTATGACCTCACAACGCCTGGGCATGCTCCTGAGGGATCTCCTCCCAGACCTTGACTAAAGCATCTGCCACTGGACAGTCTGTGGTGCAACGTGACGTTGGTGGATGGAGCGAGACATGATGTCCCAGATGTGCTCAATCAGATTCAGGTCTGGGGAATGGGTGAGCCAGTCCATATCTTCAATGCCTTCATCTTGCAGGAACTGCTGACACACTCCAGCCACATGAGGTCTAGCATTGTCCTGCATTAGGAGGAACCCAGGGCCAACTGCACCAGCATATGGTCCTGCTGCTGGGTTGTTGCCCTCCTATGGCCTCCTCCACGTCTCCTGGTGTACTGGCCTGTCTCCTGGTAGCACCTCCAGCCTCTGGACGCTACGCTGACAGACACAGCAAACCTTCTTGCCACAGCTCGCATTGATGTGCCATCATGGATGAGCTGCACTACCTGAGCCACTTGTGTGGGTTGTAGAATCCGTCTCATGCTACCACGAGTGTGAAAGCACCACCAACATTCAAAAGTGGTCCCCACCTGCAGAACCACTCCTTTATTGAGTGTGTCTTAATAATTACCAATAATTTCCACCTGTTGTCTATTCCATTTGCACAACAGCATGTGAAATTGATTGTCAATCAGTGTTGCTTCCTAAGTGGACAGTTTGATTTCACAGAAGTTTGATTTACTTGGAGTTATATTGTGTTGTTTAAGTGTTCCCTTTATTTTTTTGAGCAGTCTATAAATATTTCTCAGTCTCTGTATTAATATACAAACAGAAAAAAAAAATTCTAAACAAAATGGCTTCCACAGGCAGAAGTCTGGCAAAAGGCAAAAGTTGTGTCTTGGCTGCTCCCCTTCCAAAAAGACCATTCCCGATCAAGCACCTTCAGACTGTAGAAGGGTCAACTTGGCATCCCAGTGAAGCTGCCAGATGCTGCTATTGCTCAATTGCAATTGGAGGTCACACTAAATACTTACCACTGTAGCCTATAGAAGCTGTTTTTCAGATTTTTTTTCAGCTTTCAAATGTGCAAAAAAATATAAAAAAAAAAATTCGGGTTGTATTCCAGTATAGAGACTGCCAAATATATAGTAATGATAGCATTGCTAAAACAACAGATCTAATGGTTGGCTTTTGCACAGTAGTGTATTTTTAAAAAGTCCGTTTTTCCAGCAGATTAATTATTTTTATTGCTTCAAGTTAAAGTGGTGCCAACATTTCAAACTACTCCTAAGTGGTGTCATTAAAATACTCATTTTAATGGCCTCAAATTGAACTTAGTAATTATGGTAAAATATTTTGTACTCTGTATTTAACACTTTAATTTATTATTATCACTATTATATGTTAGAAGTATACTACTAAAACAATAATAATAATTACATCATTATGTTAATATTGTAAAAAAAAGAACATGTGTAACTAATTTAAATAAGAAGCTAAATCAACAGCACCTTACAAAATTATACATCATCTACAAAGATTATAATCATAAATTTGACTTTCATAAATTCATCAAACTAAGAGAACAAGCATAGAGTTCCTAGTGACTACATGTCATTTTATTGTATAATACTGACTTATAATACTGAACAATTTTCACTTACATGGCTCGAAAAGGTTTGTACTTTGTAATTAGTATCAATTAGGAGGACAGTTAACTTATAAGCTACAAGGCTAGCTCTCATAGCTGTTGATAGATAGTATGAATCTTTGAGGCTAAGATCTTCTCATTGCTCTGGTACGTGCATGAGAGTGTTTTCCTGTGTAGTTTTGATATTATTACAGACATTTTGAGGCTTACAGGATAAGAAAGACTTACCTTATTCCTTCATGCAGCCAGCTTGATGTTGCCTAAATGTTTATAAAGGTAGACGCAATGCTAGCCTTAATTTGTTATAATACCCGGCTGCTGTTGCAACAGGATGCTGGAGCTACCAGAATATCCTCCTGAATGGCTGCATTCAAGTGGCCAGAGCCCCATCACGATGACCACTGCCAATCATCTGCCTACAGGATCTTCACGAGACAGCTTGTGGTCTCCTACAGAAGGTGGCATCCATTTTTATCCATGTCTTCCTCCATTCATGCAGCACTATTAAAGAAACCACAGGAAAACGTCCATGCCAATCAGATATCCTTGTTTTTGGTGGCAGCAAGCAGGGTCGTGATGTGAATTCAGTTTTAATAAGGGTGATGTGTTGAAGTAGTAAGGCTATGTAATCAAAGCATGATCCCTCAAACCTTATGAAGGAAATTATAAATATTTACCCAGCGTGCTCAGAACCCAGGTGATCTAAGTGGTTCTGACAATAATTTGGATGGAACTCCAACTTCTCTATACGAGTTGCCTTTTCTCTGTGCATTTTTCGAACTGAAAAACTCCACACTCATTTACTCTCACAGATTCTTTGAGAGTTTTCGATGATGTATTAAGAAAGGTTCGTTACTTCAAGCTGAACCTACATCCGGCCGTGTAATTAGCTAAGGTGCTAACTGGAAGCTCTTGTACCAGTTTGGTTCCAGCAGAATTTCATCATGTTCCACAGGGAGTATTACACCGGGGCAATTTTGAACAGGTGTCCAGTGAGACTTCATTCCACCGATTCTATCTCAATATGGAGCAAGGATTCAGACATGTCTGGCAGCCATATAGATGGGTTCGTAGCATATAGACGTTAACATAGCATATAATTCCACCAGTCCTTCCCTGCGGGTGCGTGGAGAAAGTAAGCGTATTATCGAATTCAGCTCTCAAGCTGCATAATTTCTGAGATGTGTGAAATGGCCACCTCTTCTGGGAACACAGGGCCTAATGCTGAGTGGCAGCCTCTCTGGCTTCTGGGGCATGGACGAGGGCCGAACCAGAGGGGCACAACACACACTAAGCACATATGCTGCTAACATTTCCACCAATTAAAAGCAGAAGGTCAGTGGCACTTGCCAAAACGAACACCGAGAGGGAAAAAAAGCAGTAGATTGGGGTGCTTCAGAAAAGCCTCTTGAGGGACACCAGTCTGATGAAGAATCAAGAACAGGGGAAATTATAGGTTCTCGTTGCTTGGTTACTCGGCAATTTGGGAACTTCATTTACTTCCAAGACAAAACGAGAGGACATGAGGGGAAAATAAGATTCCTCCCAATTGCCTCTCACGAGCCGGACACACGGCACTGTGCTGGAAACGCTATCCTCTGTGTGACACTGTAATGTGTCCCTCCTATTTCCTGTGCTGAAGCCACTGACGCGTGTTCTGCCCTCACTGCCTCTTCCAGTCTGCTGGAAGTACTTATTTGTCATTTCCTCTCCGGACTGGAGGAGTCTCAACTCCATTCTTCTGACAGCCAAGCAAGTGCAGGGGAAAATGATGAGGGGGGTGTGAAGTAAACACATGAAGAGACTGTTCAGGTGAGAACGAGACCCTAAATAAGCTGCCAACTTCTCCCATTCACTGGTAAAGCATATCTCATGAGTGTTAAACCTCATAAGGGCTTGAGAGTGGGTTTCGAACATGGTTTATTATGTTAATCTTTACTTCAGGCCACTTTTATTGTCAGTAGCAGTATATCAAAACAAAACTTTTGTTTACTCTAAAGGTTTGGGATTTTTAATCGGGACGGAAAACCTATCTTGCTAGTATCATGGTGATAATGTGGCCTGTAGTACAGTGAGGTCAAGTCAAATTGATTTGCATAGCACTTTTTTATTATAGAACATCTTTTTACAAACATCTAGATCTACAATATCAATGAGCAATCTTACGGTGGCAGTGGCAAGGAAAAAGTCCCAAATGATTAGCATGTAAGGAAATATAAATAATCTAAAATATAAATGTAAAACATAAGTATAAATAATAGGTCAATAATAGGTCAAAAACACGACAGCCATAGGCGTGTCTACCCATTTTTTTAGGGGTGTAAAATATTAAAAAGTCATTTTTTATTTTGTTTTATTTTGTTTTTAAATGGACGTCTCTGATAAGTTGAAACTAGAAAGTAAAGAGCTACCATACAAAGTAAATGGTTTAAACATTACAGTTTCAAGTAATCAAAAATACAGCAGTTCCCCCTTGCTTTGCAAATGGTATGAACCAAGTGATGGCTTTGCAGCTCACAGGCTCAACATGGAAGTTGGAAGTTTTCTCAGATTTGTTGGTGTCTTTCCAGCCAGTGTTTCCACTACCCAAAACATCAGATGTTCCTCCTTCACATGTGTGGGAATGAGAGTGCAAACTTATTTTAAAATGTACAGTTTTTTCTTTTAAAAAAACAACCAAAACAAAGCTCTGATCCTAGAATCCTAGAATATGTAGAATAACAAAAATGAGTTGCCCTCATCTCCTATTTTTGCCATTTCTTCCACTAAAGGTTTATATTGGCTACTCTAAATTGCCCCAAAGGGTAAATGAGATGAGATGAGAAGAGTAGTTCTGCTTTGCACCCAGCTCTCTCTCTCTACGCTTGGAATCCTTGGGACCAAATTCCTATTCTTTAACCATTTCCTCTTTGTTGACTTATACTCTAGTCTACATTCTCTATCTCGGCGCATTTTTACGTAACATTCCGATCACCTTCGCTTAAAAAATACAAACAGCAACGCAAAAGACAACCCAACCTTATTGTTTAGTCCAGGAATTGTTTTGACACTGAGTTGTGAAATTCATTGTGGTGGCGCTGAGGCCTCCTCCTCTCCATCATCCTCATTAGGGCTGTGGAGCGGGGTTTGGGATAATGAGAAAGCACAATTGAGGGTGGCGTGGATCTGGCGGCCGCTGCACGGCAGCTCCGGCATCCACATCCTGACAGCTCTTTCTGGATGATGGGCCGAGCATAATTTGACGGCCTTGTGTATAAGTACACCATATTGTTTGGGAATTAAGTGCAGCGTCAAGGCCTGTAATTACACGCTTACAATAACGGGTTTTCAGAGATGCTGGAAATAGCTCGCAGGGTTCCGGCCTGTGTTCCAGCCGCCGGAGAACTTCATAGCAGTGGGCCGTGCTGACTTTCAAATGTCAACCAGATCTTATTTTTAGAAACAAAGTGCCGTCTTTTACTGCTTGCTGATGTGGGAGGGCAGAAGCCTATTGTTTAAGTGTTTCCTGATTACATTTACGTTAAGAGGCACAATGTGTGATCATTGCCACAGGAACTACATGTGAGGGGCTGGCTAAATAATTTTCCACAAAGCAACAGCCAGCTATACAGTTCAAACGTCTGCGCGGATAACGACTTAATAAGGGCTTAAATGTTTCGGGTAGACGGAGCAAGACAAACTGGAAATCTATGCTAGCTAAGAGATGGATACTGCTCTCCAGCGAGGTGATGGACGAGGGTGAATATGCGCAGTGGCAGTCTAGGTGTGTCGTCTGTCTGCGTTGTCATTGGCCTTAGCATTTCTAATAGACTCCCCGGGCTCTACTTTTCTCAGAGACCTAATCAGTCAGCGATAGCACCTCTCCCCTCGGCCCATGCCAGCACAGCTCCGGGCCAGAGAGAGGCAGGGCTGTCCAGTGAAACGGCCTGTTGGGACGATTCATACCACCCCCTTTTAACAGGCTGCCTACGGCCCTCAATGACTGGCCAATTCAAGGACACTTAGCAATTGACAGAGCACAGAAAGCCTGGCTTTAATAAAATTGTGGGCTTTGTTTATGCTCATTGTCGGTGATGCAGGTTAAGATGAAAAATAATAAACACTGTGGGGCAAAAGGGAAAGGGAAAACCAACAAACACTGTAGGCGATCACATTCTTTGGTCTGTAATAAAAGTAATAATTCCATAGATGACTACAAACATTACTGCAGGAATCGCTTCCATTCCATGATAAACAGAGATAAGACCCATCAACTGGGTTAAATTCGCCTAAAAGGTGTCAGATGGGGTCTGTGTAGCGTCTCGGTTATCCATGTTATGATAGACTTCAATGTTTGTGTTGGAGGCGACTGGACTTCTTGTTGGTTCTTGAAGTTTTACCTGTCATCTAAAGGCTCATTCAGCTCTAGAAACTGATGGGGAGCCCCAGGGCTTGTCAAGTCAAGTCAAGTCAGATTTATTTATATAGCGCTTTTTACAATGGAGCATTGTCTCAAAGCAACTTTACAAGTTTAGGTTATCTCTTAATAACTACGTCCAATCCCAAATTGAGCAAGCCTAGGGCGACAGTGGCAAGGAAAAACTCCCTAGTTCTAGGAAGAAACCTTGGGAGGACCAAGACTCAAAAAGGGACCCGACCTCCTTGGGCGGCGTAGATGATAAATCTAAGAGCGAAACTAAAGTCATGGAGTCAAAGTTCGAATAAAATGTGAAGTATGCACATCGGCATTAAGTGGCCCGGGTATGATGGGGCTGGAGCTGATGACGGAAGCAACTTGTCACACATGAATTGTTAGGGCCACATGGGTTAAGGTGCAAATTGTGGTTAAACCACCCAGGAAGGGATGTCAAGACAGCCTTGTAGGTGGCTGATAACTGGTGTCATAAACCACGTGCTCTGTTCGACAATGGGCGTTCTAATTGCACTTAGATGGCCTCCTTCAAGCCTCTGTCAAAAGAGTAGATGTGGTCAAAATTAGGGTGTTGTGCAGGGTCTTCAAAATTGGAACAAAATTGGAAGCACATGATTCTGTAGAAGGACATTGTGTGCAACTGTATTAAGATTTCCCATCACTGGGACTGAGCCATCATGCCTCCTCCACCACTCTTTTACAGTTCTCCTGGCTTCCACCAAATCTCGATTGATCCATGAGATAGAAAGCCCAATGGCAGTGTACTTCACTACACTTTAAGTGATATATTGTACTAGTGTGCAACTGCTCTGCATTCAATCCATGAAGTTCTTCCAGTTCTTGTGCTTATGTAGCTTACAGAGGCATGCACAGCAGTCCGGTTGTGTGAACTTGTGTGGCCAGCTTCATGGCTTAGCTGTTGCTTCTCCTAGATGTTTCCCCTAACACAGCAGAAATGTGATTACCTGGCTAACTCTACTAGTTAAAAAGTCTGTGACCATGTGGTGTATTGTATTCACCATATACACCATAGAATTTCTTATACAAATCCAAGACTGCATCTAAGCTCAGGTATTTTTCCTGCCTTGATTCCAGTGATGACTGTCTGCAAGGGCCACATTATTTCATGATAATGTAGAAAGTTCAGGAGTCAGCTATTCTAGGCAGTAGCTACCGATGCAAACGAACAGCGTACACTCTGACAGTGCTCACTAGCTTAGCGGTGTCTTCTTGTCAGATGGATCTCGGTCTCATAGCCACATAACGAAAGGTGGGTGTCTGACTTCAGTGCTCGTCACCGGGATGAGAGAGTTCATGCAACCACACAGCAGTCCACAGACTCTGAGCGTCTCATTTAAAATTTTGCAAAGACTAGAAGAGAAACAATGGAGATACCATGATGGGATGGCAAAAGATTAACAGTGACAGCTTGAACGAACGACAACAACAAAATGTAATCGGCAGCATCTTGGCTGGGGTAAGGAGGTTCCAAATCATTAGATGATTCAAATCTGTGGATGATTGCCCTTTGGTCAACAGAGCTAGAAGTTTAGTCATCTGAAGGGTGTTGGCATTCCAGTTTATCCCAAAGGTGTTTGTTGGGGTTGAAGGCAAGAATGTTTGTATTTCTGCACCAAATTCAGTTTGGAATTCATGTTTGAAGATGCTAGCAATTCCCTAGAGTACCATTAATATTTACTTTAGCTGGAACTAACTGGCCAAGAGCAAGAACAGGTCCAGGCTAATATTTTCCCTTTCCCAAACTTCACAGTTGGTCAACTATTGAACTTTCCAGATATAATAAAAATAAAAATAATATGTTGGCAGTACAGAAATAAGCAGTTAATATAGAAATCTGTCATAATGATTAATAAAAATATGGTAATTAGAGTTCAGTACTGTACTGTATAACCTAGCATCATACACTGCATCATACACATCATGAAATAAATTAGAATATAATTAGAATACAATATACAGTGGGGCAAAAAAGTATTTAGTCAGCCACTGATTGTGCAATTTCTCCTACTTAGAAAGATGAAAGAGGTCTGTAATTTTCATCATAGGTACACTTCAACTATGAGAGACAAAATGATAAACAAAATCCAGGAAATCACATTGTAGGATTTTTAAAGAATTTAATTATAAATCATGGTGGAAAATAAGTATTTGGTCACCCACAAACAAGCAAGATTTCTGGCTCTCAGAGACTTGTAGCTTCTTCTTTAAGAAGATCTTCTGTCCTCCAATCGTTACCTGTATTAATGGCACCTGTTTGACCTCGTTATCTGTATAACAGACACCTGTCTACAGCCTCAAACAGTCAGACTCTCCAAAACTCAAACCAACGACCTTGACCAAGACCAAAGAGCTGTCGAAAAGGACACCAGGTAAAGAAAATTGTAGACCTGCACCAGGCTGGGAAGAAGTGGAATCTACAATAGGCAAAGCAGGTTGGTGTGAATAAATCAACTGTGGGAGCAATTGTTAAGGCATACAAGACCATTGATAATCTCCTTCGATCTGGGGCTCCACGCAAGATCTCATCCCATGGGGTCAAAATGATCATGAGAACGGTGAGCAAAAATCCCAGAACTACACGGAGGGACCTGATGAATGACCTGCAGAGAGCTGGGACCAAAGTAACAAAGGCTACCATCAGTAACACACTACGCCGAGAGGGACTCAGATCCTGCAGTGCCAGGCGTGCCCCCCTGCTTAAGCCAGTACATGCCCAGGCCTGTCTGAGGTTTGCCAGAGAGCATATGGATGATCCAGAAGAGGATTGGGAGAATATCATGTGGTCAGATGAAACCAAAATAGAACTTTTTGGTAAAAACTCCTGGTGAAGACTTACAGGAAACGTTTGACCTCTGTCATTGCCAACAAAGGTTATGTTACAAAGTATTGAGCTGAACCAAATTTAAGATAAGATAATCCTTTATTAGTCCCACAGTGGGGAAATTCACCATTAATTTATTGACCAAATACTTATTTTCCACCATAATTTACAATTAAATTCTTTAAAAATCCTACAATGTGATTTCCTGGATTTTGTTTTTCTTATTTTGTCTTTCATAGTTGAAGTGTACCTATGATGAAAATTACAGACCTCTCTCATCTTTCTTAGTCAGAGAACTTGCACAATCAGTGACTGACTAAATACTTTTTTGCCCCACTGTATATATAAACTTATATAAAAAGTGAACAGACTTTGATCAAATGGACATTAATAAATTACAGCACATACCTCTACTTAGGCAATGGTTTGGCTTTAAAGAAATTTAACACAATGTTTTGTCTGAAAAGTTTAAGCTGATGGCATGTTGCTAAACAAGGGGGCTGTAAGAGTATTACAGTCAAAACAATTTTCTCTGTACTGCCAACAAATGTAAATAAATCTATTTGTTATGCATGTAAGGAAAGTGCTTTATAAGATGGAGAATTTGTGCCACAGTGGTGATTTTTTGCTACTGCCATAGAATGGAATGATGAACATTTATCCTGTACTTATAGAAGTAAATTGCAGATTATCTTCTGAGCAATTCAAATATCAATACATTAATACGTCAATTTATTACATTACTGAAGATAAAAATGTATTTCAATGTATTTATTTTTATTTCATTTATTTTATATTATTTTATGTGTAGCAGTAACTGGGTAGAGCCAGCTGCTGGAGATGCCAGTGTCTGTGGGCCTGAGGTCAATCCTGGATAGAACATGAAGTTTGGGTGGTAAATTTATAATAAAAGTGTAATTTATAATATATATATATATATATATATATATATATATATATATATATATATATATATATATATATATATATATAAACCCAGCCACTGGGGTTCACAGGGTGCTGCTAGTGCTGGTCCTAATCCCAGATCAATAGGGAATTTTTCATCTAGAAGGGCATTAGGCAAAAAAACTGTGCTATATCTAACATGCTGATCAGGTCGGTCCACTGTTGCGACCCCTAATGGTAGCAGCTGAAAAATGAGCTAAACAAATTTTATTAGCACTTGATAAAACTCCTACTAGAGCTTGTATTTGTCATTGACCCACATATGGGACTCAAGCAATCATGAGCATCAGAGCGTAGAGTAAATAGGTCTGTTTTCATGTTCTAATGAATATTCCACAAGCCTAAAGTCCAGCGTCTCTTAGTGACTTACTTCAGTGACTCATGAACTTGGCTCTAGGAAGGACGTGGCCACGTACAGTCAGGAAGGTCTCCGTGCCTGAAAAGTGGGTCATCAGTGAAATATTCATGTTGCGGATAGTTGGGGACCAAACCTCTAGACCAGAAGCTTGTGATCCTCCAGCCAGGGGCCCTCTCATTAGGCTTGGCTGGTTATATGGTCATGTTGTCATGGGATCAGGTGGCAACAACTGGACACACATCATATTAGTTTGTTTTTTCATATGAAAATGAGTCACATGTCTGAACCACTAACTGCCCCAAATGATTAGGTCCTTGATTAAAACCTTTGTGACCTGTGAGGGAACTCGTGGTACTTCATTATTAGCAAGGCATTTCAGAATATCTAGCAAAGAAACTGATTACATGTTTGGAAGGATATTCCAGAGGAATCATTATAGCTGTCCTTCTACTTTTCCTTCAGAACTGGTAAAGGCGGTCCTGGCATTCTGTGGTGTTTGACATTGTAGTCTAGTCTCTGCATTAAACTAGATCCTTTTTTTATTCTTTTTTGCAACAATTTTTAGATCAGCACATTTGACATCATGTTATGTTTTTGTTTTTCCCTCAAATTAGTCCCTTAAGAAAAACTGGTTACATTTGTAGAATAAAGGATATTTGTGTTAGTTCAAAAGTGTACTTTCAAAAGTTTTTCTTCCGGACTCCATACATTTCACAGCAAACAAATCAAATCCTGCAAATAAACTAAATTTGTGACCTTAGAATTAGTCATTTGTCTATTACACTTCATTGGAGAGTTGGTGTCGGGCTGCTTTTTTAGGAACTCAGGATTGATCCACGCTTTCTTTTATAGTCTGTCCATGGGTGCAGGCATGTGTGGTGTTTTGGTGGGAATTATTGTTGTTGCCAGGATAAAAAATTAAATTTTTTAATTAATGTGCTAATCTTGAAAGATTACAACGAATGTGCTCAGTTATTTCACTGCAAAAATAAATAAATACAATTATATAAATAATAAAAATAAATAACAGAACAAGAACGCAAGTGCAGGTTGTAATAATACAGTACAAAATGGTAAAATATGGTCCGAAAAGGGTCCAGTGAGGGCAGTTCTCTGGGTAAAATGCCTGGTTGATGCCAGAGGTCAGAGGCGAACTGGTTCGAGCTGATAGAAAGGCAGTTGTAGCTCAAATAATCACTTGTTACACCAGAAGATATGCAGAAGAGCTTCTCTGAATGCTCAAACCTTGAAGCAGATGGGCTACACCAGCAGAAGACCATATCAGTGCCACTCCTGTCAGCTAAGAACAGACAACTGAGGCTACAGTTAGTAACTGGACCATAGACGATTGGAAAGACATTGCCTGGTCTGATGAGTCTCGCTTTCTGCTGCCACATTTGGAGGGTAGGGTCAGAATTTGGCATCAAGAACATAACAGCATGGGTAGTAATACATTTAAAAATAATTCATTAAATGTGAAAATTCCCCCAACTAAAGTTAATGCATTAGCAGCTTTGTTTTCGCCAGGTCGCTAACCCCATTCAGCTCCTTGCCCCTGGTGCTGCTCTTTGCAAGGGGAGCCTGGAGGCAAGTTTGGGTGTGCAGTTGGAGAAAGTTTGCACTAAATCTACTTTTCCAAGTCTATGGAACACCCATCCACCAACCTGTTTACAGGAAAACGCCACATCACAGAGCCCACTGAGGGGTAATTTTGGAAGCGACCAAAGGCGTGCCATCAGCGCGGCGTTCCCTGCCGTTCTCTGAAACACTCATAATGAGAAGCGAAGAAAACATTTTTTTTTTCTTTGCGACTCTCCTCCCTATGGTGGCATAAAAAAAATGCTGAGGACTTCAGCGGGGCAACGCGTCCTATCTTTCTGCCGTGAGAACACAGAACGCATAAAACAAACAAGTGCACTAAAAATACTAACTTTGCTTATGCAAACATTCCCTCTTAATGAGACACCAGGTTTAGAGAACGTGGAGGAGCTTGCATGTTGGGAACCCATAGTTTTACTATAGTGAGACCTAGAGCAGATCAGAAGGCGGGAACACAGGCAGGCGAATGAAAGACGGGGAACGGAGGAGAGGAACGAGTTAAGGAATCAAACAGGGAAAGCAGGAGTGAGAGCATGTTCACATCTCAGAGGGGAGCTGGAAGAAGGGGTAAGGGTGCTCTGGTGTCTCTTTTAGCCTTGTAGTTTCTATACACCAATAACACCATTGCTAATCCATTATAGGCAGTGGTTAAGGGTCTGGAATGCTAATCTTAAGGTTGTAAGGTCAAGCAGCCACTGTTGAGCCCATAAGTGAGGCCATTAACCTGGTCCTACGTTGTTCTGGATAAGCAAAAGGCTGTGAGTTTAAATGATTGCATAACCGCTTGTTTAAAATCAAACTGTGTAAATAATGTCTACAGGATGAGCTTAGTGTCACTGGGATTTACCAACCATACCTGGTACCAAAGGGACACTTTATTTACTCTCAAACTGAAAATCTGGTTAGATCTAATCTATAATTTTTGTAGCTATCATCCCCCACTTTTTTAATGTTTGGGTTTCTTGTTTCTCTAATACAGAGTGCAGTATGGCTGAATTAATTTGAATGTATTTATTTATTTTTTATTTCCCTAAAAAAATACAATTTCTTCACAAACCCAACCAGTGCTGATAAATATAGCCATTTCAAAGTAAGGCAAACTTTACTTTTCCATGGTAAGCTTGACATTTGCATGAAATTGCCTCGTACCAGCTCTGCCAGCTTCCCTGGCAGGACAGATGTCGGCGATCATCCTGCAGAGACTGCTTCAGTTTCCTCTGCCACCCGGGGTACTACAGGGCAGAAAGAGCTCTGCGCGCTCCTCTTAGGGGACCGAGGAGCCAGTTGCCGCCTGAGCCCTTTAATCCTCGCTCGAGTTGTGCTGTGGGTTTTGACTTCATTACCGCTTGCTAAAAGGCTGAGTGTGCACTCAGGGACCAGCGGCCCAGCCCAGGACTGTTTCAAACTTTTACACACAGCTGGCTTGAACAGAGCGCTTGGTTTATAGCAGTGTAAAAGGTGGCTACGTTGGGGAGGTCCCATAATCAGAGCTCCCTGGCAGAAGAGCATGGCGAGGAGCCGTTCGAACATCAGTGCAGCGTTTCTCTGTCGCCAAGAGATAAAAAGGAGGAGAAATTTAGCAGCTAAAGAAAGGAAAAGTTGCAGCTCTCTAATAGACATTACTAGTCGAGCTGAGTACATCAAAGCAATTGTGAAGATCTAAACAATTAACTATCGGCCTGGGAATGCGTTCATAAATAATGTATTTCTTCGTTTTATTTCTTCTCTTAGAAAATAAGTTCGGGTACGGATAACCTCATATAGATCTAAAAAGTTTTCACGCTGTGAATCGACACACAAGATATTAGCCTTTCTCCCAAAGGCCACCGTAAGGAAAGAAAAAAGGAATAGCAACGACATCAGCGCCTAACCTAACAGTCAGACAATTACTGCAAGGAAAAGTTCTCCAGCAGAAGAACAATAACCAAGTTACTGGTAGGAGTTTTTCAGATATAAAAACAATCAGGAGAAGCATAAAGATCACAATGCTCATATATCTACTGTATATGGACTGGCATTTGCCTGCGCTCACTCGAACCCACTGCCCTGCCCTGCCCTGCCCTGCCCTGCCCTATTCAGAGGTCTTGAGTTTGGTGGCATGAGGGGGATCTACAATATATTAGGCAACTGGTATTAATGTTATGTCCGATTGGTGTGTGTATACGATACTGTGCAAAAGTCTTAGGCCACCATTAGTCTGTTATTTAGCAATGGTATAATGACCATATATAATTAGTTCTCTTCATTAGTACAAGAAATATGTATACACAATTTTAAAAAACAAATTTCTTGTCTCCTTACAAAAAAGACCATTCCTGATCAAGCTTCTTCGGTATATACTGTTTATTAGACCACCATTAGATTAGTTGTTTAACCAATGGTATAATGATCATATATTACATTTATAACGACCGGACCAAAAATTTCAAACTTGGATTTTTCACTCCATAATCCTCTTTCCACTGGTCTTTAGTCCAATCTTTGTGAGCTTTAGCATATCCTACTTGGTTCCCCTTCCTCATCCTTATCCACTGAGCCAACCTGTTAATGTTCGTATCTATTTTAATTTAGGAAATTGTGCTACTATTGTATATCTATTTTTTAGAGAGGAATAAAAACATTGCGTAGCGTATCGTTATCTTTGTATGTGCAGCAGTTGTCAACAAACTATTATGCAGAAAAATAAAAATCCAAACTAGATGTTCCTGCACGTTTTATTCAGTTAACTTCTTTTATTTAATGTTTTATTTTGGTTTACATCTTTGGCACTTTTGCTTGAACTGTAATAACCCCCATAAGAGGACATGCAGAAGTAAGTAGTTAACCTTAGTAAACTTTTGAATAAATTGTATTTTTAAGAATACTTTTAATTGGGTCCACAGTTTACACCTAATCGTACCTATAAATAGCAAAAAAATAAATAAAATAATAACATATTACCTTTGTGACATTTAACTTTGTGCTTCCTGCTACTTTTTTTCTCTGGATGATTCTTAAATTTTGTTCTCTTGGGCATGGAGTACATTATAGAAGTCATTAGAAGCCACTGAGATACAGTCTGGATAGTAAGCATATTTGGAGGTGGTTTTCAGTTTGGGTCTTGGACAACGTCTGTCAAGATGGGGAATCTTGTGGGTATTTAAATAAGATAAGATAAAATATTATTAATGGAAAGCTTTTATTAGGCACATGATTTAGTGTAGTGACACTTTCCAGCGAACTTTTGGAATAAATTGTAGACCATATCACAATCTGGCTTAGTTTGACTCCGTTGTGGCTCTTTCTTAGTCCTTGGCTGGACATTTCTCTGGACATTGCTGATTAATGAAGACCTGCATGACATAATGGTCACTACTGTATGGGATAATAGTCAGTGCTGAGTTGTCTAAAGCCAGGAGCACTGAGGTCTCTGGCTGCTCCTTCGCTGGCTGAACCGGGAGCTCTGATGAGTCAGCCCATTCTCCAGCTTCTCGACCGTCCTGTTTGTTTGGGATTTGTGGGCACGGCCAAAAAAAGAAAAACAGGAGGGAGGAAAATGAAGGTACGGATGGAGAGAAAAAGAAATGTTGTTCAATATTTGGAAGTCTTCTGCCTGTCTGCTTAAATATTGCCCGTGGCCGTCGGGATGGAGCCGGGAACAAGGGTTTCAGTAAGGCTGACAGGGGGATCTCTGTGGCCAAGAGGCCAAGTGTTTATCTGTATGTCTGATGGTTTATCGGACTGTCAAATTAACCGTCTCGGCAAACATCATGGCTGCGCCGTGAATGTAAATAATTTGTACAGTGTTCATCACGTGACTACATCACAACACTATGGGTCTTTTGACTACTTTTTTTTTATGTGTGCAAATTTGTTTGTTAAGCAGCTCTTAAATTACACGAGCAGTGGTGAGAGCGGTGAGGCCATAGATTAATGCTATGGACTTCTCATAAGAAGTTGTCACGTTCAGCTCAGCATTCGGCTCTGCCAAACCAATTTTTGTTGGGTATTTGAGCAAAACTCTTCACCTGCCCCAGTTTTCATGTATAATGTATAAGGGGGCACTAGTGGCCACTGACCAGATGGCTAAGGGTTCAAGTCCCAGCAACACCAAGCTGCCTGTGACATCGGAACTCCCGGTCTGCCTGACGTGCCACCGACCCAGCCCGCAGCCCTGGGTGGGTCCTATAATTAGTGGGGAATCCGTCGAGGCAGAACCCTATAACTCACACCACCTGGTCTTTTAGGCGCCAAACTCTCAGTTTCTCCTACGCCAGACGGTTTCCATTCTTGTGATATCAGACGTATGGCCCTTTTGGACCTTCCCTACTATATCGTCCTGGTCAGTCCTGTACATCAGACCTGGGGAACTCTGTAAGCGACAGCCCTCACCTTGCCAGAGGTGGAATGCAAACCAGAGGGGCTCAGCAGGTAGAGCACTGGTCCTCTCTGGTTCATATACAGCCTCTAGCAAGGTGAGGGCTGTTGGTTATGGAGTTGCGCTCTCCAGGTCTGGCACACGGGCGTCTGAGAGGCAGAGTTGGATCTGGTGTGAGGACAAGGGCCAGGAGGGGCAAAATGGGGCAAGTGTGATAGCACAGAAAATTAGAGAGTTTGGCTCTGAAGCTCAAGATCTGACGCATGAAGGACCAAGGGAGATAGTTAGAGAGTTCTACCTCACAAAAGGTTCCCGATTTATTGGTCCCACTGTGGGACAGGGGCAGGGTCAGTGTCATGTGACGCAGACCCTGAGAGCCCGTGTCACACTGCTATTGTAAAATACCTTATGGATGTTGCATATGTTTCATACATTGGATGTTGGATGCATGCAGTTTCTGAATGGATATGGAAAGCAATGAAGTGACAGAGCAGCTTTATAACTCTCAGCCGCCATCATAGTTCTGAATGAACGTGAGTTATTTAGAGCAGACAGAAAGGCTCGCTTGGCCAAGAGCAACATCTCGACATGCCTCCTGTCAATGCAGCGTCTCTCTCTCCAGCATGAGCAGCTACAGTTTATAAACCAAATCGTAGAAGTCCGTTCCCGGATTGACAGAAACTTTCACTAAAATCAGAGCCCGACGCATGAAAATGTCCCCTGTTTAAAAATTCCACCCACCTGCAAACCAAAATAAACGGAATCAAGCGCCTATAGGTCTACTGCAAATCAAGGCTTGTGCGCCACAATAGGAGGATCTCATAAAAATTATTAAACGCTTTCCGAAGGAATCTGAAATATAACCCATATAATAAGGACTTCATGGTGATTTGGCAAACAGAGCCGTACCAGAAGAAATCATTTTTATGCTCAATGAAGTTGTGCCCGGCTGTGTGCGTTGGGCTCCGTCCAGAGCACGGAATTCACTTCCATTCAGGCTCAGACATGGTTGCTAAGGAATTAGTGTATTGACCAAACATCTCTCTCGCTCGCTGCCATTCAGACGGCCATCTCGGTCCGTCACGAAGGTTAGAAACTTATTGCTCCTGACGTGCTCGGTAGGAAGATATAAGCGCCGAGTTTGACAAGTGCAAACAGACACGCTCGGCACTACCCCAAAGAAACACGCTTTCCACTGGGTTCATTCATCTGCAGTCCCTGGTTCATTCTCGGTGCCACTCATGTGGTCTGGGTCTCGAGCATGAGCATGAGCGAATGCATCGCAGTGCCCATGCGCATTCTAATGCTTTCATCTCGTGCAGCCCTTTGATCTTCCGACTGCTGATTAGAATATGGAAATTAATTTCCTATGATACAGCTCTGTTTGAACCAATCTTCCAATTGGTCCCAATATGCACAATATATCCTGTTATATTTTAATCAGCTTTCATTAGACTAATTGATTCCTAATAAGTACAGTCTTATGCAGAAGTTTGAGTGCTCCTGTTGAAATGACATATTTTGTTGAATTTCTAAATGAAACGAACTTAACACAGCCTAACCCCTGGAGGTCTGGGGTTATTTTAGCTGCTTTTGTTTGTGATTTTACAAAAAAAAACCTTTATATACAAATATTTACAATGCAAGTCCCTGGTATCAATTTCCCTCCTTTTCCCCCTGCATAGGCAAGTAACGTTGGGGCACCCCTGCCTGTAGATTCATTTATTTTTGTACATTTCAGTGAGCATAAAAGTGTAAAAATGTTTCTAGTCTATTTGCTGTCTTGGAAATCTAATACAAAATATACATTATGTATACAAATTTCATGCTACTACATGCCAAATTCTGCAAATTGTAAACTTAAGACTTACGTCTGCATGCCCAGTAAGGTTGTTTTTGCTGTTTTTGCTCCCATGGAGATGAAACTATTGAGCAAGTTAAACGAATTGTGAAGCTAATCGAATGTTTGGGACAAGAGCATGTATGAAGACGAGTATTCTCACTTTATAGACTGTTCAAATGAGCCAAACGCTCACTTTGTAGTTATATATATCCCAAACTATAGCCTCATGCCTAAAAGAGCACTTCTGTGTCCAGTGTGTATGTGTGGCGGGGCCGTGGAGACATGAGGTGAAATAAGAGGAGCTAAGTTTATGTGTGTGGGTCAGGTGTTTGAATTTTTAGGTGGAAGCAATGTGTGAGCGTGTGTGTATGTGGAAAAGCGGCGTATCCTGCTTGGAGCTCCAGCTCCCGCCGACCTTGCCAAAGAAAACTGTGGTCGGAAGAGCGCGCTAATAGAGCATGATGCACGTCACCTGAAACTAGAATCATCTGCAACTGAGAAACCACAGCAAGCAGCCATCCTTCTGCTAACGTTGGCCAGGAGCTCCGGTTCCAGTTCCAGCGCCCTGAGCTCCATCCACCATTAGCCCGGCTGCTTCCGCTCGTGCGCCTGTCCTTCCCTGCTAGGAGCTGGCCAGCGACGCTGGTGACGCCTGCCTATTAACACTTCCTCTGACTTCACCTCTTTGAATCTCTCGGAGACGGCTTCCAGCTGCAGTAGCGTGCCAAACCCATCTGCAGCAGACCTTCATTCAGCCCTGCACTGAGAAGCGTTGGTGCGTATCTCCTTGGACCTCTTCATGGTCTATGGACACATTTCACTAATCTCGGTGCCAAAAGTCTGACTTGTGGCTTTTATGGAACGCTCACAGGCCTTTCAAACTGCTTCATGAGTTCCCCTACCGTTGGAACCTTCTGGGTCCTGTCAAAGTCACGGTCATTGCTGCATGCTCTAATAGGCCCAGAAGTCAAAGCTTTGGCTGACTGTTCTCTTTGGATTAGAGATGTGATAAAAGGACAAAAAGAACAAAAGTTTCACTTTACTTCTCATTGTCAAGAAACATTAAATACAGCAGCCACAGTGGGAATTACAGGCTATCTCTTAAACTCGACATTGTACTTGCTGTCTGAAGTCCACATCATTTAATGTGTACTCTATCATTATCTTATAAGCAGTGCAGAACAGTAACCTTTGAAATGGCTCGGACTCGGCAGGAATCTCTTCCATAAACATTTCAGAAAATTTGTGTACATCTTGGTGGAAAATAAACGTTTCAAAAAGTTAATTTTTAAAAGCCTTCCATTTTTCTGAGCATGATCACTGTGTCCAGTACCTATCCTGGGTTGGTACGCAAATCCATCGCTTCTCTGTTGCAGTGCTGGAGGATTGCACTGATTGTGCAAGTTCTCCTACTTAAAAAGATGAGAGAGGTCCAGGAAAAAAAATCCAGGAAATCACATTGTAGGTAGATTTTTTAAGAATTTAATTGTAAATCATGGTGGAAAATAAGTTTTTGGTCACCCACAAACAAGCAAGATTTCTGGCTCTCACAGACTTGTAACAACTTCTTTAAGAAGCTCTTCTGTCCTCCAATCGTTACCTGTATTAATGGCACACCTGTTTGACCTTGTTATCTTGGTATAAAACTGAACACCTGTTTTTCACACCCTCAAACAGTCAGACTTCAAACTCAAACCATGGCCAAGACCAAAGAGCTGTCCGAAGGACACCAGGAAGAAAAAAAAAAAACTGTAGACCTACACCAGGCTGGGAAGAGTGAATCTACAATAGGCAAGCAGGTTGGTGTGAATAATCAACTGTGGGAGCAACTGTAAGAAAATGGAAGACATACCCAAATGAAAAAAAAAAAACACATTGATAATCTCCTTGATCTGGGTTCCATTCCACCACGCAGATCTCCATCCTGTGGGGTCAAAATGATCATGAGAACGGTGAGCAAAAATCCCAGAAATACAACGGGGGAGCCTGATGAATGACCTGCAGAGGCTGGGACCAAAGTAACAAAGGCTACCATCAGTAACACACTACAAACACCGAAAGGGACTCGGATCCTGCAGTGCCAGGCCGTGCCCCCCCTGCTTAAGCCAGTACATGTCCAGGCCCGTCTGAAGTTGCAGAGAGCATAGAATGATCCAGAAGAGGATGGGAGAATATCATGTGGTCAGATGAAAACAAAAATAGAACTTTTTGGTAAAAAACTCAACTTGACGTGTTTGGAGGAAAGAAGAATTCTGAGTTGCGCCATACCTACTGTGAAGCATGGGGGTGGAAACATCATGTTTTGGGGCTGTTTTTCTGCAGAGGGGACAGGACGACTGATCTGTGTTAAGGGAAGAATGAACGGGGCCATGTATCGTGAGATTTTAAGCCAAAACCTCCTTCCATCAGTGAGAGCATTGAAGATGGAACATGGCTGGGTCTTCCAGCATGACAATGATCCCAAACACACTGCTCAGGCAACGAAAGAATGGCTCCGTAAAAAGCCTTTCAAGGTCCTGGAGTGGCCTAGCCAGTCTCCAGACCTCAACCTCATAGAAAATTTGTGGAGGGAGGTGAAAGTCCGTGTTGCCCCAAAACATCACTGCTCTAGAGGAGATCTGCATGGAGGAATGGGCCAAAATACCAGCTACAGTGTGTGCCAACCTGGTGAAGACTTACAGAAAACGTTTGACCTCTGTCATTGCCAACAAAGGTTAAGTTACAAAGAGTTTAACCAAATTTATTGACCAAATGTTTATTTTCAACCATAATTTACAATTAAATTCTTTAAAAATCCTACAATCTGATTTCCTGAAATTTTTTCCCCTCATTTTGTCTCTCATAGTTGAAGTGTACCTATGATGAAAATTACAGACCTCTCTCATCTTTCTAAGCAGGAGAACTTGCACAATTAGTGGCTGACTAAATACTTTTTTGCCCCACTGTAACTAATATTGTTAGCTACTGTGGTGGCTTGACTTTGGTGGCTTCAACCCTCAACCTTCTGGTCAATAGCATGTTAACTACTTTTTTGCTTCCTCCAAATGGTTTAAGGCTATCCAACGCTGAGCTGCATGTTAATTACATCTCTAACTGGTGGCTCCTATGGCATCAACGATCTGGCCGTTCATAACTCGCAGTGGAGAGGTTCTGTAATCAGAAGTGAACGTGAACTTCGGTAACCTCTGTGCTCAGCTCTATTTAGGGAAGGTGATGAGTAGCATAACCAAAACTGTATCGCTGTATTGCATGGATTTTGTGCAACCCGGATGGTCTAGCCAAGTAGTCTAGCCCAAAATATCCTGCAATGCAAGACTGGGAGCTGAGCTAAAATGTCATCATTCAAAATCAAGAGTAAGGAGTTTGGGGACTCGGGGTATAATGACATGCACAGGCCCTCCTACACCATATGAAACACAATATTTGACCACACACTGGTGGACACACGTCTTCTAATGCGTGACCTCTGTTATTTCAGCCACACTCACTGCTAACAGGTTTATAATGTGAAGCACACAGGCATGGAGTCTCCACAGACAAGCAGCGGCAGTGGAACGGGGTGTACTGAACGACTCAGTGACTCTCAGTATGGCACTTTAATAGATCTCCAGGTTTAATAAGCCGTTTAATTAGCGTCCCATACAGTCTATACAAATTGATGGATGATTTGCACACTTTGATAGAGATTTTGGCTGGCTTTCACCGAGTCCTGACCTGAACTACAGTTCATTAAACATCTCTGAGATGGAATGCCACCAGTTGTCCAGCATGAGTGTTGCACTCCCAAATCTAGTAGGAACCCAGCAAACATCGAACGTCCCTGGGATGTGTAAAATGTAAAATATTATAGATTAATTGTTTATAGAATTAGTTCTCAAACTTTTTAGTCCAAGTACCACCCATTATCAAACCAAACGTTAATGTGCATATTTTAGGGCTCCCATGTCTTCTTAGATGTGCTGGTTTCACAACAATTTCACAACACACAACCTATTGTGGTCTTTTTTCTTCCTCTGACCACTATAGGTGAATCCAAAACTTAAACTTGCATCATACTGTCTCATAGTTAATTTTTTAAAGCTTGCTAACACTAGCAGTGCTGCCTGTGTCTAAATTAGAATTAGGACAGCAATGTATTAGCTTTATCTTCAATGCATTCAATGAGTGGATTTCATTTACCAGTTTGGGCTCATTCGGCATCTGCTACCTTCAGCCATGATTTATTCTAGCCATTTACTTGTAACTATTGCTTGGACAAATGCAAAGACTTACTGATAACACCTTGGAAAATTCAAAATTTTGGGAAGCAGTTAGCGCAACGTAGGTGGAATGAACTACGGGAATTTTTTATAAACACAAAACAAATGAATTTTATTAAAACAAAATTATGAAAAGTCTGAAACTAAATTTACACATGATTTTTTTTTTATTACTTTTCATTTAATTCAATAATTCCGTAATTATAAAAAAATCACTAAGTGCATTTTCCGAGGTTATCTGGCATACCACCAGTGGTACACATACCACAGTTTGAGAACCACTGTTCTACATGTTTCCTGGCAGTCCTATGAAGGTCATTAGAGGGTCTGGTAGTCCTACAAAAGTCGAAAGAGAACCTTTAAAGAACTTTCCTCAAGTCCGAACGTTTTCATAAGGACGTCTACTATAAGAACGTCCCCTGGAACGTTTTGGCTACCCTACAAGAAAACGTTCAGAGAATGTTTGCAGTTAGTTCGTGGGACATCCTGGGGACGTGTTTTTATTACCCGGGAAGCCTTCTCAGAAGAAAAGTGGTGTCAAACTCCATACCAAAAGCCATGTCTTTGGATATATGGTGTATCTGCACACAAGGCACGAAGATGTTCTGCATGTAGAGAAAGTTCTCAAATACCACATGCAATTATGACCTTTCTTCAAAGTATCACCAGCAGAAATTGGATATCCATAAATAGCCTCATGTTGGCATCCACCCCCAGCATCTTTACGCTGGTGTGACTGCATTGGCTAGACGCTCTGGTTCTCGCTGTCCCCTGCTCTTTCAGCGCAAGCACACACATGCAGAGAGGCGGTTCACGTCAGTACGTGGGTGCAACGAAGAAAAGTCGACTCGTGTCAATGGCGTCCGTTAGAACGAGCTCCGGTCACTGGCTCTCCATCATGGATGATTGTCTCAAAATGTGACGGGTGTGGGAATGGTGGCGGATCATGCCCTCTCCCTCTCTGCCTGGATGTTCTCGTGTTTGTGTTTATCTGTCAGTCTCCTCCGGCCCATGAGAGTCTTACCGTCTGCATTCTCTCACTACGACTATCTCTTGATGATTCCTGGTTATAATTCGTCTAAAAGCCAGTTTATTCCCGTGAACTGATCTCTTCATGTTCACCTGATTCTGGGTCTGCCTCTAGTTTTCAATCACTATTTGAGAGGATATTACTTCCTTATCCGTTTCCTCTCCGTACTGACACGAGGCAGATAACTCCACAGCTAATGAGGCTGAGTGTGTGTCCTGCTGTCTGCACTCTGTCTCCTCACGGTCCAATCTCACTGTCACAGTAGGGAGACTGGACTATCTGAGCTGTTACAAGCCAGCCATGCAGTAAATCTGCTCCTCAGAGCCGCAGCACATACACACAAACACAGTCTTTTTGTTTATTTCATAATTTTTTAATGTGATACTTTAATGTAGATGCACCAAAAAACAATCCTCATTCATTTTTTCTGTGAGGAATCAAATTATGCACATCGCTGTCCTGTGCAAAATTGTTTTTCTCAATGAAATTCACAGGGAATGAACCTAAATTTGACTGTGATGGGGCCCTGAACTCATTCCCTCTATCCTTCACCCTTTAGGCGCCTTTGGATCCTCTTGGTCTGTCCTGTTCGCAAGACCTGGGAACATAAAGTAATCGAGATAAATCACTCGGGTTCTCAAAGCAGCAGTTCCCAGTTTGAGCCCAACAAAAGCCTGATAGCACTGAGAAGCCACCAGGAACGCTTTGGGCACGAGGAAAGACCAAGGGTCTAGCGCCTGAAGGACGTAGGGAGCTAGTTATGGGGTACCAGGTTACAGGGCTCAGTCATGATCTGGGCTGGGTCTACATGACCAAAACCCAAACCAGGTTTGACTGAAATATTGACACATAAAAAACAAACATTTGGCTGCCTTTCTAGATGATCCACCAGAGCTTTTCAGCAAAGCAAGTCTCTTCATGGACTTATTCATTAAAATTAGAACTGGGGACAAAAAGACCAATAGCTTCTATTTTTGCATTTATCTTTAATGTAATACATTTTTCATTACAAGTTATATATTCAATATAAGAATCTGAGTGAAAATTGGAAGCTGTGAAAAACTCCTGTGATGTTCCTGAATGCTTGGCTTCATTGTCTTCAAGTGCCCCTTTATGATCAATGGAGTTTAGATCAGATTAGGGGAAAATCCATGTTGTTGATCTTCTTTGGTTGATCTTCTAGTCGTTGTTCTAGCAAAGCTCTGCCTTGTGTTTGGGGACTTTATCCTGCTGCAGTAAATAATATCCCTAATAAATATTAATAACTGATTGATTTGATTAGGCTTCTGTCTTCCTCACGTAACGCAGGTCAAACTGACTGGTTCAAAAAAATCCCCTAGCCTATATAGTCAGAAAGAGGGCTTTGCTGCCTGGTTCATCAAATCATTCTTTGTATAATGCACCATGAAAAACAATCAATAGTCCCGTTGGGGAGAGAACGTCTTGTCCTAGACTCTCACCATTCAATTCCCAAGGTACCAATCTGAAACGCTTGCTTATGATGGCCTGATTTTGGAGCGCTTTAACTATGTCAGAGATCCGGAGAAGATTTAATACAGCTCCAATTGTGTCCCTTAAGTGATGACTCATCACTTCTTTTAGTATCTTTACACCCATTTTGTTCGGAATATTAACTAAAATATAAGTGGGCACTTAGTCGTTTAGGGTTCTTTCCCTTTTTTCGGTCGTTAGAGCTAAACCATGAGGACAGAGTGTGAAATGATTTGTCCATCTCCCTGCCGGGGGCGGATGCTATCTCCCTGCCCATATCATTCCCCTAAAACACACTCGAGCACAGTGAACAACGCTAAAAGGCAGTACAGAAGATAAATGACGAAGGATTACAATAATTGAGACCATTGTACTGTTAAAGGACTACTATTTCATTGGGTATTGAGAGGGAACTTTAATTAAAACTTGTGTTCTCATTATATGATGAGGTCGGTTTTAGTGATAGACGCCAAATGATTTAAAAGCTAAGAAATGAACTGCAAATAAATGTGCATTTTTTGGAAAACAGCCATGAATGGGCTATTTTTTCCACAATCTACACAGATGAGCCAAAACTTTAAGACCATGAACCCAGACCCTGCACCCCAGCATCTCACTCCCTCCAGCAGCTCGTCTTCTTTCAAAGTACATTGTGACATGTAAAGAATAATGTAGAATAAGCAGAATATAAATTGAACATAAAAACAAATAGAAATAGAAGTTTTGCACAGTACTATATATATATAAAATGTTTGCATTGTGGGACTGTGGTAGCCTAGCGGTTAACGTACTGGACTCTGGACCAGAAGGTCCAGGGTTCAAAGCCCACCTCTGCCAAGCTGCCACTGTTGGGTCCTTGAGCAAGACCCTTAACCCACAATGGCTTGGATTGTAAGATTGTACCAATTGTAAGTCGCTCTGGATAAGGGCGTCTGCTAAATGCTGTAAATGTAAATGTATCACACACATATATATATATATATATATATATATATATAAAAAATATATGTAATATATGTATATATGCAGATATTACATAAAATAAATGAGATGTTTATATTATTTTAATGTGTTGTCGTGCTATTATTTATTGCATTTTATAGATTAAATATGTAATTGCAATCCGAATCAGTTTTTCATGAGGAGTTTATCTGTTATAAAACAGGATTCTGAGTTAAGATTCAGACACAGAGAGTAAATTTGACTCCACCTGTTTCAAATCCCTTTCCCTGTTTGGATAAGACTCGTATCACGTTTGAGATTAAATGACATTTTTATACACAGACTTGCATTTCATTTAGTCAAATCGGACCTCCTTGGAATCACTTTCGCAGCTTCCTTTTAATTCCTGGTGAATTATTGCTATTTTACATCTTTTCCTTTCACTGTGAAAACAAACCTGTCAACACAGCACGATGATCATGAAAAGAAACCAGCCTGGGATTTAGGATATTACATGATTTTTCTGTTCCACTAAGAGAAAAAAAGCTATTCTTTAAAAGCACTGCACATGACCGAGTCTGCTGCCCGCGCTGTGGCTTTGGAAATAAAAGACAGCAGAAAGGATAGGGGGAGGAAAAGGAAAATGTGCGTGATTGATTGAGAGGGAGCGCTACACTGATTATTTACATCCAGTTTCGGTGGGATGACGCGAGTCTACAAACGATGAGTGGAGAGCTCGCGTTTTAGGGCCGCCTTTCCCCAGTCTATGTAACGCGGGGTGAAAATCCATTATGTCAAATCTCATTTCCTTCCAGGCAAACAAATGGGCCTTTCTACAGACAGAGGGGAAAATGGCTAAAATTGTACATTTATTTAAACAACAAAAAAGAACAGGTGATTCAGCTTCCTTGCAAGACCACCTGGGAGAGTCTTAGAGAGATTAAAGGAGAGTAGGGACGAGCGAGAGAAGGCCAAGAGGGAAGTACTTTTCATTTTCATTAATATTAACATGTTGGGGTAGTTGCTCTGAAAAGTAATCCAGTACAAATTACTTATTACTTCTTTCGAAATGTAATGGGGATTCCATTTCTTATTACTTCTTAGAAAAAAAAAATTGTCTGTATGAACTACAAGGATAACAGCCATTAGTCCTTTAAATGCTTCATTTAGGAAAAATATAAGACAAACATTCATATTCAAACTCAAACTGGTGAGCTTGTAGGGGCTTTCTCAGGTTTTTCTGAGGCAGTTACACTAATCTGACCAGCAGATGTCGCTAAGGTGCGCTGTTTCAAGTGTTCCGAAATATTTTCTCAAATCGATTGGTTCAAATTATTCAATGCTTCAAAAAGTGGAGTGGAGAAGGTTTGTAATAAATGCAGAAACAAGTAACTTTTGTTATTAAACAGTACCTGTAATGTCATTACAATAATTTAACCTGTAATGCATTATAGTACTTGGTTATATATGGACAAAATAATTTGATTACTGTAATGCGTTCATTTGTACCATGTTCCCCCCAACAC